>OZ007517.1:581181-868567 GCA_963931865.1 Axinella damicornis | reverse complement strand
GTGTGTGGCGGACCCTGTCTGCATATCACACAACGTGATCTTACACTCCCTCCCACCAACTGCACAATGCACAGTGCACATATGTGTATGTGTGTGTGTAAATGGATAATGATCATCTAGGCATGTGTGGACCACACCACTGAGTCAACGGACCTGCTGTCAGACAGTGTGTGCTGGCAGCTGCCATTGAGTGTGCGTAGACAGGATCCACAAACTTAAACTTCTCTACAACCTGCAAATAGAGACGTTGGCAGAGATAATTCAACCAATCGGATGAGTGTATTGCATTAACCTAGCCTCGTTCCCAGGCCATGTGGGAGCCGGGAACGAGGCTACCCCCCTCCCTGATTGCCAGGACCATTCCCACCCATCCAATCAGCTGTCACATGATAGTCTGACCACACCCACTCAGACATACACAAAGCTCGTTGGTGTCCCAGATCCGCAGCACTCTGTCCACGGAGCTGGTGCTGAAGATGCCGGTGTCATGTGGGTACCACTGCACTACAGAGATGGCGTGAGACTGAGACTCCGTCCTGGAGGCAGCACTGTGGTAGGAGTGGTCAGTGGTCATGTGTGTGTACATGTGTGTATTGGGGGACATGACAAGTTCACCCACAGCTAGGATATCCTTCACTCCATCTGTCTTACTCATGCTACACTCATCCATTCTGTCTGCACACTCACCATCCTTCCTCTCCCCCCTTGCCATCTCACTTCCTTCTTTCCTCCCCCCTCCTTCCTTCTCTCTCATAGCACACTTCCTCCCTCCCCTCCCTTCGCTCTCTCCCTCCATCTGCCTTCCTCCCTCCCCCTCCCCCCCTCCCCCTCCCCCCTTCCTCCCCCTCCCTCCGTCCCCCCTTCCTCTCCCTCCGTCCCCCTTCCTCCTTCCCTCCCGTCCATCCCTCCCTCCTTCCATCTCTCACTCACAGCACGCTGATGTTGGCGACCACTGGACATTTGACCCTCCCATCACAGCCAGGAGGTTTCTGTACATCATGGATCACGACAGATCCAGTCACATCCGCACCACCAGAGAGAACACTGCAAACGATTGGTTGATAGTGTAAGATTATGATGGACATAATTTTGGCTACTGAGGAGTATGATGGACACTTGGTTATTGATCACGCCACTGTGCACTGAGAAGTGCCCCATATGCTATACAGTATTAGGACTAGGCTATGCAGGTGTAGAACGGTGTCCTTCTCAGCAACTGTGCGAAGGAATTAGCAGGGTGTCCGGGACACCCCCCCGCCCATGGCTCTAGCATCATTGACATTCACTATAAGTATATATGTATATTATATGGCAACTGGAGGCCATGCTCCTTGCTAGCCTCATTCCCAGACCCCTCCGAGGGGGTCTGGGAATGAGGGGTGTGTCCTGTTTGGGGGTGTGGCCGGAAGCGCGCTTCCGGCCACACCCCCAAACAGGAAAAAGCGTTTGGCCTGCGAGACAAGCTTGCTGATTGCATGCATCACATGATCTTTTGCCCCTCCAGTTCTATGCTAGGAGGAAGTCATCTATGCTAGGAGTATCATCTCTCACTATCTTCCCGAATCGCGGTCCACGTCGAGTGAGTTCACCCCCTTCTTGTGTGCCTTGACGAACTCCTTCTCTTCGGTCAGCCCCAGCTGCGCGAACCGCTGGCTCCCGTATATCTTGGGAAGCAGCCAGGGAGGATCCAGGCCCAGCTCTCGCGCTGCCAGGAGCTGCAGCATACCATAATAGGCTTATTGACCGATTAAAGGGTTAAACTTAAAATGATGCGTGACAGTTCTGAAAGGGTTATTTCTATTACTAGGCTGAGCCTTCAGCCGTCTGCATCTGGCGAGTCTAGCAGTGCAGTGCAGTTTGCTAGCGGGAGAGAAAGGGCTCTTGGATGAAGGTCCGTAACCACTGCCAGCATTGAAGGTTCATAAACCCTCCTAGAGTTGCAGACTCAAACGAAAAGACGTTTGTTGCCTGAAGCTAGCGAAGGTGTGAGTGTCAGAATTGTGGAATTTCAGAGGTCCGAGTCTGTCATGCCAATCTTTGGTGGGCAAAAGAAGCAACCGATCGAGCGGAGGAGGCTCAACAACATGGGAGTGGAAGGGGAGAAGCCGGCCACGCCCCCCTTGCCCCCTCCTCCCGGTCTTGAGCCACCACCCCGGCGTGTACCGCCGCAGTCCGTGTTCCCATCCCGTCATGAACTGGTGTTTCACTGTCAGCTGGCTCATGGGAGCCCAACAAGAGAGATCAAGGACTTTTCGAACGTGAAGGAGCTCTATGCTAAAATAGCGGAGGTGTTCGGCATTTCTCCATCAGAGGTATGTTTCATACGATAACCCACTCCTCCCCACCCCTCCTCATCATAGACTCCACCTCGGACTGCCGTACACAGCCTCACTAGTTCCACTTTACTAGCTCATGCGAAAGTGCCTGTGCAGCTGCAGGCCGCATAGCACTTCGTTCCCAGGCCGTGTGGGACTGGGAACGAGGCTAGCCACAGAGTAGCATCGTTCCCACACGGCCTGGGAACGAGGCTAGCCACAGAGTAGCATCGTTCCCACGCGGCCTGGGAACGAGGCTAGCCACAGAGTAGCATCGTTCCCACACGGCCTGGGAACGAGGCTAGCCACAGAGTAGCATCGTTCCCACGCGGCCTGGGAACGAGGCTAGCCACAGAGTAGCATCGTTCCCACACGGCCTGGGAACGAGGCTAGCCACAGAGTAGCATCGTTCCCACGCGGCCTGGGAACGAGGCTAGCCACAGAGTAGCATCGTTCCCACGCGGCCTGGGAACGAGGCTAGCCACAGAGTAGCATCGTTCCCACACGGCCTGGGAACGAGGCTAGCCACAGAGTAGCATCGTTCCCACGCGGCCTGGGAACGAGGCTAGCCACAGAGTAGCATCGTTCCCACGCGGCCTGGGAACGAGGCTAGCCACAGAGTAGCATCGTTCCCACGCGGCCTGGGAACGAGGCTAGCCACAGAGTAGCATCGTTCCCACACGGCCTGGGAACGAGGCTAGCCACAGAGTAGCATCGTTCCCACACGGCCTGGGAACGAGGCTAGCCACAGAGTAGCATCGTTCCCACACGGCCTGGGAACGAGGCTAGCCACAGAGTAGCATCGTTCCCACACGGCCTGGGAACGAGGCTAGCCACAGAGTAGCATCGTTCCCACACGGCCTGGGAACGAGGCTAGCCACAGAGTAGCATCGTTCCCACACGGCCTGGGAACGAGGCTAGCCACAGAGTAGCATCGTTCCCACACGGCCTGGGAACGAGGCTAGCCACAGAGTAGCATCGTTCCCACACGGCCTGGGAACGAGGCTAGCCACAGAGTAGCATCGTTCCCACACGGCCTGGGAACGAGGCTAGCCACAGAGTAGCATCGTTCCCACACGGCCTGGGAACGAGGCTAGCCACAGAGTAGCATCGTTCCCACACGGCCTGGGAACGAGGCTAGCCACAGAGTAGCATCGTTCCCACACGGCCTGGGAACGAGGCTAGCCACAGAGTAGCATCGTTCCCACACGGCCTGGGAACGAGGCTAGCCACAGAGTAGCATCGTTCCCACACGGCCTGGGAACGAGGCTAGCCACAGAGTAACCAATAAAACTCCACCCATGAGGGAATGGCTTACTCCGATCCCCACCTACTCAACCCTGAAACCCTGTACTGTACTACGAGACAAGCACCTGCATATGTACAACGTCAGATACATGTATTAGATTAGTGAGACATGACCAGCTAGCCACGATGAGGATGGTGGCAATAGTACTCCACAATCCTGTAAGTCCCACTAAGTTGGTTTAGGCGATGATCAGGAGCTCTGGGGGGAAAGAGGTGCAAAGGCAGCTGTAGCCTACTGAATCTGTATGAAGGGTAGGTCAGAGTTGTTTCCTGAAGGCCAGTACACCCTCTTGAATGGTTGAATGAGTAGGTGCACATGGAGGTGGCGTGTTGTTTGGTACATGTTCAGTGCGGTAACTATCTTTTGGCAATATTAGTTCCTCTTGTGTCCTTCATAGTAGTCCCAGTGTGGGAACCACACTGACAACTGCACTTTGACCTCTCTGCTATTCAGATCATCTTCTGTACTCTTAACACTCACAAAACGGACATGACTCGGCTGCTGGGCGGCCAGATAGGACTTGAGGATTTTATCTTTGCCCACATCAAGGGCCACACCAAGGAGCTTCACATCAACAAGAGTGAGGCCTCTCTGGGCCTAACCATCACAGACAATGGCGTGGGTTACGCGTTCGTGAAGAGAGTCAAAGAAGGGAGCATCATTGCTCGGATACAAGAAGTGTGTATCGGAGATTTAATTGAGTCCATCAATGGCAGAAGTTTGCTAGGGACTCGGCATTACGAGGTGGCCAAGCTCCTAAAGGAATTGCCACAATACACCCTGTTCACCCTGAGGTTGATTGAACCCAGGAAGGCCTTTGGTGAGTTTCGATTGTGTGTTAACTTGTAAATAATGTAGTGTACGCTTGTCTTCAAGCACATCATGTACAAGTATTGCTTACCCCCAACAACTCATTGTGCCATCCAAAACAAACATTGTCAAACATGAGTGTGCACCTGCCAGCCCACGCCTTAGCACTAAGAGGTGAGACATTAGTATGTAGTGGATTACAAATGCAGCTCAGAAGTGGGGGCACCTGATGGTACAGTATCTCAATTCACAAGTACTACAGCCTCCTACAGCCTCGTTCCCAGGCCACGCGGCTCGTAGTGCTAGTACTGGGTGGAAGCTTGGGAAATGGAAAGAAGGCCATTCAAAGGTACGGTATGAATGGTGTCATGAAAATCAGACTTAGTAGTTGAAGAATCAAGTGATGGTAGTTATTATCATACTAACACATTTACACGTGTGTGTGCCGATTCACATTAGCTGTAACCATGCAGACAGTCCACATTAAGATTGTGTTGGTGCAAGGCACATTCAAGGAGAAAGAACACCTGTGTTTCCCCACCCTTCACTACCTCATCACACTTTTGGCAGTGGTCGTAATGTTTCATTGTGCACTGCCCACAGCTGTAATTGATGAAATTGTTGTTTCATTCACTGCATTGTGTACCAGGTGTAGCCTCAGGCTCTTGCACAGGGGCGGAGACCCATGAGCCTGGGAACGAGGCTATCCATTGTGGTCTGGAGAGAATACCCAAGACAGAACCTCCATTTATTCTCGGTGTCTATGCTCTTCCTCCTTCCCTCCCTCCTCCTCCCTCCCTTTCCCTCCCCTTCCTCCCTCCCCCTCCCTCCTTCTCCCTCCCTCCCTCCCTCCCTCCCTCCCTCCCTCCCTCCCTCCCTCCCTCCCTCCCTCCCTCCCTCCCTCCCTCCCTCCCTCTCCCCTCCCCCTCCTCACAGACGCCATTGCCCCCCGCAGTACAGCCAAAGGAGGAGCATCGGTGGTGCCAATAATGGAAGGAGACGCCAGCAAACTGGAGGAAGCTGTTAGCAAGGGGGAAGGGAGGGCCACCCTCAGATTGAAGAAAGACGGACAAGCAGTGGTAGAGGAAGTGGTAAATTATTCTGACATCATTATGATGTAATGCACACGGAGATGAATATGCTGTTCTGTCACAGACTGCGTGGGAGTCCAAGGCAGCAGAGAGAGTTGACGACCTGCTTGAGAGCTTCATGGGCATCAGAGACCTGGAGTTAGGTACTTGCTAGTAAACCCATTTCTCCTTGTCATAACATTTGGGCCTCTAACTGACCAGCCTCTTCTCTCCCTCCCCTCTCCACACCCTCCCTTCCCTCTCCACCCCTCCTCCATTCCCTCCCTCAGCTCAGACAATGGTGGACTTGGTAAAGGGAAGATCATCGATAGACGAGTTCGCTTTGGCCATGGATGAAACACTTGGAGAATTTGAGTTTCCCGATGACTTTGTGATTGATGTCTGGACTGCAGTGGAAAGTGCTAAAGCATTATAGCCAGCACTTGTCTTGTTTTTAGTAGCATTTTATTTGCCATTTGCCTGTTTCCATGGTAACACTTCACCAATAGTCCGTACAGTCACGTACCGCACATCTCTCCTGATATTTATTTTTCACTGTCTGAGTCTGTCAAAACATTGCTATACAAACACCAGTTCAAATAAAGTTCATACAAATGCAATATGCATCTTAATTAACGATTGCATAATAAGATGGAACTTTGTGCTTGCCTTGTTCGCAGCACCGTTTTCGGTTGCACAGAATTGAAATGGTTTGAAATTTCGGATAGGAAATCTACACATATACAACAATAGTTTACAATGTGCTCAGAGATCTACCATTACACAATAGTCATACAACTTACTAACACAATGGTTTGTAACAAAACAATATTAATTCTGATTGGCATGTAAAAATGGGTGTGTAAAAGCACAACTCTGGGTTGTGGGAGTTTGAATGTTAATTCATCGCCGGCTGGTGCCTCCAAAACCTGCGTGGACGAGAGAGAACAGTTCACAAAACAAAGAAGGGACAACAAATTAGAAGAGACAACAAAAAGACAACAAAAACGAACAACAAATACAATAGTACTAACTAATCATATTCCTAGTATTATTCATAGTACAAACAGCTGCTTGGTTTCCTCCCTCTTAATTAGCATTCCATGTGTACACACTCCCACTTCCCCAGATCACCTACCGGATGTGGAGCGTGAGCTTGACCCGGTGCTCCTCCGAGAGCCCCCCGAGCTCCAGCTAGACCCGCCTCCCCAACTGGACCCACCTCCCCAGCCAGTAGAACGATGGCCGTAGGTGTGTCCCCCTCCCCACGAGGGACCGTACCTTGTACCACTGAAAAAGAGGTAACAAAAGGTTTGACCAATCACGGGGCAGCACTCAGTGTCTAGACAGGAAGTACAAGCCCATAGATTGCTAGTTATCAATACACCTGTCTCAACTGAAGCGTCACCTGCTAGTTGCTATACTAGCATGATGACATCTTTTTTTTTCACGGCGGAAAAACAATGATGTCATCATGCTGTCCTGCTAACCTTCACTATACACTACATAGCTAGCTCGTCCAAACAACACAGAAGACGACTTACTATCCTCCATATCCTCCGTATCCCCCATATCCCCTGTTTCCCCTGTTTCCACCAAAGAGGTAACCTAGCAACCCTCCAGCTGCAGCCCCTGTGATTGGAAAAGACCAGATTTCACCACATACAAACTAAGCTGCAAGGGAGGGGTACCGTACACACTACGTACCTGTCCAAAATCCTCCACCACCTCCTCCTCCCGTGGCCGGTGGAGGGGCACCAGTGCCAGAATCACCTTAAAAATGGAGAGGGGGAAAGGATCAGGTGACATCATGTGATCTCCTAGAGAGGAGCAGCTTCTCACTAGGGTAGGCTGACGAAGAGCTTTGGGGAGGGGCAGTGGAGTGCTGAGCCCTCCTTCCTGAGCCAACTCCAAAGAAGCAGCACTTTACAATCCAGTAGATACACGTCCCCAGTATCACCAGTGTGATCAGCTTCCCTACGCCCCAGCCTCCTGACTGTCGCTCATAGTAGGGAGGAGAGCGGTCGTGGTAGTACTGATCGTGTCCTCCTCCTCCTCCTCCTCCTCCATGTTGCTGCTGGTAGCCTGCTTTTGTCATGTCTAGTTCATACTCCAACTATGGAGGAGAGGGTGTGCATGGATGGGAGAGGAGGGAGGAAGGAGGGGTGAGGGAGGGAGGAGGAGGGAGAGAGGGAGGGAGGAGGGAGGAGGAGGGAGGAGGGAGGGAGGAGGAGGGAGGGAGGGAGGAGGGGGGAGGAGGGAGGGAGGGAGGAGGAAGGAGGAGGGAGGGAGGAGGAGGAAGTGAGCGAGAGAGGAGCAGGGAGGAGGAGGAAGTGAGGGAGGGAGGATTGAGGGAGGACAGGGGAGTTGGGGAGGAAGGTGGGAGGAGGGAGGATGGGGGTGTGTGGGAGGGAGGACAGGGGAGTGTGGAGAGGAAGGTGGGAGGATGGGGGTGTGTGGGAGGGAGTAGGAAGGGAGGAGTGAGTGAGGACGGGGGTGGGTGGGTGGTGGGAGGGAGGAGGGACTAAAAAAGGAAGAGCATACGGGCAAAGGGGTGCTGAATGTGTGCAAAGTGGGACAGTATCAGGCTTACCCCGCAGGACCCCCTAAGGACGTAAGGGTCATCAGGATAGTCATACCCCTCACAGGACACCTGGATGCGGCCAAACTGGTAGGCCGAGTCCATTTCTGTCTTGCACTCCCACTGAACAGAAGGACGTACAGGTACAAGAATCATTAGAAGCAGCCAAAACTTTCTAATCAGTGTGACATTTGAGAATGTACCCCCCCCCCCCCCCCCCCCCACCACACCACACACACACACCACACACAGGCACCTGCACATCATAGCCATCAGAGCCTCTGTTGATACACTGGACCACCCTGGGCTGAAAGGCATGGCAGCCAGCCGTACCACCTACACACCTCATCTGCAGAGACAGACAGAGAGAAACAACAATCACACTATTGGTGTGCATTATTTGGAGCCTTGACTAGCTATGTGTGTATGACCTGGGGAATGGCTGACGTTCTCCGTGCATTGGTCATTTTGCCCTGCTCAAGAGTGATGGCCGAGATTTGTTCCAGAAGCACACGGTCCTTATTTCCGCTATTACCCCCTGTGAATGTGAAGCAAGATAAGTCTCTCCCTTCCATGTTGAGACGATGCATCTTGCACACACAAGTACGATGCTTCATACTGTTTGGTGGGAAATGCAGGCTATAAGCCTCATTCCAAGACCTCCTCAGTCTGGGAATGAGACCACAGTTTTAAAGTTAGATACTTACATGCATAACACAATGGGATCAGTAGCTGGATACAGCACAGAAAGACAGCAAGTCCAGCCTTCATTCTTCCTTCACTAAAAGTTCCCCTCTTCAAGTTCTTGCCGATTCTCCACCAGTATATTGCAGCTGTCCTCTGGTGCCAAGGCTGCTTTTATCGTAGCTGTGCTGCCACCACGTACTGACGTGTCTGCGCTACAGTGGATCGCGTTGCAAGAAGAAGATGATGACCAAGCAATTTAAATGTTACTTCGGATAATTAGAATAGGATAAACTTTGAATACGTAACGTATTTATGACGCTCATACTTGTGACGTCATAGGCGGCACATTTTAAAAATTTTTCTGAAGGAAGGAATGTGGAACTGCAAGCTAATTGTTGGCGAGTATGGAATATTACTGAGGCAACAGCACAAACCGCTGTTTACGAAACGGACAGACCTCCGTGCTGGTGTGAACCATGGCAGTCAATACAGGTATGTACTGGAAACTGTCCCTGAGGCTATGGAATTCAGTAGGAACCTGAGAGAGAATAGAATTATACATGTGTGCATGTGGAAGAGGGGGAGAGTGTGTGGGCACGAAACTGTGGGCTTGCTGTGTTGGTCTTCCCTCACAGAGGCCCAGGCAGATGGGTGATTGTACAATATGGGTGTCTTCAGTTGATGGTGGTGTACGAATCATTGACAGACCCCATAATTTCCTCTTCCCTCCGTGTGGAGTGGGGTCTGGTTATGTTGATGGTGGTGTGTGAATGCATTCTGTCGGTCCCTTGCGCATCCAGAAACACCTAGCCTCGTCCTAGGCCGTAGGAGAACGACCTGGCAACTTACAAGCATAGATAGGTAATTTTATTTCTAAGCAGGAATGTCCCATCAGCTATACTTCTGCTGCCAGAAAGTTGGCAGGACCAATCAACTTTCAGAACGTTGTCACATGACAATCCAATCTTGTCATATGTTGAAACGTCACAGTCACGGTACGGTCCCCCCATTCATCGCAATAGATCTCTCGACTGTGCTAGTGTATACGTAGCTGCTCTGTATGTTGGACTTCTACCTGCCTTCCATAGCAGAGCCTGCAGTGAATAGTTGCTTTAGCGAACAGGAAAGGACCGTTCTCATGCTCAGCAGGTGGAATTATCCTGTGCACTAATCCTGCCTTCACTGCTTGAATGGCATAGTGCGATTGCCATGACGTTACATCTGTGTAGAGTTGTCCTACTGCCTTGGAACAAAGCTAAGAGACACCTGCCTATGATGTCATCGTGGTTGGTGTGTACTTGTTAGCACTTCAACATGTCAGGAGACTAACTTCCTTTGAATGGTGATTGACACTTTAACTCTTCACATATCACCTGGTCTCAGACCACATAGTCTTGCTCTCAACCCTTCATCCGCTTCCAAACCTTTCCTTCCCTGCAACCTTTCCTTCCCTGCGTGTGATAGTGATCTGCAATGGAATTGGTTTTGTCTTGGGCCAAGACCCACCTCTGTGCTAGCTAGAGCATACCAGCTCTGCACAGAGGATTACCATCTGCCAATGCCCTGTTCCATAACGGTTCTCCTCTGAAATTGTAGTCCATCCTAATGCATTCAATATTCTGATAACTAGTCTTCGATGAAAAATATCAGATCCTATTTTCGTTTATCATGTATGCAGCTAGTCCCAATTCATGTTTGTAACCATGGATACTCGGCCTCGTTCCCTGGCCCCGTCCAGCTTTCCATCGCTTGCAGTGTATATGGGCGACGAAAGCTGGGAGAGGGCCTGGAGCGAGTCTAATAGATACTATCTATGACGTAGTTGTTTTCCTGAAGGCAGTATTATCACAACTGTGTTGGTTCTTTTGTAAACACGTACACAACGCATTTATGCTTGTCCCTGCTAAGACACCATCCGTATTCAAAACCTATGAAGTGCTTGTATTTGTGAAAGAGGGCGTCCACTCAATGCAGGCAGGTGTCAATGAGCTAAGCATTGCTTCCAAGGCAGAGCACAATTGGTTGTTGAGTTCTGAATGCGCTGTGGAATGCTTGCCATCGTACGAGTTGCAGCCCCTTCTGTTGCACTCAATGGAAAGTATTCAGCTATGGTTCAACCAATCAGATTACTGCACTACACCCCTAGACAGGAAGTTAAAGCACTTAAATTGCTTGTTAAACTGAATAGGGGGTAGTTCCTGCAATTAGGAAGCCAGGGTTAGGTACTGTGAGAAATCTTCCTCTTGCAACTTCCATCCTGTCTACCATACCAGCAACACCATGGGCATACCATTAGACTTAGCTACCTTCCAGGGTCTGGGACTGTGACTAATACATGACCAATTTAGTGTGCAAATATTGGGAGTAGAGTATTTCCACCCTAACTCATAGGGTGCTATAATTGTGCAGTGCTAATTGTTGGGATGTTGTTTGAAGCCTGACAGGTGTTGTGGAGTGTGTGTACACATTGGCACCCTACATGACCTTGTACTTCCCATGGCATTGTTTATGTTGTGGGCGGCTGTGCGTGTTGGATATGGTGGAATGCACTGTGATGGCCTGTGCAGTGTAACACTAGTCTTGTTCCCAGGCCCCCAGCCTCGTTCCCAGACCCCTAGCCTCGTTCCCAGGCCCCTAGCCTCGTTCCCAGGCCCCTAGCCTCGTTCCCAGACCCCTAGCCTCGTTCCCAGGCCCCTAGCCTCGTTCCCAGGCCCCTAGCCTCGTTCCCAGACCCCTAGCCTCGTTCCCAGACCCCTAGCCTCGTTTCCAGGCCTGGGCCCCCTACCATTGCTTGCAGTACAGAAAAGTAGGGAGAGCCCCTTGCTTTATCACTCTGCAAGGGCAGCCTGAGCACATACTAAAACGTTTGTGTTTGGTGTGTAGAGGTCAGTTGCCAAGGAACTGTCCTGGTTCCTTTGTGCCATGCAGGATGAAAATGAGAGTGGTGGGACTAAGAGCCTTACCTGTATCACATTGCTGTTACCGTCCTTCCTTTCTCCTCCCTCCCTCCCTCCCTCCCTCCCTCCCTCCCTCCCTCCCTCCCTCCCTCCCTCCAGAGAGGCTTTTCAAACTCCTTGAGCACTACCGTGATCGCGTTCACTCTCTTGGAGATGAAGGTTACGATGAAGAAATTGACTACCTCCAGCAGATCCTCGTCAGCCCCATCTTCCAGCAGTTTGTCATGGGAGGAAGCTCGAACGAGGACATGACGAAGATTGTGGAGGCATCAAACTTGGTTCTTTCTGGAATTACAGTTGGGAGTGCAGAAGACAAGCAACTGTCCCCGACTGAGAAGCGCAGGAGACAGGTCGCACGGAGACAGTCTTTGAAGGCTCTTAGGAATGCGGTTACTCCCAAGAACTCACCGGTGTTGAAGAGGAAAGTGCTTCGTTCCAATGCCATGGATGACTCTACTGCGTCACCAGACATGGCGGATGGAGGGGGTAAGTCAAGAGTTGTTGAAAATGGCGCACCACCGTCTAGCTTGTTGCAGGCCAGGAGCAAGGATGTCCCCATTCTACCCAAGCTGGTCGATCCTAGAGCCGTCTCACCACCAGCTGTGAATGGAATCCAGCCACACCCACTGTCTCCTGAGAAGGGAAAAATGCGACCGTCAAATCTTTCAAATGGGGTCAACCCTACCTTACTCGAGACTAGGACTCGCAACTTGTCTAGCAGTACCAGTACACTGATTGAGAGACCATCACCTCCGACAGACTACCATTTCATGAGAAAGAAGTCTTCGGATAGCGTTCTCTCCAACGGGATGGTTTTGGGGTCACAACCCAACATCCACAGTCTTGGAATCAAACTGGACTTTGGTGACCTGGAACCGTTCCACCATCCCCCCACAGTCATAACCAGTCCAAGTTCCAAACCAGTGCCCGCATGGAACCCTCACCACCATCTCCAAGCTGGCGTGAATCTGAACACGAGTCACCCTTCTCCCGGTAATCCCTCTCCGTTGCGACTCCCTCCTTCCTACCTCTCCCATCAACAGCAGGTTGAGCCCCCGGAACTGGATGCCACACCCCTAAGACCTCCTCCCCCCTATGGGTACTCTCCCTTAATGCCCCAGAGGAGAGCAAAATCATATGATAAGCTGCTTGATTCTCCAGACAGTGTTGTAACATATCCACCTCTGTCGGTCTTTCGTCCATTGGCTCCTCCGATGACGGACGGAGCAGTGACCCAGGATCTCCCAACCATGCACAGCCACAAGACCAGGATGGTAATATGCCTCGAGAAGGGAGATGATGGTCTGGGGTTCAGAGTGAAGGGGCTGAAGAACGAACAGAGAGGAGAGCTGGGGCTGCTTGTCCAAGATCTGCAGCCTGGAGGACTAGCAGAGAGGTATGTTTGTGTGTCGTGGTGTCACAGTGTCACTCTATGACATGGTCAATGCTGTGACAAGCAGGAAGGTATGTGAAGAGGGCTATTGCACGCCAGACTAGCAGGAAGGTCTGGCTGGATGAAGGAGGTTTTGCACCGCAGGCTAGCAGGAAGGTCTGGCTGGATGAAGGGGAGGTTTTGGATGACAGTCTAGCCGGTAGGTCTATGTACGAGGCTGGATCTGAAGGAGGTTTTGCATGGCGGGCTAGCAGCGTGTCTGATTAACTGGTTGTCCTTCCCCCGCACTCTTAGCATTCCAGGAGTTAGGGATAACATACGCACAGCATGCGTTGTGATTCGGTGGAGGTATGCGTGGAATGTATGGGAAGCGCTGACCCACCTACTCAACCATGCAAAGTGTTGAGTGTATATAAGCACCTATGTCTGGAAATGTCATTCTCAGTGATAGTACAGTAAGTCTGTAGTCCCGTTCCCAGACCTGCCCCATGCGAACATGGGGCCTGGGAACGAAGCTAGTAAGTCTGCAGTAAAAGATGTACATGTAAGTTATACATACATCTGCATCTATATCAGTACTGCCTATCAGTTTGGTATCAACATATTAGGGGGTGGGGTGTTACTAGCCTCGTTCCCAGGCACATGGCCTGGGAACGAGGCTAGGGTGTTACACGCTCCTGGTAGGAGAAAAAGATCCATTAAAAATTCCTGGGCTCTGGAAAAGACATACAAAGATGCCGCCTTGCTTTCCACTTAGCAATCTTTCAATTGCACATCCACATACCAGCTGGATGGTGTCTGTACAATCATACCAGCTGGATGGTGTCTGTACAATCATACCAGCTGGATGGTGTCTGTACAATCATACCAGCTGGATGGTGTCTGTACAATCATACCAGCTGGATGGTGTCTGTACAATCATACCAGCTGGATGGTGTCTGTACAATCATACCAGCTGGATGGTGTCTGTACAATCATACCAGCTGGATGGTGTCTGTACAATCATACCAGCTGGATGGTGTCTGTACAATCATACCAGCTGGATGGTGTCTGTACAATCATACCAGCTGGATGGTGTCTGTACAATCATACCAGCTGGATGGTGTCTGTACAATCATACCAGCTGGATGGTGTCTGTACAATCATACCAGCTGGATGGTGTCTGTACAATCATACCAGCTGGATGGTGTCTGTACAATCATACCAGCTGGATGGTGTCTGTACAATCATACCAGCTGGATGGTGTCTGTACAATCATACCAGCTGGATGGTGTCTGTACAATCATACCAGCTGGATGGTGTCTGTACAATCATACCAGCTGGATGGTGTCTGTACAATCATACCAGCTGGATGGTGTCTGTACAATCATACCAGCTGGATGGTGTCTGTACAATCATACCAGCTGGATGGTGTCTGTACAATCATACCAGCTGGATGGTGTCTGTACAATCATACCAGCTGGATGGTGTCTGTACAATCATACCAGCTGGATGGTGTCTGTACAATCATACCAGCTGGATGGTGTCTGTACAATCATACCAGCTGGATGGTGTCTGTACAATCATACCAGCTGGATGGTGTCTGTACAATCATACCAGCTGGATGGTGTCTGTACAATCATACCAGCTGGATGGTGTCTGTACAATCATACCAGCTGGATGGTGTCTGTACAATCATACCAGCTGGATGGTGTCTGTACAATCATACCAGCTGGATGGTGTCTGTACAATCATACCAGCTGGATGGTGTCTGTACAATCATACCGGCTGGATGGTGTCTGTACAATCATACCAGCTGGATGGTGTCTGTACAATCATACCAGCTGGATGGTGTCTGTACAATCATACCAGCTGGATGGTGTCTGTACAATCATACCAGCTGGATGGTGTCTGTACAATCATACCAGCTGGATGGTGTCTGTACAATCATACCAGCTGGATGGTGTCCCATACCCTCCCAACTCTAGCCTGTGTCTCTTCCTGTGCCGTTGATCTCCACCACAGGGATGGAAGGCTGAAGCGCAGTGACCAAATCATCTCGATCAATGGCCATTCTCTGGAGGGAGTACCTCATGTTGACGCCGTCAAGCTCCTGCGCATGCAGTCCGTGAGAGGAAGGGTGGAGCTAGTCGTTGTGAGGGACCAGCTCTCCTCGCACCCTCCCCCCTCCCCTCTCACCCAGTCTCCCACAAAGTCTCCTCACTTGAGACAGCAATGGCAGCCATCACCTCCCACACAGTCACAGGTCCAGAAGTCCATGAATGGTGACGAGGAAGAGAGTGAGGAGACAGATGCTGTAAGTTTTGTTCATGATTTGTTTCGGACATGTTTAGCTGCGGTAATAACTACTAATTACTACCAACTTAGGCACTTGCACTTCCTGTCGAGATGTTAAGTACGATCCTCTGATTGGTTAAACCATAGCTGAATAGCTTCTCTTCAATGTCTCTTCTCTGACAGAGTAAATTGCTCGCCGCAAAGATGAGTCCAATTCAATGTTGTTGCAGACTGAACTAGTGCACACTCAGAAATGTTTTGAATTTTAATGTCAACCTATTACCCCCACAAACGGCATCCTTTTAAAAACATACCAGGCATAGCACTGCTGAACGTATCTGATGACCTAGAGTAGCGGTTGCCATGCCGATGTTCGTGGGGAGTCTGGCTGGCCTCTCATCCCATGGAGGTGTACATTTCAGGGGCAGTCTTAATTTGGGTAACTCAGCAACAGTTACTTTGAAGCAATTTGGGTGCCATCTGATGCTGATGGACTGTGTAATCAGATACATGTGCAGCTGGTAGCCTCTCAGGGAGTATCATGTGCTCTCAGAGGAGAATCGTGTGCTCTCAGAGGAGAATCATGTGCTCTCAGAGAGGAGTATCACATGCTCTCAGAGGAGTATCATGTGCTCTCAGAGGAGAATCGTGTGCTCTCAGAGGAGAATCATGTGCTCTCAGAGAGGAGTATGACATGCTCTCAGAGGAGTATCATGTGCTCTCAGAGGAGAATCATGTGCCCTAGAGGAGAATCATGTGCTCTCAGAGGAGTATCATGTGCTCTCAGAGGAGAATCATGTGCTCTCAGAGGAGAATCGTGTGCTCTCAGAGGAGTATCATGTGTTCTCAGAAGAGAATCATGTGCTCTCATAGGAGTATCATGTGCTCTCAGAGGAGAATCATGTGCTCTCAGAGGAGAATCATGTGCTCTCAGAGGAGAATCGTGCTCTCAGAGGAGAAACCTGCTCTCAGAAGAGTGTGACATACAGGACTGTCCATGGGCTACATGTCATTTAATGGCACACGCGTGTCATTGTGAGTCACTTGTGAGTCACTCGTAGCTTACATCACCGTCCAACCATGCAACCACGTTGCTAAACCGAGGAGCGGGTGGGACTGAGACTAGGTGTTTGTCTGAGTGACATCCCTTGGACCAGTGTTGTATAGTATGTATCTTGAAGGTGCACAATAATTGGAATACTCCACACCGCTTTGCTCACTGCAGGAGGCAGCGAAAGTGGAGGAGGAGGAGGAGGAGGAGGAGGAGGAGGTGGGGGAGAAAGGAGGCCAGCATAAGATTGAGACAATTGAGCTTCCGAACGAGGGACAGGGGTTTGGATTTGGGGTGATCCCGAGGGGGGATGGCAGGGGAACGAAGGTCCACTCTATCGTGCCCAGAGGGATCGCAGATAAGGTAAAATCTGCATTCTGCTAGTAATTTTTGATGTGCATTAACTGGAATATGGTCCACCTTCTGGCTGAGACAAGACATACCTTTCCTCTCTCCCTTCCAGGATGGCCGACTGCATCAGGAGGACCAGCTGCTTCAGATCAACGAGGAGAGTGTGATCCACATGCGCTACGAGGATGTGGTAGCCAAGCTGAGGTCAGTCAGCCTGGCGGGGAAGTCCATCCGCCTTGTGGTTGCCAGGGTGATGAACAGCAGAGTGGAGGAGGAGCTGGGAGTCCCTCCAGAGATCAATGACGTGAGAGAAAGGCTGCATGGGCATCTTAGAACTGTGTGCCCATCCACTAGCTTCTGATTGAGCATCTATATCCCTTCCTCCGTCCCCCCATCCCTCCTCTCTCCCTCCTCCCTCCCTCTTTCCCCCCATCAGTCTTCAGACGAAGAAGAGTTTGAAGTTGAGCTTCACAAGAACAGAGGCCTGGGAATCACCATAGCCGGACTCATCAACACTGACACAGAAGGTGAGGGAGGAAGAGGGGAGGATGGTAGGAGGGTGGCAGGAAGGCTGTATGGGTTAGTGGTTGGGGGGGGGGGGGGGGGGGGGGAGGATTTACATTCTGGAGGAGGGGTGTGGGGTGGGGGATATGGGTTCACGGCCGGAACTTTCTGTGTTTCTCAACATCTTCTACACGTTTCTCAACACCTGTGGCCTCCATGTGCCAAGTCTGTGTTCAATCGAGTGCTGCGTAGTACCTGTAGCTCGCTGACTCCCTTGAACACGTGCCAAGTAGATGGCAACAAGTGGTCAACAATGATGATGAGAACACGTGTATGCAGCAAATGTTCAAAAATATGCTTGTAATCCCCCTCCCCACACACACACATACACACAACACACGCACGCACACACTACACACACACATATATACACACACACACATACACACACACACACACACAGAGGAGGTGAGTGGCATCTATATAACCTCTTTGAACTCCACCGGAGCAGCGGCCACTGATGGAAGGATTCACGTAGGGGACCGGATTGTGAGAGTGGACGGCCACCCTTTGAGGGGGCTGGAGAACATGGAGGCGGCTGCTGTGCTGCGCAACAGTGGTAACCCCGTCAAACTGGTGCTGGGTAGGAGGAAGAGGGGGAACACCTCACCGCCAGGTGAGGGGAGGAAGGAGAGATGGAGAGAGGAGGAGGGGGAGGGGGGGGGGGGGGGGGGGGGGGGGGGGGGAAGAGAAAGAGGAGGGTTAGTGCAGTATGTACTGCATTCCTTCATTCGTACTTTTTATCTCACAGCTGCAGCACCTCCAGTGGAGTCAGAACCACCTGAGGCCCAGTCACATGAGCAGTCACATGACCAGGCTGGTCTCCATGACAACAGCTCAACAACACAGGAGAATGTCGAGAGGAACGTTAACCCGGTCATTGTAACATCAGAGGCTGAGGACAAAGTGATGACGGATGGCTACAGTAATGGGGTAGCGATGTTGTCTCTTGAAGATGAACAAGAGTTGGTAGAAAAATGGAGCAAAATTTTGGGGTCAGAGTACACCGTGAAGGTGGGTGGTAGTACGAAATGCCCCGTGAAGGTTTTGTCACAGTACTAGTATTACATGTACATCATCGTTAGGTGGATCAGGTGACCAGATCAGACGAGGGGGGGCTGGGGATTCGGATGGAGAGCACAGCCGAATTGGACGAAGTCGGAAACCCTCAAATTGGTCAGTTTCAAAGCCAACTGTAGCAGAGAAGAGGGCAGGTGGGCACTGAACTAGCCTCATTCCCAGGCCATGCTGCCTGGGAATGTGGCTAGGCACTGAACTCACTTTTAAAGTGTGGCTGTAAAAGATGGGAAGAGATTTTCCTATAATAAGTTTCTTATAGAGTCCAGCTAGAAGAACAGCTAGCTTAGTCTTGTTCCAGACCCCCACCCAGCTTTTCATAACCGTACTGCAAGCAACAAAAGCTGGGAGGGACCTGGGAACGAGGCTACAGGACTTGAGTTAGACCTGTGAGGCTGTGATGGCACCCTAACTTCACCTCTCTGTCAGTGTAGGACTACATATGACCTCAGTTTTTACTGTTTTCTTTTCTTCCGTTGCCAGGGAGCATCCATCATGTGATCCAGTATGTACATGCGGAGGGGCCAGTAGGACAACACGGGGTGCTACAGGAGGGAGATGAGATCCTGGAGGTCGGTGCATGCACACACACAGATCCAGTCATAGATGTATAGCTTAGTATTTTAACCCCTCTCCACTTCCGTCCCTCTCTGCTCCTCTCCACCACCCTCCCTCTCTCCCCCTCTCAACCTCCCTCTCTACCCCTCTCCACCTTCCTCCCTTTCTCCTCCTCTCCGCCTCCTCTCCACCTCCCTCTCTCCTCCTCTCCACCGTCTCTCTCTCCCTCTCTCTCTCTCTCTCTCTCTCTCCATGCACCCTCAGGTGAATGGTACAGTTCTTGTTGGGTTACACCATGACGACGCCATTGAGGTAGTGAAGGACACGCCGACACACGTCACAATCGTGGTGTGTAAACCCCTCCCTGGTGAGGAAGTGCCGGAATCACAACTCACAGGTTTGCAATGAATACCATTATGTTGCCGTACCCATAATGATTGGGCCAGTAGTAATTATGGAACTTCATATACCCACAGAAATGTTATGTTAAATCGGGCAAGTCTATCAGTGGTGGGTAATGTGATAGACCTGCAGTCCTTATAGACTGAGCACACATTCACTTTCAGTTCTTGTACAAACTCTTTTTTGTTCTTGTAAGCAACAGGAAATATCTCACAGGTTTTCCATTGCAATGGGCATTACCATAGCAACGCAAGTGTAGCCGATGATTTTGCTACACGACTGGACGGATCTGAGCATCGGTAGGCATCAAATGGAGTATGAATATGTCCGTCTGTTTGTCCCCGAATTACTGGCATTGCAATCAATCATATCGTGTCACCAGATGAATCCCACCTAATGACACTATGGACATGTAGAGAATGGATATACAATCCGAAAATAATTGATTGCTCTTACAGTTTCCAAGAAATAAACGTTGTATATCATTGAAATTTCATCTCTTGCACGCACTCAGGCTCAGAAACCACAGATGGAGGAGCTCCGTCGGAATCAGATGGGCATCGTAGCTCCACCCCAG
The DNA here is from genome assembly GCA_963931865.1 of Axinella damicornis. Taxonomy (NCBI): domain Eukaryota; kingdom Metazoa; phylum Porifera; class Demospongiae; order Axinellida; family Axinellidae; genus Axinella; species Axinella damicornis. The sequence continues at coordinate 848,588 of OZ007517.1, read as the reverse complement.
ACAGTATCCAGACTCTGCCTATCCCCGGGTTGGGAGATTTTGTGCGGCGCTTTGAACGGCAGTCGTGGAGGGAGAGGCACGAAGAAGAGAGGAGGAGACTGAAACAGAGATTTGAAGTCAGTCCTTAGTCTCAAACTTGAGGTGGTCTAGCCTCGTTCCCAGGCCTTCTACACCTCCAGTTTTTGATCACTTACAGTATATTAAAAAAAAGCTGGAGGTAGGATTGCCAAAAACTGCCCTTCCCAGGCCTTCTACACCTCCAGTTGTTGAATACTGTAAGCTATCAAAAACTGGAGAGGCTAGAGGTGGTCTGATTACATTCATTATCTTTGTATTCCTCTGAAAAAAAGGAGTACTTGCAATCACATGAGCCCCCTTTCTTCCTCAGCAAAGACGCGAGGAGTACGAGCGCCACATTCGCGAGCAAGAGGAAGAACTTCTCCAGCAAGAACAGGAGTTGAAAGACCGCCAGCTCAAGCAGCAGGAACGGAGGAAGCTGGACGCAGAGCAGAAGAGAAACTCCACCCACTTTGAATTTGACTATTCTCCTTACCACGCCACTCCCAACACCGGCTTCCTCCCTCCACTACACGTCCAGAGTCCTGACTCTGCGCAGGAGTCCTTCGCAACTGATGCGACTGACTCCAGTGCCAGCATCCTCTCGCCCGTCCCGGGATCTGGGTTCTGGGAGTTGGAGGTGTCTGAGATTGATCTGGTGAAGGGAGATGAGGGACTAGGCTTCAGCATCCTCGACTTCGTAGTAAGCTTGTTTGTGTATGGTGGGATCGCCATCACACTCTCACCCCTCCCACCCTTACACTCACCCCTCACACCCTTATACTCACCCCTCACACCCTTATACTCACCCCTCACACTTACACCCCTCCCACCCTCACACTCACCCCTCACACCCTTATACATGTACTCACCCCTCACACTTACACTCCCACCCCTCACCCTCACCCTCCCACTCACCCTCCCACTCACCCTCCCACCCTCACCCTCCCACTCTCACCCTCACACTCCCACCCTCCACCCTCACAGGACCCCCACCACCCTGGTGACAGGGTGATTCTGGTGCACTCTCTTGTTGAGGGCGGGATTGCCGAGAGAGATAACAGACTGAAGGTTGGAGACAAGCTGCTCAGCGTCAACGGCACCTCAGTTGTCAACCATTCTCTGCAGGTGGGTGGAGTGGGGCTATGACAGTAAGGTTAATCAGTGCAGGTGGGTAGGGCTGTGACAGTAAGGTTAATCAGTGCAGGTGGGTGGGGCTATGACAGTAAGGTTAATCAGTGCTGGTGGGTGGGGCTGTGACAGTAAGGTTAATCAGTGCAGGTGGGTGGGGCTGTGACAGTAAGGTTAATCAGTGCAGGTGGGTGGGGCTGTGACAGTAAGGTTAATCAGTGCAGGTGGGTGGGGCTATGACAGTAAGGTTAATCAGTGCTGGTGGGTGGGGCTGTGACAGTAAGGTTAATCAGTGCAGGTGGGTGGGGCTGTGACAGTAAGGTTAATCAGTGCAGGTGGGTGGGGCTGTGACAGTAAGGTTAATCAGTGCAGGTGGGTGGGGCTGTGACAGTAAGGTTAATCAGTGCAGGTGGGTGGGGCTGTGACAGTAAGGTTAATCAGTGCAGGTGGGTGGGGCTGTGACAGTAAGGTTAATCAGTGCAGGTGGGTGGGGCTGTGACAGTAAGGTTAATCAGTGCTGGTGGGTGGGGCTGTGACAGTAAGGTTAATCAATGCAGGTGGGTGGGGCTGTGACAGTAAGGTTAATCAGTGCAGGTGGGTGGGGCTGTGACAGTAAGGTTAATCAGTGCAGGTGGGTGGGGCTATGACAGTAAGGTTAATCAGTGCAGGTGGGTGGGGCTATGACAGTAAGGTTAATCAGTGCTGGTGGGTGGGGCTGTGACAGTAAGGTTAATCGGTGCAGGTGGGTGGGGCTGTGACAGTAAGGTTAATCAGTGTAGGTGGGTGGGGCTGTGACAGTAAGGTTAATCAGTGCAGGTGGGTGGGGCTATGACAGTAAGGTTAATCGGTGCAGGTGGGTGGGTAGCTGAGACCAATTGCTGCAATCGTTCCACTCTTCCCCCTCCCTCCCTCCCTACAGTTTGGTGTCCAGCAGCTGCTGATGATCCCCCTGGGTGGGGTGGCGAGACTGGATGTCAACCACCCACTGCCAGCCAGCCCGGAGATCAACAGCTCTCCCAACTCTCCCCTCTCCTTCTTCACAGGGACACGGAGCATGGTGGAAGACACTGCTCATGACCACAGCACCCTGCAGCAGAATGTGAGAGAAATTTACTTTTGATAAGAAATTATTAAATAGCCAGTACAGGCTAAATCTAGAAGTGTCTGGAGGACACGTACCCCATACTCATCGTGAACCCTTCTGTGTACATCTTCATGTTCCTGCGTGCAGGATGCCCCTCTTGGAAGCACTGATATAGAGGAGAAGCCTATTTCGGATGAGCGTGATTTGGAGAGGGGGGAGAGGGAGAGGGAAGAGGACGAGGAAGCCTCACACTGGAAGAAAAAGAAGTCTTCGGACAGTGATGATGAGCCTCCTCCGCCTTACTCCAAAACTGACCCTCAGGAGGATAAATTTGAGGGAGAGGGAGGCAACGGCGGCCCCCTGCAGTCTGCCGACCCAGACCAGCCGCCCTGCACTCAAGAGGCAAGAAAGCTTACCACGGAAAGTTCCAGTACGAGTGACAGTGAGAGTCGGTCAGCTGCAAGTCTCTCTCGTGTCTCCTCACCGACCAGGGGAAGAACTTTGTCCGATTTGACGAGAATAACACCTGAAGACGTGCAACAGCAAGACTCTGAATCTCAGCTGGAGTCATTGTCGGACACCACTCTAGTGAATTCACAGGAGCTTGGGGCGGCAAATTTGCCCCCTCCCGTGCACGAAGTTGGTGATCTGAGATCTGGTCAGCCAAAACTGGTTCTGGATAGTCAAGACGATGGAAAACGGGTAAAGAGAAAGGGCAAAAAGCCACAGTCGTCACAAACGCGAGAGGTTGTGGAGAGGCAAGCAGCAAGCCTAGTTCTCAGCTATGTCCAGTCGCAAGCCACGGTAAGTTCTCAGGAGAGCGGTCTGGAGGGACTCTCACCGGAAATGAGTGATTACGGGGAACACTCGAATGACGCTGAGAGTGAATCGAGAGAGATTAAGATACGCAAGGGTAACCTTAGCCTGGGGATGAACCTGACTTCAGATGACAAGAATGCCTGCATCGTTGTGAAGAACGTGGCCAGTAATGGAGCAGTAGGGCGTGACGGGAGAATCAGGGTGGGTGACCGGATCGTCACCATAAATGGGAAATCACTGGACGGAGTGAGTCTGGCGAAAGCCAAGAGCGTTTTAAAACGAGCTTCTTCTAAGGGCGAAGAACTCACGATTATGTATGTTCCAGCGCCCCAGGTCCAAAGTTCGTACACGATGCCTCAGTACAATAGCAAGCAGATGATGATGAATCCACCTGGATCAGCCTCTTCTGTCGGACCCTACCCCTCTCTGCAACACCACCTTGCCACGTTGAGGGGGGCACCGCTCCACGACATTGCCGAACAGGAGGGGGCAGCAATGTCCGGGGGGGCTCAGGCTAACATTCAGGTAGCCCCCCACCCCATGATGCCCCCCATGCCACACGGCTCTCCATTGATCCACCAAGCCACCCAACCAGCCCCTCAGTGGCAGCAAGGCATGTCCCCCTACCAGCCTTCTCCCCCGGGAGCAACTAACATCAACCCAATGGCTCCCATGCAGGCTACAGGGAGCTACTTAGAGCAAGCCACAGCGCTGGGCCAGCCCCCTCCTCCCTATATCTACCTACACCAGCCACAACCAGGCATGATGGCACAGCCCCCCGGCCAGCCACCGTATGCGCAGCCACCTCCACCACAGCCCCCCGGCCAGCCACCGTATGCGCAGCCACCTCCACCACAGCCCATGGCCTGGAACATGCAACGGCAGGCTCCAATACAGATGCCCCCTCCACTGTCCCAACCATCTCCAATGGCCAGTTGGCAAATGAATGTAATCCACCGCGAGCCTCCCCAGTACAACGAGTTGATTGTGCAACAACAGATGATTCAGGCATCGCAGTACCAAATGCCTGCGGCTATGCACCAACAACAATCACCGTCCCAACACCAGATGCAGCAGAATACCAGGATGAATAAATCACTGAGCGAGACCAAGTTCCGTTCTGGGATGACACAGCGACCACAGATTGAGAGGAGGCACAACTCGCAGGGGACGCCACGCAGGAGTCACCCTCCAGCATACAAGCAGTTTAGGATACGACAGCAACAACAGCCGGTGCAGGGTAACCAAGGTAACATGCACCTTGAGGACACGTTTGAAGAGCAGCAGCAGCAGTTGTGGCCCCATGAGCCCTCCCCCAGAGCCATGCTAGATGGTATGAGATCACGAGACAACGAAATGGGGAGAACCCGTCTTGTTGAGCTTGTTAAGGACAGCACTGGTTCCCTGGGCATTCACATCGGTCAGCTAGGGGAGGAAGGGACCCCTAGCGGAGTGGTGGTGGTGAACGTGTCACCGGTGTGCCAGGCAGCCACGATGGGGAAACTCAATCGTGGAGACCAGATTCTGGAGGTGGGCTGGCAAAGTTGTGTCATCAGTTGCATATGAATTGCATCATCGTTAGCATCAATGACATCATCATGACATCATTACAGATTACACTATTAATGGTCATTACAGATTACTGATGACATTGATGTGACAGCATTGTCTCACTTGTTTCATTTCAGGTGAATGGTATTGACTTGAGACATGCAACGCAAGCAGAAGCAGCCAAAATCCTCTCCCTAGCTACCAGTCCTGTGAGGGTACTGCTGCAGAACCTGTCGGAGCGTCTGAGGTCATCCAAGTTCCCCACTTCCCTTGCCTTAGAGGAATCACCAGAGCATTCCCACCACAACTCGTGGGCAATAGAGGAGGAAGAGGACGCACAGTTAAGGGAGGAGTTTCCCGACGTTGATGGACACTTGTACGAGGTGAAGCTGAACAAGGGGAAGTCGGGGCTGGGCCTGAGCATTGTTGCCAATACCAACACACAATCTGTGAAAGGGATTGTGATCATGGGGATCCAAGCCGGGGGCGTGGCCGACCAGAGTGGGAGGATCAAGTGGGGGGACATGATTCTGAAGGTGAACGACACGTGTGTGATTGGCATGAGTCAGCTTCAGGTACAGGAACTGCTGGCGAAGGCGCCTCCTCTGGTGAGGTTCGTGCTGGTCAGGCAGCACAATGTCATGAACACACAGCCCACAGTTGATAAGGTATGTAGACAGGTGTTCATGTTCATTCATTTATCGAACTTCAGAAACGTAAATGTCTCCCCACCTTTTTCTTCCTCCCCCCTCCTTCTGTCTTTCTCTCTGTCCCTCCCTCCCTCCCTCCCTTCCTTCCTTCTTTCCTCCTTCCCTCCCTCCTTCTTTCCCTCTTCCCTCTCTCTCCCTCCCTCTGTCCCTCCCATCCTCCTTCCTTCCCTCTTTCCCTCCTTCCTTTCCTCTTTCCCTCCCTCCCCCCTCCCTCCTTCCCTCCCTCCTTCCCTCCCTCTTTCCCTCCCCCTTCCAGCATGCTCCTGTTGGCAGTGACATTAGTCTAGAGGGACTAGCAAAGGTGAAGGCAGTCCAACTTCGCCGAGACAACGACAAGGGACTGGGGTTCACGGTCTCGGAAGGGGAGAAAGGGGGGAGCATGTCTGTTGTGATCATCACCAGTATCATCCCCGGGGGCCCAGCCGAGCAGGACGGAGAGCTGCAAGTGGGGGACCAGGTCCTCTCTGTGGATGGGCAGAACATCCTGGGATATTCCTACGAGAAGGTAGATAGCTGGAGAAAAGCAAATGGATGGTGCAGTCATACTAGTCTCCCATCCTCCCCTCCTTCCTCCCTCTCTCTCTCCCTACCTCCCTTCCTTACTTCCTCTTCCCCTCCCTCCCTCCATCCTTCCCGTCCTCCTTCCTTTCTTCCCTTTTCCCCTCTCTCCTCCCTCCTTCCTTCCCTCTTCCCCCCCACCCACCCCCCCACCCACCCACGCACACATGCACGTTCATACAGGCAAAGCACCTTCTCCAACAGGCTCGTTCAAGAGGTTCTGTGTCACTGATCGTAGCGTCCCACTCCTCCCAGTATGAGGGAGGGGGTCCAAAGGGAGGAGGGGAAGTGCAGGGGAGACTGCCGGAAGGGGTCGTTCTGAGGACCAAGAAGAAGGGAAGTAAGTACAGGATGTAGGAAGTCCTTCTGGATGGCAGGTGACACGTGCCCCAGCCTGCAATGAAAGGCCTACTGTGTATAATAAGTAGCAGAATGCATAACATTTTGGGGCGAGCCTGTGTGAGTGCATACAAATGCATATCACTGTCATTTTGAATGTAACTCAACCTCAGGCTGTAGACTTCCAGCACAGGAACTGTATGGACAGTACATGATGTATACATGCGGCACGAGCAGATGAAAGCACTCTCACAGTCTTCTTTCGCTATGCAGTAGCTCCCATGACTGTAGCCATTGAAGAGCAGAGGTAGCTAGGTCTATGAATGACTTCAACACAGCGATAAACTGTGCAGCTGCAAGTCAGCGAAATTGTAGCTAGCTAGATCAGAAGTTGTCTTTGTTGCTGTGTGGTATAGTTGTAAGTTAGTCACTTAGGTGATCTTAGCTTCAAGTATTGTACTCCCAGCCACAAGAATGGAGGACCTATAAGAAAGGGTCCTCATTTCGCCCGTTAAGTCCTTTTAGGAGTGCATGGATCCAGCGAAGACTGTTTCCAGCTCAGTAGAATGACCAATAGTGTTCAATGTAATGTTCGTTCTGACATGGTGACAAAATGATGCTCAATATCAACGCATTGTCGCCTGCTCTTTTTCTCCCACCAAGGTTCCCTGAAGACATCCAGGCGCCGACCAGTCAGTGTGGACTACGACCCCAGCTTACAGCTCCCCAGAGGCACCCAGGGGAAGGGGGGAGGGGCACAGCTGCCGAACGTCGCCCAGGACGAGTACAAACGCTTCAGCAACAGAAACTCACACCCACTCAGCGAGAGAGAGGTGGAACAGGGCTTCCATCACTTCGACAGACAGAAAGGTTAGCTAGGAAGGCTGTGTACGATAAACAGGGGGTATTATAATTCCAGACATGGCACTTCATGGCCCTCGCATTTGCTCCTTTAGTAATTCTTCTGATTTGCGGTAAGTGCGCATGCATACCCTACCTTCAAACTTTCCAACGCTGTGCAGTTGTTGGCAAAAACTGCTCTTAGAGAGTGAAAACTGGGCTGTGTCCAGAAATCCCCTACTGTCCAGAAATCCCCTCCCTTACCTTAGCTTCACAGTTCAGTAGATTTCTGGATTATTTTTCAAGAAGGGTACATCTGGAGATGACATCATTGTCTACATATATCCTAGTCTTGGTCCTAGTCCCTCCGAAAACGAAAAAGAACAATTTTCATGTTAGAAGCGAGTGGGAGGGTCTGGACAGAGATATCTGTACTTATTTGTGCCAACTGGAGATGACATCATTGTCCACATACATCTCACTAGTAGGTGCCAACTGAGTGTGAACAGGAGCGCATAAGCACTCCTGGTGAAAATGATGTGAATGCCCCCCCCCCCCCCCCCCCCCCCCCCCAATACACACTCCACACACACACAGACCTCATTCCAGGGAAAGAGTGTGAGATTGTGATTTTCAAGGGTCCCCAGATGCTGGGTGTGATCATTGTGGGGGGATCTGAAACATCCATCAATGGGATATACGTCCAGAAGGTGGTTCCAGACAGCCCTGCGGCAAAGGACGGCCGACTACAGCCAGGAGACCGGATTCTGAAGGTGAACAACGCCTCGATGGAGGACGCAACTAGGGAAGACGCCCTGAGGGCTCTGCAACACTCGTCCTCCTTCATCCACCTCACAGTTCTGAGAGATCCTGCGAGAGAGCCCAACATGACACGCAGTGATGGTAAGATGGAGCAAACGTACTTCTTTGTGAATGTTTTCCCAGACGGGCAGGATTGGGCAGGAAGCAAATGAATGCTTATTTGAAGCCTCTCCTGGGAAGGGCAACCAGAAACCTGGAGAAAACCCTTCCTAGGTGCAGCTGGTGGGACTCGAACCTGTGCCATGGCCTCTCACACCACAGTCGAGAGTGCCTCGACACTTGGCTACACAGTCTGGTCAAGATTCAGTGACAAAGTGGTGTGGTTACCCCCCTCCACACACACACACACCACATGCACAGACTTCTCCTCCCCCTCTCCCTCTCCAATGGACCAGATGGTGGAGGTGGTGGAGTTGATGAAGCCGGAGAGGGCAGGCCTGGGACTGCTCATCTGGGAACAGGGGGACCCAGGAGTATACGTGAAGGAGGTTGTAAAGAACGGAGCTGCATACAACAACATGCGGATACAACCTGGGGACAAGATCCTGGCCATCAACGGGCAGGATATCTCCAATGCGGGGCAGAGTATTGTCTACCAGATGCTGCAGGTACGGTTACTATGGTAGCAGTGTGCACAAATGGAAGCCTATTACCCATTGGCTAGAGGTGCGCACATGCGGCAAAGGATGGATGCCTATTACCCACACAGCAATTGGCTAGAGAGGACTCCTCTAGTGTGTTTCTACACTGACTGCTCTGCACCACTTCTCCCTCACAGAGCTGTAAAGGGAAGGTGACGCTAACCATCTGCCACCCTATGGGCTTGTCTCCCCCAACCCTCCCTCCCAACCAAATGGACTTCAACCAACCAGACATTGAGATTGAGGGCCCGCAACCCCGTCATATGTTCCAGAGCCGCCCTCCTCCTCCCTACGGTTCTGCCAATGTGGACCGCGTACCTCCACCTTACTCCTCCTCCAGCCCCTCCCAGGTCCCCATAACCCTCCTCCGGCCTACTCCTGTCTATGGCGGTAGTCCTGACTATGTCTCACAACATCACCAGCACCTGCACCACCAGGGACCCGGGGGGATGTACCGGGGGGAGAGGAAGGCCCCCAGCCCTCCCATGCAGGAGGACACTGACGCAGAAGAGTGAGTATCCAGTTACTGGTACTGTTCCCAGGCCATCCATCACCCACAGGTCTCATTCCCAGGCCACCCTAGGGAAATTCTCGGTTGGCCCTTATTCTCCAATTCCAATCATAAAACTCTTTCCAACATTTTGACTACCATACTAAGTCTTCATCAGGGCACACAATAGAGAGGCACCATCACCACTTCGGCTCCATGAAAACGTGTCCAAATTGGATGACGTCATCGATGGTGGGTGGAGTTTGACACAGGGTGGGTGGCCAGTTAGCACCCATAATTTGTAGCCTGTACCCAGGCCTTCTCACCTCAGCATTTGTCGCTTGTAGTAGGTAAACTTGTCACGTGCAATGACACACCTGGACTAGGTACATGTGGACGTTTGGAGGAGTTGCATTTAGCCTCATGACTTATGGTACAGCAAATCGCATGGAAGGCTATAATTATGTTAAAGACTGGCATCTTGAACTCTATCAATGGGTGTACACTGTACAAAATCTGGACCCACAGAAGCAGTTGTTCAGTTATGAAAATTCAATCATACTTCTCCTCACTTCTATCCAGGATCCAAGTTATTCGCCTACATCGGGGGCCGTCTGGCCTGGGTTTCACCATCGTTGGTGGGAAGGGGAGCCCTCATGGGGACCTCCCCATCTTTATCAAACGTGTGTTCAACGAAGGGGCAGCTGGACGTGATGGTAGACTGCAGATGGGTGACCAACTGCTCGCCGTCAACGGCATCAGTTTTGAGGATGTGACTCACCAGTTTGCAGCAGAAACACTCAAGTATCTCCAGGGAGATGTGGAATTAACCGTGCTATCAACAGATTGAAATATGTGTAGTATTCATCCAGTGTGCGTATCCAGTTGCATATCTCATGTCTGTCTGTCTGTGTATACGTCCTGTCCTCTCGTGTTGTACTATACTGGAACCACATCATGAAAGTGTAGTTTATTATATCACTTTTCCTCTTTCCAGTACAATGTCGTGATGATTTTCCTTCATGCTGTGCACCAAACCATGTGTGCATGCTATAGTGTGAAATGGAAGGATACAGACTGCTTAGAAACACTATGTGTTAACCCACAACCGAATTCTCTTCCTGACAGTACACATTGTAGAACATTTAGGAGGTGTAGCTCTGCTTATGGACCAGCTTGCTTGTCAACTAGCAGCTAGTGACCAACCAACATTAGAGGTGGTACAGTACCCTTCAACAGGATTTGAACTCAGGACAGGGCCTGAATTGAGCACTAGAACTAGAAACTCACTCTAATGCAGTGACACCATAATTCACTATCATTACGGTCAATGGTGGCTTCAGGATGCCTTCCTGGTTCAACATCTATAGTATGGTCTGGACAAGTCTGCACAACGGGACAAGACGGGGATATTGAAGGCTACAGATGACAGCAGTGAGCCATATCCTCATTCCCAGTCCTTGAGTCTGGAATGTAGTTAACCTCATTCCCAGTGTACATTGTTGTTATGGTGCATGGGCAGATCAAGGGCACCAACAGGTGGTCAAGGTAGTGAAGCCGAGGGTTGGGACTGTTCATCTGCATGGGAACAAGGTGAACGACACAAGGATACAATTGAGCTGGGGATACAATCGTGGCCATCAATGAACAGGGTTACTCCCAACACTGGGCAGCGTATTGTTTACCAAGTACACTGCAATGGCGATTAATTGGGTCCCAGTATAAGGAGGGGGGGGGGGGGGGGGGGGGGGGGGGGGGGGGGGGTAGTGTTACCTATAATTATAGTGATTGACTGCCCTGACTTTATGATACTGGAAGTGATCCGTGCTGGGGTGGTTTGGGTCTGGGGCCGAGACTAACAGTTGTGTTGTAGCCTCGTTCCCAGTCCCACGCCCAGTTTTTCGTCGCTTGCAGTACGGTAAACGGGTAACGTACTGCAAGCGACGAAAAGCTGGGCGTGGGACTGGGTACGAGGCTAGTTGTGTTGTACATTGACTGTCTTGCACCACCCTTCCTTCTCAGAGCTGTAATGTGAAGGTTGACATTGTATACCCTGGCCATATAGGCTGATCTCCTCCACAGTTGACATGGTTTCATCCAATTAGTCAGACATCATCCTGCACCTACTAGCCTGTTCCCAGGCCCTGCCCAGCCCAGCTTTTTGTCGGTTAGTTTTTGTTTGCACAGGCAATTCCATCCCTGCCAAGCTCCTTTAACGTTGTTTGCTAATTTGCAGGGCCATTCAGGTGCTTTCTACACTGGAATAGAAAGTAAATAATAGCTGAGGTCACAATTTACAGGAAGAGTATGACAACAGAAAAATAAGATCTGAATACAGACAAGAGTTTGAAGTAGTTAGGGGAAAACTTTCATATCGACGCATGTTTCGCTATCAACTTTCACAGATGCTTCTTCGTATTGATGCGGCTTAAGACCATTGACATCGATTTTCTGAGTTTCACCAAGCACTTTGGTGATAATCATTTGTACATCGACATCTGGCTCTTTTTCACAAGCCCTTTTGACACGTTCACCCACCAGATCGATCTTACTCTTCTGAATAATAATAGGACCAATCCTCTGGCCTTTTTCTGGTCGTAGCTGCTGCAGGTTTTCAGAAAGACAATTCCATCCCTGCCACGCTCCCTCGACAAGCATTGCTGCCAATTCGCGAGGTCCTTCCTCAGGGTGTTTTCTGCAACGAACAATTGCATTTATGTAGTCATCCCGTCCACTTCTGTTAGAACGGCACGAGTGGTAAAGGTGCACTGGAAAGGGAGTGATGAGTGAGAGCACATGATTTGCAAGAAGCCTGCACATACGACCATTACCATCAACAAAGGGGTGTGCATCGACAAACTTGAAGAGCAACCACGCAGCACATTTGAATAGGTGTTTAACCCTTCCAAGGGTGGTTGTTTCAGAGGCGAGAGATTCCATGTGGATGTTGTGGTGATCTATAAGAGAGAAGAATAGACTCTCCACCTTCTCAGGGGGAGGGTAAAAGTGGGGACCGTCGTGCCAGTTTGTATACACATCTGAACTTCGAATCTTACCGCAATCACCATGTAATCCTTCAAGTAGAACTCTGTGAACGCCGCACACTTGGTCAACTGTCAGTAGCCCCGTTCTGTCCATTACCTCGTGGAGTTTGTGAATGGCGCGCATGGCTTTGAAAGTGTTGATCGTCTCCAACTTTTCCTTCAACTTCTCACCATTTGTCCACTCCTTTCCATCCAAAAAACGTTCCAAGAGCGTTTCGGTCTCGTCTTTAGACTGTGTTCCTACTGACTCACCGATGTTCAAGTTGTGAACGTAGTCAAAGGCCATGGCACGAGCGAACTGTTTATCACAAAACCTGCGCGCAGCCTCCGACAGTTTATTATATCTTTCAAATTCTTGAGTAATTTCTTCCAGCATGAGACTCGTCCGTTTTTCTTCCGATGACCGCCATGAAGGATCGTCCTCGAAATCAAAATTAAGATCGTCCATTTCGAACTCCTGCTGGCGCTGCTAGCTACACGGAAGTGCCTGTCCATATAGGCCATATATGGCCATTGTCCCCCAACGCGGGTCCGTATCCAAGCAACGAGCTACTACGTACTGGTAAATGGTTGGTCAACTAATTATGGCGGCAAAATCTTCCAAAGTTGCGCAATATTAATTAATTGTACCTGTTTGTGTAATTGTACTTGTTTGACGGCCGGTGACGTCATTAGCTAACGGCACTGCATATGCGCATGCACTGCACTCGATCTACTAGTATAACTAGACGAATGCAGAACATTGTGGGGCGAGCCTGAGCGAGTACAGTTGTCGAATGTGCATGGAGCAGTTGCATGAGCATGTGTTCCTACATGGAGCAGATGCATGTGCATGACTGTACATGTCAGTGCATGTTATCTGAATGTGCGCATGACAGAGAGCATAGCACGACTAGAAGTTATGACACTAAAATACACCCATGCACTTCACAGCAACTGCGAATCAGGTTAGCCGAAGCATGCACTGCACTCGATCTACTAGTATAATTATATATCCTTTGAATTGCAATACCCGGTATGGCTGTCTATGCACACCACGGGCCATAGTGACACAATGTATGTCTCTGTCCACTGCTCTTAATTAGTGTAGAGTATGGCTGGCTAGTATGCACATGTGGTATTAGTATTGTGCCCCCAAGAATGAAGTTTGCATATCACAATGACAACCCTTTCAAGGGGTGGTTACTCCAATATGTGCCGTACTTAGAGCTGCGACCGGGGTCACAGTTTGTGACCGTCCAAAAACTGCCTGTGACCGCGTGACTGCGCTGCTCAACTGTCGGTGACCCTGTGACCGTCGCAAAAATCCACCGTGACTGTGCGGACTTTTTGGTAGTATACGGAGTCCGCCGTATACAGGGTCTCTGAAGGATGCGGTGTGAACTGTATCAGGTGAAAACGCCTCCACCTACTCATTTTTGAGGGTAGAGCTGAGTCGACTCCTAGGAGAGAAAGAAAATCTCTCCTATGGCAATGGTGGGATTCGAACCTGCAACCTTTCCATTAGTAGTCAAATGCACTCTGCCACCTTAAGTTAGGTGTCTACATACAATTCAATTGTCTATCTAGTCACTATAATAGCTATGGATTGTCTATGCCACTATGGGCCATAGCTAGTGACATAGGCTATTCAAAGGTCAAAAATGAAATTCCAGGTTTGCTATGACAATCAGACAACTCCCTTGTATCCATTTGTCACCATGTGGATATAGGTTGCATGCATCTCTAGGTTGAAGCAAATCAAGAGAAACCTATAGGTTTTAGGTCTAGCGCTTGGTTTGCCAGTGCCACAGTATGTGTACCTACAAATTTGGTATGAACATGTACATAGATGGTGTCATCCCAATACTTCTCATTTTCAGTATTGATCGATCGGTACTGCATGCAGCCCTTTGATTGGTCAACCCTTAGCCAATCAGTGACTTCATAAACGACCAGTCCGTGGAACATGACTACTGTATAATCAGGTTTAGAAGATGCCTCTGTACAATTTTTGATCGGGACTGATCAACTACCACAGTTGGGCTTCAGAAAGGAGGTGATATTGCCCTCTACCATTGTGCTGGCGCCCCTGATGTTAAGCCAGTGTCAGAATGTGGGTGGGGAAAAAGATTGTACGTTTGACTGTGACAAAATTTTCACAGAAAATCAGTCCATTGCTTGTCAGTCTAGCTGCTAGACCCTCTCCACGTGGGTCTGGCCAGGCGGAGAGGCTAGCGGCTTGACGGTCCTCCACTCTGCCGCCTCACGCAGGCCGGCCTTCATTTGTACATCATAACCTCGTACCCAGGCCTGGGTACGAGGCTATTGTACATCATAGCTTTCTATCAAGTGACAATAAGACATTTAGTTCATGATCACTATTCCTGAGATTGTTTTGTAAGGAGTTTTTGAAGTGTGGCAGCATCAGATTCAGCCGAACCATCCTTCAGGTCAGAACCGGGAGACACTGCAGTGGTATCTGCAGTAATTAAAAATAGAAGCTGGCGTTACCAACACTGGCGGTGGCATCACACCTCCAGACCAACTGCCTCCGTATCAGGGAGGTTAGGGAAAGATCACAATGCATTCTCATGTAATGCAAAGTCATTCTACCTCTTTCTTCCGCATACTAATATCCCTGTGGCCTACATCACGTGTATGACGCTAATATACATGGTGCACATGATCTTGCCCCCCCCCCCCCCCCCCCCTCCCCTCCCATGCATCTCAGCACTTGAAGCAGCCTTGGGAATTACATAATGTGCATCATTAAATGGACAGGTGTCATTTATGCAGGCTCAGGGAAAGAGCAGCCTGATTGCCTTCCTTCCCATAAATTTACGCCGACTCCTAGCTACTACACTTCTGCCATAATGTAGCTACCCAGCCCTTAGTGGAACCCTCCCAGGTAGACCAGTCTTTCAAGATAGTGCAAGAATCAAGAACCTCCTTGCAAGAGAAATGGCCACTTTCTTTCAAGATGGTGCAAGATCTTGCAAGATTCTTGGATGGTCTTGCAAGAATCCTGCACGTGTGCCACCAATCTTGCAAGAAAGTGCAGAATCTTGCACGAATCTTGCAATAAGTTCTTGCAAGAATCTGGTGCATGTGGTACATGTGCAAGATTTGTGCAGGATTCTTAAAGTCGCATCTCAATCCACCTGTGTTGGAGGGAGCATAGAGAACCATCATCAGCAGGACGTAGGTGTTCCATAACCCGTAGTTGCCCGTCAGCAAAGCACCTGAAATAGCAGTCAAGAGCAATATACACCTGGTCAGAACTTCCCATACCTCAGCGGTATCACAGAGAGAGGGCATTGGGCTCGTGCCCCTTGGGAGCCTCCCAGAGCCTGAGAGCCTCGGGGCCCGGCTCTTTCTCATGCATGTAGAAACTTCTGCTGCTACTGTTGGTAGGCGCTAATGTGTGAACCTTACTCACTCTAGGTGTGGTATTTCATCTAGGAGTTTTTGTGTACCGTAAATTGAGAATTATTCAAGTTGAAAATATTTCATGTGAAATATTTTCGTGTTAAAAATTTTTCGTAGCCCATCCTGGCAACGAAAAATTTTTAACACGAAACATTTTTAACACGTGTACATTTGCGACGCCAATAAATTCGAGCGATCTGACATGGAGGAGTTCGAAACAGTCTTGTATTCGAGGCTACCATGTGTACAAAGAAATATGGGAGGCAGCAGCTGGAGAAATGCTGATATGTGAGAGGGAGCCACGCAACGCTCAAAAATAGTATCGCTCGTCACCTTCTCCACTTCCTTGTTCGCAAGAGCGATTGCCTGCGAGGGCAGACAAGAAGATAACGACCCCCTGGGATCGGGAAGACCGTCCCGGTTCAGCTTGAAGTAGTAGCTTCGAATTGACATCGTTGAACTGTTTCGCAATCAGAGTTCGTACCGTAAAATTATCGTTGTTTTAATAATTAGCTGTCGAAATATTTTCGTGCGTTTAATTTTCGTAGCCGTCTCTGTCTACGAAAATATTTTAACAACGAAACTTTCCCAAATTACAGTATTATAAGTCTTGTCACTTTGTCCGTGTTATACTTCAGGTTTTTGTGTGCATCTGTCAATTCGTGTTAGTATTATCAGAGGTTCCGTTAGAGTCAACAGCTGTTCCTGAAAGCTTCACAGACGTGTGGCTTTCTGCCTCTCCTAGGAGTCAACTCGGGTCTACCCCCAAAAAGGAGTAGGTGTGTTCTTTGAGGCATTTTCGCCTGAGTTAGTTCACACTGCATCCTTTGGAGGGGATGTAAAGCCGTCGGTCCCAGGGTACTGGTTAGATTTAGCATTCAGTCACTAGTTCCAGTTACCTCGTTAGCCACTATAAAATGGTTTCTCATATAAAGGAAAAAGAGGAAAAGAAATCAAACAGAACCCCCCCCCCCCCCCCCCCCCACACACACACACACACACACACCACCCAACCTACTGTAAAATGAGTAGTAGTTCTGGCCCTGCTGCCAGTGGTGGAGGAGAACCTCAGATGGCAGTGTGACGGTGGCCACACTCACCAAGGCTACGAGGGTGGTCAGAGCGAGGAAGAACTTCCATCGAAAGAACAAACCCTACAGTGTTTGCACAAGGAAGATCAGTGCATGTATTAATAAGAGGCAGTGTACCATGTAACGCTCTCACCACCTCTCAGCTGTGGCCAAACAGCTTTCTTGTGCCAGTATACATGTCCATGATCTCACCTTGAATCTCTTCCGGGCAGCAGCAGACATCTGAGAGAGTGTTTTCTGCTTTCCCCGCATCTTCCTATAGGCCCCCACCACCATCACCAGGAACATGAGGGCATACAGCACCATGGATACCACTGCCACGCCCACAAACACCCGCTGGGAGTCCATGTTAAGGAGTATCTATAGCAGCCTCATTCCCATACCATTACTATATATAGCAACCTTGTCCCCATACCATTACTATATATAGCAACCTTGTCCCCATACCATTACTATATATAGCAACCTTGTCCCCATACCATTATCATGTGCAGCCTCATTCCCATGCCATTATCTACTGTAGCAGCCTCGTTCCCATACAATTACCTACTCTAGCCTCGTTCTTGCTTGTGCATCTGCTCGACTAGACAGTGGGTGTGTCCGGAGGATACTGCAATCTTACTGCTGAGCCAATTGCTCCAGATGCTGTAGAACGGGTAGAGCACTTGAATCCCCCTATGACAAAGGAGAAGAAGTGACCCCATAAACTCAGTGAAAGATCACCAACTAACCATCTGCTGCTCACCTCTCACAGAACTCATAGACAAAGAGGAACACGCAGGAGACAGCAACCACACCGATCTGCTTCCAGTAATGGCCGATATGGCTCTGGACCTCTGTCTCCTACATGCAGAAGGAGTAAGGGAATCTAGATTTGAGCAGTAATCTCCAGTAATCTCTAGTAATCTCTAGTAATCCAGTGTTTGGAGTAGGCTACTTCACACTGGAGGTGAGGATCGAGAGTAACGAGATGGTTACAAGTTATCTCTCACCTCACTATAGCAGGTATGCTCACAGGCCAAAACTGGCACATTTTTGAAACCATTCTCTACAAACTATAGCACATTTTGACTTGTCAATTCTGGAATTAAGCCAAAACTAGCTGGGGTGACTGACGTGCCATTATGAACCAAGATAACAGCACTATACCAGTTAGCCTCGAGCCTGGGTTCGAGGCTACACTACCAGTGAGCAACAGCACACCAAGGATACACCGTGAAGCTAGCAAAGATGGGTCTTGTCTTGCTTGCTACGTGTGTTGTGGAGGGTGTCCTGGGGCCATGTATAGCCTCGTTTCCAGGCCTTCTAAATGTGCACCTTCAATTTTGTATCACTTACACTATGCAAGATTACTGCAAGCGATCAAAAACGGACACATGCAGACTAACATGCTAGGTATCTTGGGCTAGGAAGGAGATATGAAGCTGGGATTTGCACCATTGTGATCAGCATGAATGGAGCATTCCAATGATGTCCATTTTGCAGTAGGTTGAATTTTTACCCAAAATCATGAAAAACCATGGATTATAGCCTTTGGTCGAGTGCGATTTTTGACAAAATTGTGACCGACATAAAAAATCATTTTAAGGACATCATTTGAAAGCTCTTTTTATGCTGACCACAATGGCACAATCCCCAGCTTCATATCTCATTCACATATCCATGCTTAGCGCAATTAATGTTCTCTTCCAAGTCTACTCCCAATACCAATTTTGGTTCGTTGGTCCATTTTTGGCAGAAATGCACACATCAGTCACCCTATAGAACAAGAGTGCTGCTTCTTCTTCCTATTATCAGCTTCTTGGCTCTACCCCTTGAGAATCACACGTGATAGTCACATCCTGTCCACACAAGGTGCACATGGCGAGTGTTCTAGCTATGAATACATTCTAGTTTTGAGCAGTAATCTCCAGTAATCTCCAGTAATCTCTAGTGTTCAGAGTAGGATACTATAAGACACTGCCACAAGGAGAGTGGACGTACATGTGACACTCTGTGCTCTCCGATGAAGATGAGCCAGAAGGAGAAGAGGGAGGCGATGAACAGCCCCTGACGGAAGTCGTTCACCACCAGCAACCACGGACAGTCAAAGTAAAGAGAGAGCAGCTCAAGGGGGGCTGGAGGGAGTGAGTGGGAGTGTGTGTGTGTGTGTGTGTGTGTGTGTGTGTGTGTGTGTGTGTGTGTGTGTGTGTGTGTGTGATGGGGAGTGGGATGAGGGTGATGGTGCTATCAACAGTCTTTTAGATATTTACGGCAAACAAGATAGATAGATAGATAGATAGATAGATAGATAGATAGATGGATGGATGGATAGATAGATAGAGAGATAGATAGATAGGTAGAGAGATAGATACCGTTGAGCTTACTATTGTATAGTATCAGACATACTCCCAGAAATGCAAGAGATCTGTAAGGGTATAAGAATTCCACAAAAGAATCTTCCACTAACAGGCCCACACGCCAGCCTCATTCCCATGTGGCCTGGGAATGAGGCTTGCTACACATACTTGTCAATGAGTGACGCAGCTGTCCTCCTTGCTCTCAACCTCCGGAGGAACCACATCGCTGTCAGTGCTGACACAGGACAGAGGACAGACTTGAGGGCCAGCCACAGTCGAGTGAACCCCGTGCTCTGGTGTACCTCCTGCGGGAGAGAGAGAGAGAGAGAGAGAGAGAGAGAGAGAGAGAGAGAGAGGTCCACAGATCCAACTGGAGATGTTTTCAATCATCCAAACACCAGCCGGATGCAAGTACAACCTGAACCACGGCAGAGGAGCTGAATACAGCTGCCTCTGTTCCAGCCTCGCTCCCAGACCAAGTGGTATAGCCTGGGAACGAGGCCACCTCTGTTCCAATAGCTAGTCTCTCTCTCTCTCTCTCTACTCTGTCCATATGGTAAGGCCTTTAGCATACAACAACACTGTCACTGCGAGTACTACTGAGTAGTTTAGTCTGCACACGGCCCTGCCTGCATAACACACATACGTGTAGCACCAGTAATGTCATCTGATCCAGCCACGCCTACTGGCCTGCTCCCACATCCAGGTTTTGTGACCTAGCTTACTCAAGTTACAAAAATGTTCCAGAGAGGACTCACGTAAATGGTGAGCTTTGAGAGTGGGGCGAGGCCTCTGTACTGCTCAAGGGCAGTTCCCAGCGGCAGGGACGGGAGGAGGAGGTTCACGAGATACTGCTTGTGGTGGCAGCTGCCCAGCTCAAACAATGGGAACTGGTCACACGTGAAGTAGCCCTGAAAAGTTCAAAGTTCACTTGTGACAGAGTAAACTCTTGGTACGAAGATGTGGAAATGAGTGCCGTCCCAATTATAGTCTCGTTTCCAGGTCACATGCGAGTAGGTGGCCTGGGAATGAGGTTATCTCTGGAACGACTCCACCACTGTACCCAGTCATTGGCCTTGCACTGGAGTGTTCTCGTGGCGTTCCCCATCGCCAGTCTTTGCCAGGGGCCACTCACAGCATCTCGGTAACCCAGGGCGATCTCAAATGTAATCGTATTCATTCCAAACTCTGCAAATTATGGACTCAAAGTGATGAGGATAAACCATGCAACCGTGCACAGTCTCATTCCCAAACCAACTGGTACTAGTGCCAGAGAAGGGACTTGGGAATGAGACTTGGGAATGAGACTATCCATGCACTGGTCTCATTCCCAGACCCCCTCTGGAGTCTGCACGGGAATGCACTCACGCATCAGCCTCTCGGGGTACTCGCTGGACGTGAACTGGATGCCGAGGTCAGCCATCACAAACTGGAACATTCGTGACATGACGTGGCTCTTGATGTACGGAATTTGGGTGTAGAATATGACACTGCCAATCGGGTACAACTGCATCCTCTGGGGTGACTCAGTCTCCAGTATACGCCCAACTTGATCGCAAGAGGTCTCATCAATGAGATCAAATGTCAGGTCCTGCATATGTCTCCTGGCATGAGGCGCAATACACATATACGCTGAATGCGGTATGACAACGCCAGAGGGGGGGCCTAGAAAGCAATTGTATAGTAGAAAGTGCACGTCATATTTTATCTCATGAAAATGAAATAAACAATGACATCAGTCCCATTCAGTATCAAAATGTTGCAGCGTCTTTGGTCCGCTTGTCCTCAATGACAAGCTTTAATGTCTGATTTCAATAATCACATCGATATCGTTGGTGCTGTCCCTCAATTTAGAAATTATGTTGCATGTGTTGGGATCGATATTGGGAAATTAAAGGGGCAGAGTATGCCTCGGCAGGAAGAAGCAGAATGGAGGAAGATGATGAGCAGATAGACGCAGAAAGAGGAGAAGAAGAGGTGGATGTGTATAACAATGCTGAGCTTCGGGATTGATAAATCGATGAGCGTAAACAGGAGCACAAAATGAGGTAGCGAGCTCTACCTCATTATGCGCTCCTGGCATAAATTATCCACTTGCTTTTATTTTGTTTGGACGTAAATTGAGATCCCAGAAATGGATGTGAGCTGCATGCATACAGATCTCGGTCTGACCATGGTTCCTGTCATAACCATCACAGCCACACAGCCACGTCGACCAACAGCGAGCAGCTGCAGGCCCACGATGAACTGATGAGTAACACTATTCATGGCTCACCCAGAGCCCCAACGGCGAAGAAAGCGGCTGCAGAGCCTACCAGAAGGACGACTGTCAACAGCAGTCGGCACACACCGCGCCTCTCCTCAACAACAGCCGCAGTCTCGGTATCCATCATAGCCACTGCGCGTCAAGGTTACTGCATAGTTTTGACCACAAAATCTATAATCTGATTTGCATTGAACTGGACAGATATGCATGTGTATGAGCATGCATGCAGCCAAGACACAAACATAATCTGATGGCTACACTGTTGCGCTCCTGCAGTAGCTCAGCAGGCATGCACTCATGTTTAGGTCAGCTTGGATGTGTTTCCACGTGCCGGTGTGCTCTGCTAGCAGCTGCTCCGCCACTGCCACCAGTTCCCGGCTTTGGGGGATTACGCTGGAGTGAAGCTGTGCGTGTGTGTGTGTGTTGGGGGGGGGGGGGGGGGGGGTTAGATTACTCTCGGCTCTGAATAATTGTTCTGCTGTACATCAGTTCTCTTCATACCTTCAGAAACAGTCCGAGATAGGATTCCACCAGCTCAAAATTCCTTTTCGTCTTCAGCTGCTCCCGCAAGAAGTGCATGAGGTGTCCGAGCTGTTCCAGAGATCCCCCCGCCTCGGGGGCCAGGCTGCGAAACTCCCCATCAATGGAAGCAGGAGACATGGTCTTGAGCAGGTCCATGAGAGGGTCAACTGCAAGGATCGAAAGAAGATTTCACGTTAATGCAAACTCAAACATGAAGTTACCATGGCAGGAGCGGCAGGTGTAGAGTATAGCCTCGTTCCCAGGCTCTCTTCTCAAGTGCAGGTTAAAACATAATCACCATCTGCTGGTTCGAGTCTCACCATTCTATAGGTGGCTTTCTTTCTCTCCTAGGAGTCTACACAGCCCTATGATAGGCCTATAGGTATATTCTTGAAGGTGTTTCCACCAAAATAGTTTGTCACATTCTTCCAGAGGAAATGTAAAGTCACGGTAGTGGCACTTAGCTGCTATTTCTGGTCTCCTTGTAGCCAATCTACACGGTTTCTCACACAGAGACAAAAAAGGACGACATGCTCGCTCACACTCCTTGGTGCCTGCACACTGCAGGAGGCACTTCTGAAACTCGCTGAGGGGCCTCAGTTTGCCGAGGTTCACGATCTTTGATGCTGAGACTTCGGATGGAGGGAGGTCCTCGTCTTCCGGGATGAACTTGGGCTGCAGGCCAGGCAGTGTTGGGAGGAAGAAGGGCGCTGGTCTCAGTTGCTTGGGAGGCTCAACTGGCTTGTTGTGCTCCTGTAGGGTGAGGATTGCTACAGGGTGAAGGACAACACAAGCTGTCGGAATGAGAACACCAACCAGTTGGACTACTGACCTTGATGACATCCAGCTGCTGTAAGTTATACCAGCGGGATTTGGGGAGGGAGGAGAGAGTAACAAGCCCCTCGGCGAGGGGAGTGGGTGGATCTGGTGTATCACTGTGAGGGCTCTCCTCCATCCCACCCTCCTCTTCCTCCCTCCCTCCTCCCACTTTCTCCTCATCTCTCCTCTCCTCGGGTGCTCTGGTGGTTGGCAGATCAAGCAAGGAAGGAGTGAAATCAGAAGGGAGGGGGCGGAGGGAGACGTGGGAGTAGAGGGACTTGTTGGACCACAGGTAGATGCCCAGGTCGTCAACATGTGTGGAAGCCAGTAGGTCCCCTGTGGGGGAGAAGGCGATGCTCGTCGCCGGGGACTCCACCAGGAAACAATCAATCAACCTGGGCGAGAAGAAGAGGTTCACTAACTCATCATACTGAGGATTTCAGATTGCTTGTCCCAATTCAAGAAATCGCATAAGTGTGGCCATGGAAACGGCCTTTGCACTTGAATCCTAAGCTGGCTGGGAATTGCAAATTACTGAGTTCGTTCGAACGATTGTGTGTTCGTTTACGGCAAGACAGCTAGGCCATATAAACGGCAAAGGCACACACTCTCACCAGTGCGCATATGCCGAAAATTGGAAACGGATCTTGGACAAGCAACTTGAAATCCTCAGTAACTTCAGGCAGAAGTAGCCTTGTTCCCAGGCGCTCGGTATGGGAGAAGTCCCCGTACCGAGTGCCTGGGAATGCGGCTAAGACAGCAGTAGCTCAGCTATAGCAGACTAATATGCTAGCTATCTTGGGCTAGGAATGAGATATGAAGCTGGGATTTGCACCATTGTGATGAGCATGATTGTAGCATTCCAATGATGTCCATTTTGCAGTATGTTGAATTTTGACCCCAAATCATGAAAAACCATGGATTATAGCCTTTGGTTGAGTGCGATTTTTGGCAAAAATGTGACCGAGATTAAAAATCATTTTAGGGACATCATTTGAAAGCTCTTTCTATGCTGACCACAATGGAACAATCCCCAGCTTCATATCTGGGAATAGGAAACCAATGTCCCCGTAACAAGCGCCTGGGAATGAGGCCAAGACAGTGGTAACTCAGGATAGGTAACCAGGTTGCACTGTGTACCTGCTGGCTGGGAGGTCCCAAATCCTGATGCTACAGTCCATAGCTGAACTCACAAGCCATCGACCATCAGGACTGAAGGCCTGGGGACAAGGCAGAACGGGGATTGGGAACCAGACTCTGACTGTGGATGCTCACTAACTCTCACTCACCATGTCCGTGACTCTGTTTCTATGACCACGGAACATTCTCACGATTCTCCTGGTATCGGTGTCCACTACCAGCAGCTCAAAGCTGTCACATGCCACTCCAAGCATCGAGCTATGGAAGAGAAGACACACACACATATATATACTCACTCGCACCAAGAGCGCATAAGTAGATCGCCCGCCCGGAGTAAGAGCGTGTAACTTCCGGGAAATTCAAACCGGGCAAAATACATGAGTTGTACTAAAAATAGCTATAGCGTGTTTAAACACTCTTGTAGAGATTCTTTCCGCCACGTGATAATTGACTGGAGCGGCGACACTGTGGTCATTATTCTGTGTTGTTGTGCACAGCTGTGTAGTTCTGAGCCGAGAGACGGCAGGAAGCGACAGCGACAGCTACCAGAGAACGCTCTGCTCTACGGCTGTGCTGAAGGCTAACCTAGTTAGCCTCGTACCCAGGCTGTACGAGGCTATAACCTAGTCTATACTCGAACACAGTCACAACAACGGTTATTAATTGTGTGGATGTGCTTACCTGAGGCTGGAGGTGGAGGACGTCGACATCTGATGATCAGCAACGATCGCCACGGTGGGTTATAGGTTCAAATAAGCTCAGCCGGAGCCGAATTGCTAGCCACTTAGATTTTCACACTTGGCTAACGTGTTCACAATTACCGCCGTACGGCTTCAGGTGCAACCGGATGTTCTATTTTTAGTACAACTCATGTATTCCGCCTGCACCATGGGCGCCTATTGAAGTTACACGCTCTTACTCCGGGCGGGCGATCTACTTATGCGCTCTTGCTCGCACACACTGACTCATATACACTCACCACACACACACACACACTCTAACGCTGCACACACACACACACACACACACACACACACACACACACACACACACACACACACACACACACACACACACACACACACACACACACACACACACACACACACACACACACACACACACACACACACTCCTCTCTCTCTCACAGACTAGACACACACAACTAGGAACCATATCATGATTCACGTACCTATCTCTGTGGTAGACCATCCTTGCAACAGGCGACTCCAGCGTCAGTGATTGCAGGAGGTTCTTCTTGTGGAAGGACCAAATCTGGACAAAGGATGCAGCTCAATACGGTGTCAGAAGGACAGACAGACAGACAGACAGACAGACAGACAGACAGACGGACTGAATACCTTAATGGTGCAGTCACTGGACCCTGAGAACACCTCCATGTTCAGACCGTCCACTGCAATGCCCCTCACTGACCGAGAGTGGGCTACACGGGAGAAGGGATCTTTCAATCACACAACTGCAGCTCTTACTTGCTTGTCGGTAGCTACAAACCTTTGGGCCTCCCAAACTCCCCTCGATGGAGCCCAGACTGCATGTTGAACATCTCAATATGGCCAGTGCTCATCCCAATCACAGCAAAATTGCCACAGGCAGTTACTGTCACACACTGCGCGTAGAATAGTATGCACAATATACTGCTCATCTCAGTGCAATACAAGGGTCATGTGACATTCTGTGAGCTCACAATGCCATGCGACATCATGTAAGCTCACATGATGTCATGTGACATTCTGTGAGCTCACGATATGTAAAATTCTGTAAACTAAAATGATGTCATGTGACATTCTGCAAGCTCACATGATGTCATGTGACAGCTTGTGAACCTACAGTACATACTACACACCTGAGGCCTGGCCCGTTGGTCCAAATGCTTCGACACAAGTTCATGTTTACCGATGCTACAGTTGTGCAGGTGCCAGGTATGGGCCGACTCGTGTCCACCGGAGTGGCACGTCACCACACTGTCCCACTCACGAGCACGTGTGTCCTCTGGAGGAGTAAACACACATGCAGCTTGCTGATGTACACATGTATGTAGCTGGCTGAGCTAAACACAATTTGCCCAATACGTTTACTATGCAGCCCTATGGTACCGGAGTTATGTAACTTACATCATAATACGCATACAGACTTACCTGAAGCAAAGTCAGTAATCGCAGGCAACTTCAGACTTTCAACTTTAACTCCCCTTACTCTTGATTTCTTAGCCAGGGAACCTTCACAAAAGTAGAATTCAAAAGGGTTAACATAACTGATCCATGAGTCACATGACTTCCATAAGGTAGTGATGGAGTGCCCGTGATCACAGCACACGCTCAAGGAAACATGCCTGCCAGACTGAGGACGATAAGACCGGGTTCAAGCACAGACGAACATGACACAAACCTTGTGAGAGCTCCACATTCAGTTGGACATCCTTGTTGACGGCAAACGTTCTCAAAGAATTGTCCAAACCTGCAAATGGTATGGCAATGACATTGAAACGCAGCTGCGACATCAGCCTATCAAAAGTGCTAGTGAGGACCATTACCAGCACTCAGTATCCCCAGTCCACCCTTGGTATAGAACCGGATCTTGGTTGGGGGCGCACTGTGTCCACACCGAGAACGCAGGAGTCGGGCACTACCATCTGATTGGTCAAAAATCCACATCTTGAGGCTGTTGTCGGGTCCGGAGGTCACAAGAAGAGGCTGCGACTGCAGGAAGTGTAATCCTGCGACGGAGCCATTGTGGGCGTCTCTCATCACAGCTCCCAGTCGCCTGTTGTCAAGGTCCCAGACGGCAATGTGTCCAAGGGGGCTGGCTGAAGCCACTGTGTTGATACCATCTGGGTGGGGAGGGAGGGTGCGAGGGTAAAGAGGGAGGGAGGAGAAGGAGGGTGGGGGGGAGGATGAGAGGGAGGGGGGGGAGGATAGGAGGGTGGAAGGGAGGAGGGTGGAAGGGAGGAGGAGGGGAGGGAGGAGGAGGGGAGGATGGGTGGGAGGGAGGATAAGAGGGAGGGAAGGTGGGAGGATGGGATGGAGGGAGGGAGAAAAAACTGACTACTGACTTTCTAAGGTACACACAAAATAGGATGAGTGAACCTGATCTAAAGCTGATGGCTGTCACGGGTCCCCAGTCCTGGTGAAACTTCATGATAGTCTCATCATAGCGTAAGTTATGCACCACAATAGCGCCACTCTCCAGCCCGACCCCAACCACGTCCACCGCCGGGGACTGGGAGAGTACCAGGACAGGTGAACCCCACCCAGTGAATGCATATATCAATTTGTTAGTCCGAATGTTCCATAATTGCAACTGTCCTTGGCGACTTCCCAGGAGGATTTTGTTCAGGTACGTGCTGGGATGCACTGCACACGCCACTTGGAAGGATTCAAGGTCAAAGTGCATCTCACCATAAACCTCTGTGTATGTATGTACATGTGTAGATGTCAAACAGTGTGGTTATAAACACAAGATTACCTGCTTGTGGATAGGACTACTTGTTCATGCCAAGAGAAGGCGTCCACTAACCTCTTTGTCTCACATGCCAGATCTTCAAGCAGTTCCTGTCATCAATGGACACCAAATATTCCCCAAACGGCAGCAGAATCTGCACGTCGCCCTCATGGCCATGGTACGCATCCACCTCCTTCCCCCTCTTGAACGCCTTGATCACTGTCCCGGAGGCTGTAAACACCAGATGCCCCTGCAGCGCCACACACTGGAGGGGGTGGGGCTGAACCTCACCTGAGGAAGAAAGAAGCCTTACATAGTGTTACGATGTGTTTATTTAAGGATCCACGATAATGCAACGTACCTACAAATATCAATCTCAGTTTGTCACACTGGGGGAGAAACGAAACAATGAGTAAGGCAAGGGAGATCTCTGGACGGTATTGTAATTCCGGACAGAGCACTTCACGGCCCTTGCATTCGCTCCTTTAGCAATTCTTCCGAATATATGGTAAGCGCACATGCATACCCTACCTTCAGAATTTCCAGCACTGTTCAGTTGTTAGCAATACTACTACTAGAGAGTGAAAGCTGGGGCCGTGTCAGGAAATCCTGTACTGTCCGGAATCTCCTCCCTTTAATATCTTGGTGATCAGCAAGAAACTGCAACACAAATGCACTCACCATGCAGAGCACACTATAGTCTACACAGGGACGTGTGGGTGTGGTAGATTTTTGCCTACGATTGCTCTACTATAAACGCCTACGGTACTCCTCACCAAGTAGACGTGGAAGGAGCAGCCAACTGCAGTGGCCACGATGCTGTCTGGCCCCTTGCTCAGTGCGGCAAGAGGGACGTGGTTGCTGCAGAATCCTATCGCTCGGAAAGGACAGAAAAGTTGGCTGGCCGAGGTCATACTAGCTTAGTACTCCACGTGGGCAAAATTGAGAATCTATGGGTTAAAACATGCAGGTCAAAGTGCAGCTGTGCTCTAAATAGAATAATACTCGGCATGGAAACAATGAACAGCATACTGGAGGCGCTACTTCCAAATGAAGCGGTGTGGTTTCCATGGGCGCACTATTACGCCTCTCTCCCGCTGTTCCCGTTCTTCTCCACAGTACATTTCATCCTTACCGCCTTTGCACTGCGCTCTGAGCAAGGTAAGTTAGCCGGCTTGTCATGGTAAAAATGGACCCCCCTAAATTGGTTCCCCCCGGAACCAATTTGTTGATAAATACGGACCCCCCGGAACTTATTTTACTGCAAAATTTGGACCCCCCCTGAAAAATTTGGACCACCCCCAGGAACTAATCTTGTTGATAAATAAGGACCCCTGGAACTTATTTCACTGCAACATATGGACCCCTTCCGCCAACAACTATTATGTTGTTGATAAATAAGGACCTCCGGAACTTATTTCACTGCAACATTTGGACCACCTCCGCCAACAACTATATGGACCACCCCTTGGAACTAATTTTGTTGATAAATAAGGACCCCCGGAACTTATTTCGCTGCAACATTTGGACCCCCTCCGGCAACAACTATATGGACCCCTTATAGATGTCACTAGTACTTGAACATTGCAGTGACAAAACCTTTAATAATGATAGCAGTCAGTACAACAGTTCTGCACAATTCCTGACAGCTCTCTTCTTCTCCTTTGTGAGGTTTGGTGGGTAGGAGCCATTTGGGCATAGTGAACGGCGTATTCTACTATCTCGTCTCCCGCACTATTCGTCATTTTGACTTCAGCCTTTTCGCTGTCACCCTCGATCTCCGTTCCAATTCTGTCTGCCATTGCGGTGATTGCCTGCCACTGTGGCAACAGCATCTTTTATAGCACCTTCCCAACCTCTGACATGTTAATCTTTAGGCCTTGGCGGGACGGCTGTGCCAGGGGGGAACAAATTTTTCAGGGGGGGTCCAATTATTTCAGAAAAATTAGTTCCGGGGGGAACCAATTTTAGGGGGGTCCAAATTAAACGTGACAGGCTGACATTAGTATACGGAAGTATGCGGAAAATTACGGAAAATGTACTGAAGTTTGCGATGGAATACGGAAACTAAACTAGTTGCTTGTCAACGGGGGTGTATCCCGGAATAGCCCATTGGGTGCATGACTGCATATAACTGGATTTGTGGTTCCCAACCCCCCTCCCCCCTCCCCACATGCATAGGTAGTCTGCAGTTCACATTCAACCATCCCATAGCGTCATGTGCAATGACATTCGTAGTAGCTTCGTCAGGTAACATTCTGGCAAACCTCCTGCTGGCTAAACCATTGTTGGATTGTGCTCTCAATGGCTGGGCCATTGTCGTCTGCATTGTCTGTTGGTAAGCTAATGAAGTCATGCCATGCATGCATAACAGTTAAACACACACATCGATCATCTCTACATAGCCAAGAATGTAGTCTTGATTGCTTCACTGACCACTCGATCACGATGGTTATGGAGTATGGTTGACCATACTAGCTACTGTACCCAGTGAACCATTTGCATCTTTATAGACGTGGCTGACCCATCTCTCTTCTTGGCAGGTATCTAGTTTATTTCAGCCCGTTTGACGTCTTCTACTACCTATGTGCGGCCACTCCAGTGCAGCTGACCCTTCACACAATTGAGGAGTTTGCCAGGGCCAAGAAGGTTCTGAGTGGAGTTGCCATGGCAATGGCCCTCTATCCCAACTCAATGGTTGCCATGGCAATTGTAGGAATGTTCAAAGGTAATCCTATTCTTGTATGAGGAGTGTCATCAGTGCTGACTCAGTTGGTGTCTTGTGCGTACAGGCAGCGGAAAGCGTTGGGGGATCACTTGGTATAGGCTCGTCTATCAGTCCCAGAGTGACGGCGCTCACGAACTGCTAAGCATCTCATTGTAAGTTGACAAGAGTTGAATGTATATATACCTTCACTTGAGATAGAAATGGATACAAGAGAGTCATTGCCATAGCAACATGCAGGAAGTGTCTCTGAGTATGTCTAATGAGCAAACAGCTTATAAATACACAGAGTAGTGTTCATAAGCTGCTGCACCCTCAGAGACCCTTCCTGTTGCCATGGCAATGACTCTTCTTGCATCTCTGTCCACAGGAGCTCATAATGACAATAGATGTGCCTAGTAGGAAGCATAATTGCCGTAGCAACTGAATGCCAATTGATGAAACTGATTTCTTCCAACCCATCAGTATCACGAAAGCTAGCTTCTCCCTGGGGCTGTTGTTTGCCTACAATCATTCCCGGGATGCACCTCTTGCGGACGATGCCCACCTCTTGGTATTGGGAGCCCTCGTCCTGACTCTTATCAAATACTGGACTCTTCTGCGGAGATCTACGGACCCCTTTGCTCTGCCCCAGTCGTTGACATGGAGGATGGCCACGGTGCTCTCCTTCCCTCCTCCTAGCGGGCCAGACGTTCATGAGGGGGAACACAGTCACGAGGGGGAGCACAGTCACAAGAAGGGGGAGAATAAGGCTGAGAAACATCTGAAAAAGGATTAACCATTTCAATCATACAGTGTGATATCAATCTTCCTACTTGCAGAATTTATTTATTTTGTATATCAAGATTTTCACAATGATGTAGCAAGTTTACAATAGCATGTGTGCATGGCTATAACTCTTTACCTATACCAGCAATGGCATTGATCAGGCTCTCATGTATGAGCTAGGGGGTTAATACAAGGCTCCTTTAGTCTCAGTCCCAGACCCAAACCAACCCCAGCATTGATTGCACGATACTGGAAGCAATCCGTGCTGGGGTTGGTTTGGGTCTTGGGCCGAGACTAGGCTAGCTAGCTCCTTTATGCAGGCGCAGGCCAATGTAGTGCTAATTAAGATCAACCTTCTACCGTTTGTATTCAAATCGTATTCAGAATCAGCTGCACAAGATATGATTGGTGGGCTGAGTATTGTGAGTGAACAAAACTCAGGCATGATGGAGGAGGATATGATGAGAAGGTGTGGATATACTTGCTGAGAAAATAACGAAGAGAGACTAAAACATTTGGTACCTTTTAGTACTAAAACCACCTCTACTGAAATAAGGAAATTCCATCCTTGGTTGTGACGGAATATTTTGGTTTGGGAGTGTTGGGGGGAATTGGTGGCGTTCAAACGTCCATCTCCCACCAGTACTTCTCTCCATGCTGTGAAACCTGTCCGCAGGTGGCTGCTGGTTGACCTGTTGTTGCCAAGTTCTGCTTGAATTGTTAGCCCACTGTCCAGTTGGAGGTTGTGGCACCGCAGCTGCCGGTTGATGGGCTTCAAACTGTCTGTCCTTCAACTGCACTGCACTGTCGCTGTGTGGTCCTGACTGCGGGTAGACTGACGTTGCAAGAGGGTGCTGTTGTGGCTGCATCCCAAAACCTGGCTGTACTTGCGTCCCCAAATTCGGTCGTGCTTGTGCCACCAGACCAGACTGTTTGTGTTGTTGAGATGTTTGATTCCAGCCGTGATGATAATTGAACGTGTGCACAGAGCGCAGTCTGCCTGCTGTATCGGTGAGGAGCCAGTTTGCAGGGGACGACCAAGGAGCATTGGCTGCAGGTACGGGGCTTCTAGCCTCGTTCCCAGGCCCACCCTGTGCGTGCGGGGAAGAGCCTGGGAACAAGGCTAGGGGGCTCCTGCTTTGGCTCGAGTTGGAACACCGATCAACGGAACCTGGCCTACTGGGAGAGTTGACCGATGGCCTCGGACCCTTGAATGGAGGTGGTCTGCTGCTCCACAGTGAGTTGGCAAAGTGACTCTGCTTTAGGTCTGCAGAGGACGAGCCTGAGTGCGTGCTATCAGCATCATCAAAACGCCAGTCTTTGGATCCATTGTGTGGTCTGGGTGGAGCTGTGGCTTGAGTCGAAGAGAAGCCGTGTTGGGGGGAATCAAAGTTGAAATCCAGCTGCGAGGATTCCTTCCTGAACCATGAGTCAGGGCCAAACACCCTCGTGTGAGATTCCGAGGACAAGTGCTGGCCACTGCTCTTGGGGTTGAGCTTAGCATGAAGATCGAAGGAGAGGGTATTGTCCTGGTATTGATCGAAGTCCGGTGTGTCAGGGTGTATCTCAAACTCCAGCGCATCACCTTCAAAATCCTCAGGCCTATAGTGCTCACCACTCTTTCCCATTCCATAGCTCTCATTATCTCCCACACCATAGCTTTCATCACCCTCCACTTCATACCTCTCACCACCGACCTCTTCATATCTCTCAACATCTAGTTCATAGCTCTCTTCACCTCCCCCTTCATAGCCCCCGACACCCTTCTCTTTGTAGCTCTCATCACCAACCTCTTCATATCTCTCAACACCGACCTCTTCGTAGCTCCCAGCCCCCATTTCATAGTTCTCACTGTCTGGGTATACTTTGTCAGCTTCGTATTCCCACCTGTCCAAATCGGGCTGATCCGATCCGCTCTGTGATCTAAACTCGTTTCTACGGGATGGTAGTGGACTGCGGTGTTGGAGCTGAGGAGATGGCTGCTGCCACTGCTGTGGCGCACCGATCGCAGCATTACTATGGGAAACATGGCCAGTGGCTATAACCTTTGACACAGTGGTAGAGACGGGTTCAGGCCGTTGACTACTTTCTACTCGAGAACGTAGCGCTTTTTGCTTCAGCTTGCATTTAGCAGCAACTCTCTTGGCACCGTCCTGAGATGGCACAGTTGTCCCAGCGGACAAGGCTTGTAGCATTGTGCTGGAATGTACAGGGATCAACTGAGCATTAGTAAGAGGTTGTGTCTGCTGCTGGACAGTGGTGGTTGAAGCAGGCTGCTGCTGAGTAGTGATGATCGGAGATTGCTGCCTCTGGTCGTGATCCAGGGTGCTTAGCACCAGTTGGGTGCTACTGGTTGGTGATCTCACCTCCTGTGACACAGTTTGCTGTTGAGCATGATGTTCTTTCGTTGATCTTGCGACACTCACAACAGTGGGGTCTACAGAGGGATTGCTTCCATTGGACACAACTGAGCTTGAGTGGTCAACACGGTTCTTTCTCCACGGACGCTTCAGTCTTATAACCTTCCCTGTCTGGGTCCCTTGTTCAGACAATTGTCGTCCTTGGGGATGCGTCACAGACGAGGAATGGCTTCCCTTCACTTGAGCTGAAGTATTTGCTGAAGCCTCCTGCTGTACGGACGTGGTTGGCATGGATACAAAAGGTTTGTGAGTCTGTGTTAGCGCAGTAGTGGTGGTGTGTGTTGGGAGGACTGATTGCTGTCTGGACGAATCAATGGCTGGATGGCGACTAAATGGTTCACTCGACTTCAAAGCCTCTTCTGCCAGTTTGAACACTGATCTTATTGGTTGAACAGCAGCGGAGGACGACACCACAACGCTGCTCTGAGGTTGGCTTGCATTGAGAGTAAAGCTCTGCTGCAAGCCAAGATTGTGTCTGTGGCGCTTCCCTTCCATGTGTAGTGCAAAGGTGGATTCATTGTTTGTAGAAATATCACACAAAACGCAACTGAATGGCGACTCATGGAGATCCACCATTGCTCTGGTTGGCAAAAGCTCAGTCCTGAGGCCATTGGCTGCTCTGTTTGTATGCCTCTGGCTACTGACATGTGCCTTCCAGTAGTTACTATTTTGGATGGTAAAGTTGCAGATATGACAGTGAGTCCCTTCCGTTGAGAAGGAGGGTAATGCCCCGAGGCTATCCTGCTGTTGATTTGTGCTAGTGACTTTGGGGGCCGAGTCTACTAATTCAGTATTCCACCTATTCACTCTCACTTTGTCAGCCACTCGTCCAACGGCTGCAGCAACTCCCTCCTGCGTCCTCCCCCAACCCTGTCTCTGGGTTTCTACCCTCCCCCTCTCTTCCATGTCTCTCTTCTCCTTTTCTCTTCTCTTCTCCTCTTCCAACATCTTTGACCTCCTTTCTTCTTCTTCCATTCTTTCTCTCTCCTTCTCTTTCTCTTCTGCCCTCACTCTCTTCCTCTGCTCCTCTTCCCTGTCCCGCTTTTCTCTCTCTATCTCTCCCTTCTCCAGTTCCTTGGCTTCTTCAAGTAGCCGCATGTTTTGCAAGTGCTTCTGCGTTTTGGCATGGAATTCCCAGTGGAACTGGTTGGGAACAGCTATATCACAAACCTTGCAGTAGAGAACCGTTTCCTTCACCAAGTTCATCTCAGGCATGTGCATTGGACCACTAGCTTCTAACCTTCCCGAGTCATATCTTGGAACGTTGGTTTCGGACCTTCCTGAGTCATATCTCGGAACATTGGTTTGGGATCTCCCTGAGTCATATCTTGGAATGCTGCTTTCGGACTTCCCTGAGTCGTAACTCGAAACACCACCATCCAACCTTCCCAGGCCATACCTTGGACCGAGATCACTCATATGCTGGTGAGTAGGCGAAGGACGCTCAGCTGTGAGCCGGTGAGCAGGCGAAGAACGCTCAGCTGTGAGCCGGTGAGCAGGTGGAGGATGCTCAGCTGTGAGCCAGTGAGCAGGTGGAGGATGCTCAGCTGTGAGCCGGTGAACAGGTGGAGGATGCTCAGCTGTGAGCCGGTGAGCAGGTGGAGGATGCTCAGCTGTGAGCCGGTGAGCAGGTGGAGGATGCTCAGCTGTGAGCCGGTGAGCAGGTGGAGGATGCTCAGCTGTGAGCCGGTGAGTAGGCGAAGGACGCTCAGCTGTGAGCCGGTGAGCAGGTGGAGGATACTCAGCTGTGAGCTGGTGAGCAGGTGGAGGATGCTCAGCTGTGAGGCGGTGGTTAGGAACTTCAAATGGCTTTGGGTGCTGAGTGGGAGTCACATCCAGCTTCATTCTCTTGGCAAGTTCAAACATGGAATCAGAGATCTTGAAACTGGTCTGATGAATCTGGTTGACCTCTTCTTGCTGGTTCTCATTTGACCATACCGGTCCTCTCTTTCCAAGACCACTGGGGGGTTGTGCGGCGGACTTGGAGGGCTCAGAAGTGGGGTCCACACCTTGTCGAAGGGCCTCTGAAACAAAGCTCTCCGAGAGCAAGATGTCCTGCAGTCGTACTTCAGGGTGCTGGAGTATCGCCTCCGAGTGCTGCTGGGTTGAGAGGTGATCACGAATCTCCTCATTGGAGTGGAGCACCACCTGACACAGCACACACTGAACACTCTGGTGTTTGTTCTGCGGTGTCGATTCAGATCCACCTTGCTGCAGTGATGTTGCACTTCCAATTGCTCTGTTGGGGTGTAACCTGACTGTACCCACGTCAGCAGCAGCAGTTGCCAACCGTTTTGGAGGGAACGTGTTCCTTCTTATGTGCTTCGGTGCAGCGTCATGTGTGGGCAAAGCATTGCGAGGCCAAGACAAAGAGTTAGGAGAAGGATACAGCGGTGTTAGGTTGAATCGTGTGTCCACTTCTGTATGGTAGCTCTCCATTGCTGGTGAAGTTGCCCCTGAAGACAGCAATCAGATTGCAAAAAAGGACCATCATAAATCACAAAATGAACAACATCAGCATGAGCTTTAAGGTCAGAATACAGTGTTTTAGGCAAGAGGTGATCCCTCCAACAAGGCCACATTTATGACTGCTGGGTAATTTTTGTGACTATCAATATGCACAGGGTCACCAGTGATGAAACTACAGTGGTCTCGTGCCCAGAGCATATTGACGGTCTGGGAACGAGACTAGGTATAGAGAGTAAATGGGGGTACATTACTAATGAATTTTACCCCTTTGAATCCACTTATTACAGGTGTTGTTAAGTGCTGATTGACGCCTTTGAGTCCATGATAGGCACTTTGAGTGCTAACAAATTGAGCTCCAAGTGTTAAAGTTTGCTGCAAGTGTAAAATCAGTATGCCACAACAGGTATAGTCTCGTTCCCAGACTGCGAACGCGCGGGGTCTGGGAACTACAACAGTTAGGCATTTACAGAGGTCATGGCTCACTGTTTTTTTTTCCAGCTATTTCATATTCTATTTCATATTATTTGCTACATCCTCTTCTCAAATCACAAATCATTGATGTTAGCTTTGTTGTCGGTAAAAGCATGCTGGCTGCTACTTAGGTGAGACTGCATTTGTACAAAGGGTATGTGTTCTATCTAGTTGCAGTTGTGACTGTGGTGTGTAGCTAGTGGAAAGTGCAGCAATGGTTAGGGTATAGCAGGTACCGATCGTTCCACTAGATCCCACTCGCTGTACAAGGTTATTACTATCAGGAGCTTATGAGGGCCGCGCTCCTGTTACTATACTAGACGATCTCTATTCACTTTTTCCACTCCACAAACAGCTCACCTTATTGTTGCAATACTTGTCCAATGCAGGGCACAATGCACACTCTGCAGATACGAA
The DNA here is from genome assembly GCA_963931865.1 of Axinella damicornis. Lineage (NCBI taxonomy): Eukaryota > Metazoa > Porifera > Demospongiae > Axinellida > Axinellidae > Axinella > Axinella damicornis. Next base: position 812,185 of record OZ007517.1, on the reverse strand, counting down.
CCGTACCTGTGAAGTAACAACTCTAATTAAAGCACATATCCACTGTTTGTAGCCGAAGAACAACTAGGCACGACGGATTATCATGAAGAGCTTCCCAATATTATTTCCAAACATATCACTTACCGATAGGACGACGGTTAAGGTCATGAAAATCATTGAACCAGCTCGATCGAGTAAACGTAAGCAGTCCGAACATCACGTGGACAAACTTGTGCGAATTAGCACTGCGCATGCGCACCACAGAACTTGGTACAAGCTCGGAGGGTCCAATCTTGGTACACAACAAGCATAAATTGAAAACTTTAAAGCAGCAGCAAAAATTGTTTGTCAAAACCTCCTGGCTGGGACTATAATATCTTGGAGTTTTGTGTTGCTTGAACTAGAGCATAGAGCTAGAGCTGCCAAATGCTCCTTACTGTCAAGATGTTCACGAATCAGTGCATTACTTTGTAGTATCTTGTCACAAAGCAAACAGTTCACCGCTTGCTGCTTTGAAGATATGTGCTCGAACGTCACATCTTCTTCATCTGGAGAGGTGCTGTCAGGCTCATCCTCTGCGTTGAGGAATTTCAGGAGAGGCGTAATGGCAAATGGATTCACAGAGGTGGTCTTAGGGTGACTACTTCGTTGTGAACTTGTAGATGATGATGGTCGTTCGTCGTGACGGACATATGATGGTCGTTTGTGCCGACTGACATATGATGAGGGTGGGGGGACAGACGTTAACTGCTCATGTTGACGAACAGATAACTGTTGTTCGTATTTGTAGATTGACAAGGGCTGCTTACATTTTGTATATTGATCTTGCTCATGTCGATGGATGGACGATGGCTGGCCATACCAGCTGTCAAGGGATGGTTGGTCTTGGTTCTTGCTGGGTCCTGATGAGGAGATGTGCCCTGAAGAGTCACGCCTTGAGGAACTGCGGCTGGAAGAGGTATGCTCGACAGAGTCCCCCGTGCATCTGGTCTTTTGCTCTGAACTTGTACTCCTCAAACCGTTTTCACCACCACTGTTGTCAGTCAGCACTCCTTTTGATTTCAGCACTTTTGCATGCTTCTTACCCACAAAGTGCATATCAAGTGCCTCCTTGCAAGTGCAGAAGATGTTGCATATCTTGCACCAGTACTGCACCTGATTGCCTTCACCTGGTCTGGTTTCTGTCTGCTCCAGATAGTCCAACTGGTTCAGATTTGATGCGATTTGCCCTGAAGAGGAGACATGTCCTGAAGAGCCATGTCCTGAAGAGGAGCTGTGTCCTGAAGAGCCATGTCCTGTAGAGGAGCTGTGTCCTGAAGAGGAGCTGTATCTAGAGGAACCATGTCCCGAGGAACTATGCCCAGAAGAGCTATGATCAAAAGAAGTGTGTCCTGAATGGCTGTGGCCTGAAGAGCTATGTCCGTGTACTGACGAGGAGGACGAATCATACCGTGAAGAACCAAATACTGAGGAGCCAGGCAGCCCTAAGGAGCTGTGTTGTGAGTAGATGTCGTCTGAATTGGACTTCCATTGCTGGCTACCAGCAAAGTCCCCCGTGCACCCAATATCTTGCTCTGAAGGTGTACCACCATCCTCCGTGACCACTCCCTTTGATTTCAGCATCTTTATATGTTTCTTACCCGTAAAGTGCTTATCAAGTGCCTCCTTGCTAGTGCAGAAAATATTGCATATCTTGCACCAGTACTGCAGCTGGTTGGAATCACCGTGATTGTCTTCCGTCTGCTCCAGAAACTCCCATCGAAGCTTTTTCTGATGTCTCTTCCCGTCCAAGTGCTTCCTGAATAGGTCATTTGATGGGAGGGTCACACCGCAAAGATCACAATGGTACCCGTCGTCCAAACTCTTGAGAAACGAGTCAGGGTTGACCGCAACTTCGTTGAACCAGGCATCCTCCGTTTGGTCCTCCTCGTCAAAGAACTGCAGCTTCTCCTGATGACTGGCACAACGGGTGTGTACCGACATCTCAGATCCACGCACAACCACGTCACACAGCTTGCATCTCAAAAGCTTCCTCTTGAGCTCTGGGTCGGCAGGACATTTCACAAGATCTGTCAAATCAACGTCAAGTCCCACCTGCTTCAGCCTCTTCTGGTGCCGCGTCCCAGCAAAGTGGCCTTGTAGTGCCGCCATGCTCGTAACGTGGATATCACAAACATCACAGTAGTACTCGAGTCCTCTGTATCTAAACCCGACTCGTTCAGTCCCTTCCAATTCCTCCAGTGACCTGTCAAACATCTTCGTTTCCTCTTTGAAGCTCCCGAACTGGATGGAATCGCTGCAAAATGGGTCTTCTTCCTCCTCACTATCCTCCTCTTCACCTAAAAACTCTTCAAATGGGAGTTGAACCTCAGATGGTGAGGGAATTTGGGAAGAGGACTCATCTAGCAGTGTTTCCTGAACGTCTGCTGGGCCAACAGGGCATCCGTACTCCCCTTGAGGTGAATCGGTTCTGTTATGATGTTGTGCATACAGAGGACTGGGGCTTCGATGTCGCCTGTAGCGAGGGCTGGGACTTCGATATCGGCTGTACTTTGGGCTTCGACTTCGATATCGGTTGTACTCAGGGCTGGGACTTCGATATCGGCTGTGCTTGGGGCTATGACTTTGATATCGGCTGTACTTTGGGCTTCGACTTCGATATCGGTTGTGCTCAGGGCTGGGACTTCGATATCGGCTGTGCTTGGGGCTACGACTTCGATATCGGCTGTACATAGGGCTGGGGCTTCTGTATCGCCTGTACTCAGAGCTAGGACTTCGGTGCCTGTATCTTGACATCGTGGCTGTACAGGATGGGAGGCAGAAGTTGGGGGGTAATTTATTACAGGCTATAAGCTGAAAACAGTTGCTCACCACGATTCCAGAGTCAGTGTCTAGCTCTTGATCACTGGACGCAGTTTGAGTTCGTTATAACTGTACCTGCTGTACTGTACCACATGTAGAGGAGTGGTGGGACAAACAATTAACCCACTGCGCATGCGTACTCTAGAAATCGAGGGAAGTTCGAACTTCGACGTCGAGTCGGCCATCATCGCTTGCACCTACAGCTCAGCTGGCTGGAAACGACGCACTGTTATGGTAAATTCGCTGCTGTCTCAGCTTTCAGTTGTACTGCACACAGGCGGTGGACACTACAGCGCAGATGAAGAGTTGTATTCTAAATAATGCTCACCCTTATTAACTACCATTTCTCAGCGTCGCTCCTGTGCACCTAGCCAGCTCCTGAAAAGGAAACACGAAGAGGTAACAGGCCATGAAAATGACGAACCTCAGCTCCGAGTGAGTCCCTTGTACTGCATTCATAAATTATTTCTGTGCGAACGTGTTTTCATTGCATCTGCATATGCTGCTAGTCCTGGCGTACAATGAGCTCTCCAGGTGGTCAAGGTACTTGTGCATGCACCAGCACACTCGCAGCAAGTGTTAGTGGTCAAAGTACCTGTATGGGTAGCCTCGGTCCCAGGCTCTCTAGCTATCTTGTGTATTGTCTTTGATTCCATGCTAATTACATTTTGTAGAAGAAGGTTGCGGACCCAAGTGCCCCCCGACCTCCTCTGTCATCATTCAACTATGTGCACCAACCACCTCCATGCTCGGGAGAGGACTCAGGGACATCTAGCCATGTAAGCAGCTATAATATTTGATTCCTTTGGCCTCCAAGTTCTCAGGCTTTTATTGCAGGGCCAAATTCCTATGTTGCAGTATGTGATCAAAACTAGCTCCACTGATGCCTAACTTTGCCAATACTCCGATCCCGATGAAGGAGTGTTATAATTTGGCCAATACCGATACCAATATTATAGGCATATGCATTATATACCATTTGAAGCAAAAGTTTTACTAGTCGCATGTTATAGTAATTCTGCAGTACCGTGGAGTACTTGCACAATTCATGGGGTTGGTTTGTATCTCCACACAGGAAGAGATTATTAGAACAATCCTCTCGAAACCTTTCAGAGTCCCAATACCCAACTACAGTGGTGAGTTGATGAAGCTCAACCTTGTTGTCAGGTCCCCTTTCTCCCTCTCCACTCCCCATTCCTCCTCCGCCTTTCTCTTCTCCTTCTCCTCTTTGACTACCCATTCCTTCTCCCTTTCCTACTCCCCTTTCCCCTCCCCGTTCCTCCCCCTTCTCCGCTCCCTATTCCCATCCCCCTTTATCCTTCCTTCCTCCCTCCCCAAAGGCCCAGCCGCCCTCCAGCGGGGCCTTGGCATGAGGAGGCGTGCAGGAATGAGAGTCGCCCTCCACGATCCCTTCGAGGAGGGGGCACTCGTCCTCCACACTCCAAAGGAGATGTCTGCCCATGAACAGCTGCAGCTAACCACAAACTCGTGAGTGAAATACTTTCTCTGAGCCCCATACCCTTGAGCCATAACGTCTCAGACTTGTGCTGGAAGTCTCTCTATTGGCTCAGTTTGTGCTGGAAGTCTTTCTCTATTGGCTCAGTGGCTTGTACGTAGATCTCATTATGGTAAAGTTTTACAGTCGTAACAAAAATGTTGAAAGAACTGAGCAATCATATCACAAGATTTGAGCTCTGTGCCATCTGATTGGTCAGATGGGCTGACATTTGGCAGATTGCAATTTGTACTGATCCACATGTCACTACATGTAGAGAAATGTTGTAGCCAGCTAGCCTTGTTTCCAGGCCGACCAGCGCAGGCGCCTGGGAACGAGACTAGTAGCCAGCTATACTATGAGGTTTGGCACATTAATTGAAAAGTGTATTCCTCTCTCCTGACAGGACAAAACAAGAAGTCCATGGTACGTTTGATCGCATTCCCAGACCAGATGATCCAGGAATGAGACTGTTGGTGTATAATCTTCTGCACTGTGATCAGTGTGATGTAGCCTTGCCCCTAGGCTGCGGCATACTGCAGGTGATCGAAAGCTGCAGGTGGTAGAGGCCTGGGAATGAGGCTAGCCTCTTGGAAAGACACTAGCCTAGGAGTTGCCTGGGAATGAGGCTAGCCCAGGAGTGGCCTTGGAATGAGGCTAGCCTAGGAGTGTCCTGGGAATGAGGCTAGCCTAGGAGTGGCCTGGGAATGAGGCTAGCCTAGGAATGGTCTGGGAATGAGGCTAGCCTAGGAGTGGCCTGGGAATGAGGCTAGCCTAGGAGTGGCCTGGGAATGAGGCTAGCCTAGGAGTGGTCTGGGAATGAGGCTAGCCTAGGAGTGTCCTGGGAATGAGGTTAGCCTAGGAGTGGTCTGGGAATGAGGCTAGCCTAGGAGTGGCCTGGGAATGAGGCTAGCCTAGGAGTGGCCTGGGAATGAGGCTGGCCTAGGAGTGGCCTGGGAATGATGCTACAAGGAAATGATTCTATGTGTGAATTATGAGTTACGAGTATGATTTTGATATTTCTTTCTACCCTCAGTGGTTGTGGATCCTGTACTAGCAAAGGTGTTGAGGCCTCACCAAAGAGAGGTATCTGCCTGTGCAAGATTGCAGCCACTTTCGGGGGTCTTCTAACCCTTGATTCATGCACACACACCATAGGGAGTGAAGTTCATGTGGGACTGTGTCACTGGAAGACAGATTGAAAACAACTTTGGCTGCATCATGGCCGATGAAATGGTATAGCTATAATTGCCCATACGTCTCATCTTTCCCCAGTGACATCATTGAATCCTTTTGTTTCAGGGTCTGGGCAAGACACTGCAGTGCATCAGTTTAATGTGGACTCTGCTGGTACGTTCACTGCTGGTACATTGTTGGCCCTTCTATCCATTCATCCTCTCCCTTCACCATCTCCCTCCCTCCCTCCCTCCCTCCCTCCCTCCCTCCCCCCTCCCTCCCTCCCTCCCTCCCTCCCTCCCTCCCTCCCTCCCTCCCTCCCTCCCTCCCTCCCTCAATGGTGCAGAAGCAAGGACCAAATGGTGAGTATGATCTTTAACAGTGTGTATTCAAGCTCTCATTCAACTCTCTCCATCTCCCTCCTGCAGCGACTCCTCTGATCGACAAAGCAATTGTTGTCACACCCTCCAGCCTTGTCAAGGTAACCGTTTCCATGTCAACACACCCATCCCAACATCTGAAATGTTCCTTGTGGTGACATGGTGTGTGTGTGTGGTTCTAGAACTGGCACAAGGAGATTGTGAAATGGCTAGGGCGGAAGGTGAACCCTCTCTCCATTGACTCTGGATCAAAAGAGGAGATCAATAAGTCACTCAGTAAGTATGTTAGTGATGTGTTGATGTGTTTTGATCATTTACAGTTTGTTAAATTGCTGTACGTAAAACAATGGTGGTGTAGAAGAAGGTCTGGGAACGAGGCTAGGCACGCAGCCATAGCAGACTAATAAGCTAGCTATCTTGGGCTAGGAAGGAGATATGAAGCTGGGATTTGTACCATTGTGATCAGAATGAATTAAGCATTCCAATGAAGTACTTTTTGTTGTCAGTTGAATTTTAACCCAAAATCATGAAAAACCCATGGATTATAGCCTTAGGTCCAATTTTTGGACAAAAATGTGACCGACATCAAAAATAATTTTTAAGGACATCATTTGAAAGCTCTCTTCATGCTGATCACAATGGCACAATCCCCAGCTTCATATCTCATTCACATGGTGCAACGTTCTCTTCCGAGTCTATTAAATACCAATTTCATTGGTCCAGAAATGGCACATCAGTCACCCTATAAAACAGGAGTGCTGATTCTACCAATTGGCATGTCAAATAGTTGGTAGAAAATGGTTTCCAAAATGTGCCAATTTTGGCACAAAAACTATACCTCATTCCTGGCCGTACATTCCTAATGGCCTAGTACTAGTAGCGTATTAGTTCTTCCCAACATTGCCCTGCTAACCCTAAACCTACCCCAACTAGAGGTGCTCAGCAGAGCACTTACCCCGTGCACAACTTTGACTTGACAGCTGTAGCTATAGTAGGCCTACCACTGATTATTCATACGGCATGCACGATGAGCTAGCTAGGCCACGATTTACAGCGATGTCAGCATGCAGAATGAGATACTGGAAGTTGTGGCAGTAATTTTGGAAATAGGGTGTGGTCAAGTTGAATAAATTAGAAGCACGACTTTCACGCAGCTTTTCTCAGCCTCTCGAGTAGATCTCTGGTCTGTGAGTTATGTAGACGCTAGTATTTTCTGAATTCTATCCTGAAATAAGCTTTCAACAAGGCCTTCACTACTCAAACTGCTTGTGCTTGACGGACAGACTGACAGACAAACTGATCACTCTACCCCCTGCTGCGCATGCACTATAGCCCAAGCAAGAAGTGGTTGCCAGGCAACAAGAAGCAGTTGCCAGGCAGCAAGAGTGGGTGTAGCCAAGCAGATGCTTACTACACAAACTGTTTGTCTGTTCACCTGCTGGTGTGTTCACATGACATGTGGACCACTCTCTCATGTGTGTATAGTAAACATGCGCTCTCCCTGGGAGTGTCCTGGAAGTCCATTTCTGGTTGTATAGTCAGACCGCCACTAGCTGCTGAGAATGCTGTTTGTATACTCCAAACTGTGTACTACTGACTGTGAACTCATCTTTGACCTGACAATGTACTACACTCATATGCGATGAGAGGTGGTCGAACTTGATGAGAAGTGGTCGAACTTCCCGCGGCAGGGACAATGTCACCCCACAACTCACTCCGAACGCATGTGATTGCAATCTTGTGTGTGTGTATACACACCACTGTAGACCTTTTAGGCTACAGAACAATGTAGTTTAGCTGTTGTATATACATGTATGGATCTCTAATGACCGGCAGTGCATGAGCTGCTGAATAAACAATAACAGGACACGCAACAGCACACCGCTGAGTTGATGGACTGCCACACTAGGGATAACACACACCCTCACATACACCCTCACACACACCCTCACACACCCTCACACACACATACACGCACACACACAGTGCACTTCATGACACAGCACGGTCGTCTCATTCCCACACCCATCCTCCTCATCTCCTACGAGACATTCCGACTGCACGCCCCGATCCTGCACAGCGGCAGTGTGGGACTTGTCATCTGTGATGAGGTGCATAATATTTAGACTGTGTGAGGGAATGCTGTCATCATGATGTCATCATGATGTCATAACTAGGTACATGTTTTGGACAAGAACAATTGTACAGGGTCATGTAATGTCATTGTGGGGTCATATGATGTCATCCGTGATGCGATGAGGTACATGTTTATGCTGGGTGAGGGAATTCTATGTCATTGTGACGTCATCATAACTAGGTGCATGTTTCAGACAAGAATACCCAGCTTTTCATCGCAGTGGGGCCTGGGAACGAGGCTAGTTTGACTATCCTAACCAGGTATGGTATTAATGTAGTCTCGTTCCCAGACCGTTTAGGCCAAGCAAACTTGATTCCTTGTTTAGCGTCCCCGCCCGCATGCTTTTAGAGGGGCCGCCCCTAATTTTTCATTATTCATTACAAGGATACCGGATGTTGAAGGCAGCTATTTTTTGCCGCTCGTAGGTCTGTAGGTGCTAGTTGTGCAAAGTTGGCTCTTCTTGCAGTGATTTGTAGAGCAACATGGCTTTTGTATGCATTTCTGTAGTAGCTTGCAATCGTTGCCTGGTCCGTCGTGAGTGTTGAAACCTTCGCAAACAAGTTCAAGGTTCTTGAAAATTGAGTAGGAAATGAGGAGGAAGTGGCAATGAATAATGAAAATGAACCGCCGCATGCAATAGCAGGGTTTCCATGGCGCTAAACAAGCAATCAAATTTGCTTGGCCTTATCCAGCGCGTGTATCGCATCCAGTATAACGCGCAATACTAAAAGCGATCCATGCTGGGGTTGGTTGGGTCTGGGACCGAGACTAGGTATTATGATTATCCCACTGTCTTCTTGCAGGGCCACCGGCTGAAGAACTGTGAGAACCAAACGTACACAGCGCTGACCCAGCTGCGAACCCCTCATCGTATCCTCCTCTCGGGCACCCCCATCCAGAACGACCTCCTCGAGTACTTCAGCCTCCTCCACTTCGTCAATACTGGCATACTGGGTCAGTGTGACTGACAGGCTTGTTGTACGCAATTAACCTCGTTCCCAGGCCATCTCCTCCTCCTCTTCTCTCTCTGTCTGGTGGCTGTTTGGTGATCCCCAAGATTTACTGCACAATATTTAGGAATTGATCTGGCTCTCTAAGTATTCTCTAGTAATCGCTTGTAATCTCTTGTAATTTCCAGTAATCTCTTGTTATCACTCAGTTGCTGCTGAAGGTATCTAATTGGGCAGTCCATTGTGAAAACTTTTAGGGGAAGGCAAAGTATGTGCAAATGTGTGTATGCAGAAGCCTTTTACCAAGTCATAAACACCCACACAACAATTTGGGGAATATCGAAATTGCAACACGATGTCATTGTTTTGGCTGCCAGAGAAGATTCAAAGGGCGTCTTGTTTTGCCACTTGAGGTGATTGTCGTAAGTCCCCTCCCCACAACACACACAGGCACCACCTTGGAGTTCAAACGCCGCTTTGAGACGCCCATCCTCCGGGGCCGTGACGCCAGTGCTAGCGACAAGGAGACCAGGCTAGGAGAAGAGAGGGTCAGTGAACTGGCCACCATCGTCAACCGGTGAGGCCACCTGAGTGATGGCAACGTGTGTAAAGTCACTGTGTATGCTTTTCACTTGTCAAACCAGTGGTCAATGCCAATTTGAAATCACTCTATACACAGTGTTTCCCCCAAAAGGGTTGTCCCCTGGCCTAATGTCCTTTGATGTGGTCATTGGAATGCATTAAGCTCTTTGATGTGGTCATTGGAATGCATTAAGCTCTTTGATGTGGTCATAGATTGGCTGTCTCTCCCCCCCCCCCCCCCCGCACTCTCCATGATCCACATGGTAATCCAATCCAAGCGTGTAATCTGATTGGTTATCTTGCTCCTCCCCCGCCGTAGGTGCATCATCCGCCGCACCTCCGTCCTGCTGACTAAGTACCTCCCAGTGAAAGTGGAGCAAGTGGTCTGCTGCCGGCTGACCCCACTCCAAACTGCCCTCTATAAACTCTTCATAGGGTCAAAGGTTGCAAAGCAGCTGCTGTCCGGCTCCAAAGGTGGAGGAAGAGTCTCTGTCTCCTCCCTCTCTGCGATCACACAGCTCAAGAAACTCTGCAACCGTAAGGCCTTAGGTGCTGAGTGCCCTCCACCTCCCATCCCTGCTGAGAAGGGGGCACATCCGTTCATCAGGAGGGGGAGGAGGGTAGGGGGAATGGAAGTAGAAATGCTGTTTGAGCAATTTTTTTGGTCCCCCTCAGATCCCATTCTTGTCTATGAGAAGGCCCAGGTAGAGGAGGATGGGTTTGAGGGTGCATTGGAGCTCTTCCCAAGCAACTTTGACCCAAAGAAACTGCAACCTGAGTTCTCAGGTGTGTGTGTGTGTTTGTGTGTGTGTGTGTGTGTGTTGGTGTGTGTGTGTGTGTGTGTTATGTGTGCATGAGAGAGAGAGGGTGAACATATATTAATGGAAAGTGACCTTTGCACCCTGCAGGCAAGATGCTAGTGTTGGATTACATCCTAGCAGTCACAAGAGCGACGACTGATGATAAGGTGTCCCAAACTCCTCGTGAGTGTGCACGTCACTCACTGACCTATCGATCGTGTGTTTCTTATTCCTCAGGTGGTACTGGTGTCCAACTACACTCAGACTCTGGATGTCTTTGAGCAGCTGTGTAGAATCAGGAGGTACAGCACATCCCTTCTCCCTACCCTCTCACACCCTGCCTTCTCTTCCCTCCACCTCACCCTTCACACCCCTCCTCTCTTAATTCACTCCCCTCACTCCCTTCCCTCCCCTCACCCTCTCCCTTTCCCTCTCCTCTTTCTCTCCTCTCCTGACAACTCTCAATTTGTCCCACTATAGGTACCAATGTGTGCGGCTGGACGGGTCGATGACGATCAAGAAGAGACAGAAGATTGTGGACAGATTCAATGACCCCAACGTAAGATCCCTTACTAGAAGTCATGACCCCACTGTAAGATCTTGCCTTATGATACTAGAACACACGACCCCAACGTAACTTCCCTTACACACAGAGTTCAGAGTTCATCTTCATGCTGAGCAGTAAGGCTGGTGGGTGTGGCCTTAATCTGATTGGTGCCAATCGTCTGGTGATGTTCGACCCGGACTGGAACCCTGCCAATGACGACCAGGCGATGGCACGTGTGTGGAGGGATGGACAGAAGAAACAGGTGTGAGGGTGTGTGATGTGTGAGGGTGTGTGATGTGTGAGGGTGGGCATGTGATGGTAGAAGCTCAGCTACAAGCATGGATACACAATAATCACCCTGCTCATATGCTAACTACCACGTGCAAATTTGAAAGGGGTGGAGCCCATAAAAGGAAGTAGCTGAAAATAACAAACACCCACCTTGACTTCAGGTAACTATGGTGATAGTTTGTGTTGAGTAGGGTATCTGTAAATGCCTAACCTAACGTGCTTGAAGCTATCTTTTGAGACTGACTGACTGGCAAAGCCATTTGCTTAAATTAACCCACTGACTGGCAAAGCCGTTTGCTTAAATTAACCCACTGATGCATGTGCTTACGGGGTAGTTATTAGCATACTGTAGTTGCATGTTATTAAGCGCAGCTGGCTTTTAAATGCTCATTCGCGGTTGGGCGCAGGCCCAAAGCTACGTTTGTTAAGAGCTGGAGTCGTCTTCCGAGGCACATGATTCTTCCTGTGGATGTATGGGCACATGCGCTTAATAATCCACGACTTCGGTAGTAGTTCTAAAAATGAATTTCTGATGTTCGTACTCATCCAGAGGTTGTATTGTATGATGGTTTCAATCTCATGAACTTTGACCTTCCTCATTGCTTGTTGATATACCTCACAATATCTCTCTTCCATACGTAGGTCTATATATACAGACTCTTATCGGTGAGTCAGTGGGGCATTGTGGACTCAGCTGTCAGCTCACATGAAGGAGTGTGTGCTTTGAGCTGAGGAGATCTGGTTACATAATATGTTTGCTATCATCTGCACAAAGTTTATACTGACATACTGAGTCACTACTACATGTAACTCCCTTGAAGAGTTTAAGGAGTTGTAGAATACCCTCCCTTTCCTTATCACTTGGAAGACTGGAAACACATTGTATTGCACCGCTGGTACTCCCTAAAATTAGCCAGATGATCTCAAAATACCTCGGTTTCTGTGTCCATGACTGGCTAGCGTGCAGTTGAAGGACAGTTGCTTGTACACATCCTCCAGAATAGCAGTGACCTTCCCCCCCCCCTACCCCCCACCCCCCCAGTTGAGTGAATATATGGGTTTCCCTGACGTGTGTACGGGTGAATAGTGGTGACCTGTAGGTCTCCCAGACGGGTGAGTATTGTTGATCTCTCCACCAGACTGGCTCCATTGAAGAAAAGATCTTCCAGCGGCAGGCGCACAAGAAAGCGCTGAGCAGCTGTGTGGTGGACAAGGAGGAGGATGTGGAGAGACACTTCTCCCGGGAGGACCTCCGCAGGCTGTTTCAGTTGAATGAAGGGACAACATCTGATACCCATGACAAGTGAGACCCACCACATACTACACACACACTAAACACACACTCGTTATTAAGCACATGCGTCTGTGGAGGGGGAGGTAGTGTGTCTGTGGAGGGGGAGGTAGTGCGGACCTGTCAGTAATTTGGCAGGGGAACCTCTCGCCCAGTAAATGAAACCGTGTGTTTATTCAATGGCTTACATTCTCATCTTGCAATAACAGGGCTTGTTTACTCTCTGTGTGGAAACCCCTTCGTCATTCTTATCTCAGCTTTGCATATTAGGCAATTTTCTTCTGGGAAATATACAATCATGTCAGCCGGGAAGCAACATGATTCACATGTCCAGGTTTCTGGGGAGTGATTTTAGAGGATACATCAGTCACCTGCAGGCATGTGACATGAATCCCAATAACAGGAAGCACCTGCTCCTATTATGAAACACCTGTGAAATGCCCGTTTGTTTATTATGAAACTGAAGAGCCCTAGTAGAAACCAAACATATGGTAGCTAGATGATTGTGTATTAATGCATCCACTGTCTGATTGGTCAAAGTTACTTACTAGGGTTTCTACTGACAAGCGATCTGCAATCTACAGTGCTATCCTTTCTGCCCCCCCCCCCCCCCCCCCCCCCATTAGTACATGCAGCATGTGACTCAGGTAACCCCCCCCCCCCCGGTACATGCAGTATGTGATGTGCGGTAAATGTTACTATTATGTGTGGCTAATAAATTTTATTGAATTGCAAATCACAAAATCTTGAACCTCGAAACAATAATATTTGCAGTATGTGACATCACATACATGTATGTGCATTCTAATCAGGCAAGCCATAAGCTACCGCCCTGCAGAACGATGCTAGCTAGCTGTATATTACACGCTAGCGGGTGCATATCTATAAGGTGAGAGTAACACCTGATGAGTCATCGACATTCTGGAAAAATGAGTTTGTCCTAGACTTGCAGCAGCTGTGAGGTTATCACTTGAACGGATTCAGAGTTCTAGTACTGGCCAAATCTAGCTACTGACCGCCCCCCATGCCCAGTGAATCAATTAGCATAAGATCATTATTCACATGTTTTTTTGCATGCACTATAAAGTGATTCATACATGACTAAGCACCTAGTACCCTATGGTGGACTGTGACCTAGGTCATTGTGGCCCACCTAGGTAGCTATGTACCTTGGTTCAAAGGATGACCTAATAGACAGCAGTGCTTGTTGTGGCTATCAAGGCTACAACCTTGTGGCAGGAATATTCCCTAACATGGCTGGCTGATGGCAGCTGTAAAAGAGTGGAGTGGTGGGTGTCAGTTTGAGGTGGTTTGTGTACTCCTCTCCTCCCTGTGTTGGAGTAGAACATGCTTTCTTTGAAGTACAAATAAGGTAGGCTAAGGAAAGAGGCCACCTGCTCCCCAACTCCTAATGCCACCTAGCTTCTCCCCTGCTCCTAACACCACCTGTTCCTCTGCTCCTAACGCCACCTGCTCCCCCGCTCCTAGCACCACCTGCTCCTAACACCACCTGCTTCCATGCTCCCAAAACCATCTGCTCCCCTGCTCATACAAGGGGTGGTCACTCCAATATGCGCCGTACTTAGAGCTGCGACCGGGGTCACAATTTGTGACCGTCCAAAAACTGCCTGTGACCGCGTGACTGCACTGCTAAACTGCCGGTGACCCTGTGACCGTCGCAAAAATCCACTGTGACTGCGTGACTTTTCGGTAGTATACGGAGTATTACGGTAGGCCACACCTACATCCGCCGTGTACGGGGTCACAATCCCGGTCGCAGCTCTGAGTACTATGCTTATTGGCGTGACCACCCCTTGTCATAACGCCACCTGCTCCCCCTCTCCTAACACCACCTGTTCCTCTGCACCTAACACCACCTACTCCCCCGTTCCTAATGCCACCTGCTCCTCCGCTCCTAACACCACCTGCTCCCCCGTTCCTAACACCACCTGTTCTCCCACTCCTAACGCCACCTGCTCCCCCATTCCTAACACCACCTGCTCCCCTGCTCCTAACACCACCTGCTCCCCTGCTCCTAACACCACCTGCTCCCCCGCTCCTAACACCACCTGCTCCCCCGCTCCTAACACCACCTGCTCCCCTGCTCCTAACACCACCTGCTCCCCTGCTCCTAACACCACCTGCTCCCCTGCTCCTAACACCACCTGCTCCCTCGCTCCTAATGCCACCTGCTCCCCTGCTCCTAACGCCACCTGCTCCCCCGTTCCTAACGCCCCCTGCTCCCCCGTTCCTAATGCCACCTGCTCCCCTGCTCCTAACGCCACCTGCTCCCCGCCCCCTGCTCCTAGCACCACCTGCTCCTAACACCACCTGCTCCCCTGCTCCTAATGCCACCTGCTCCCCCGCTCCTAACACCACCTGCTCCCCCGCTTATAACACCCATGCTCCCTGTGCCCCGAAAGCATCTGCAGAATTGTGGGACAAATAATAGGACACTGTGTTTACAAGCAGGTTCATTGCTATCCTGGGTCCTATGATATGTGATAGGAAGTGACTTGTCCTTAATTATTCTCTTATGATGTGCTAGAGGTGGCTTGTTATAGTGTCCTTGTTAGGAAGTGACCTGTACCGGCCTCATCCTGGGTCATGTGATGTTCTAGGAAGTGATTTTCCTTCTCATCCTGCATCCTATTGTGTTCTAGGAAGTGGCTTGTAGCCTGGCTGTTGACTGTGTGGGTATGTGCCGCACTAGCCTCGTTCCCGAGCGCCTGGGAACGAGGCTAGTGCAGCACATCACTGACTGCACTGAGGCACAACTTGGGGAAGGGGAGTATTCCATGAATACACTTACACTTAGTAAGGGTTAGAATAGTCTAGTTGACTATGAATTTACCCCTGACCTTCTCATCCCATAATTATTGCGTGTCTAATGATTTTAGTTCTGTAGTAGTTCCATTGTTAGCTCTGCGAGGTCATTATACTGGGGCCTGAACCAGGAGCTTGATCCTAGCAGCGATTCCGGACATTCAATTTCTAGTAAAGAATGCTGAAGTTTCTATAATTTGTCCCGTGCACATTGTGATAGACTTGTGATTTGCACGATAACTATTTTGGCACGTAGAAGAACCACTGGGACACACAATGGTGTGAGTTGGTAGGTTCGTGGCTGAATTCAAAGTCAGTCCAGAGAACTCTTTCTTTCATCTTCTGCTAATCCTAGTCTCCACTCCATGTATGGTAGTCTCGGTCCCAGACCCAACCAACCCCAGCGCGGATCGCTTCTAGTATCACGCTGGGGTTGATGGGTCTGGGACCGAGACTGCATGTATGGTTGCTTTGCAGTGAGGCTACCAGTTCTTGGGCTCCTGTCTTTGTCAGACTGTAAGTTACCACTAGGAGGTAGAGGTCTCCTTAGCCGGGAGCCAGGCTAAGGTCTCCTGGGATGAGGGCTAGCTTGTTGTATCGGTGTTACAGTAGCTGGTCTCAATCACTGCCAGCCAAGTCTGGGACAATTGTACCCAGGCCTTGCAATGGTGGACGGATGACCAGTTGGTGTGGTAATTTATGTCGTCAATTGCTAGCACAGCTTATGGTGTCACGGATGTTAGATCACCATGAGGTAATGGAGCGTTAATAGACTGGAAGGTTGTTGACAGGTGGATATCTCCATTCTAGGACATGTTGGAAGTGGAATCACTGACGTGTAGGGTGGTCAATTCCGCGTCTGGTGTTGAGTGTATTCATGCATCATCATTCTTAAATACATCTCATTAGGTCCCTACTATGCCAATATGGAATGCCTAAGCTGAATCATTTTAGTAGTATGCAAATAAGGAAATTCTTAGCGGAATCATGGCCGACATTGTTCTCATTCATTGTTTGTTGATTTGGTTACTGCTATACCATAAATTAGCATTCTTAGTGCAGCAGATGGTGTTACAAGCCACTGATGGCGGTCCCTCTTCTCTTTAGCCCCAAGTGTATTACTCCCTTCCCTTCCACTTCCTTTTCATTGGGGAATGACAACATTGTACACGTAGGGTTCTCTGATGGAATTGCCCCCCATTACACACGCACACACATGCAGGTTCAACTGTCATCGGTGCATACTAGGAAGGCAGATCAAGCCACCTCCTGACGGCGCCGACTGCAGCAGCAATCTCTCCCAGTGGCAACACTGCTCCGAGAAGCGAGGCTTGGAGGACCAGATCCTCAAGAAGGTCTGGGATGGTCCCACCATCAGCTTTGTCTTCCACCAGAAGTCGCACGACAAGAAAATTGAGACCGTTTAGCTGGAACAAAGTACGTACATCTCATGTGACTATGTAGCAGTAGCTAGGGCAAGTCATGTGACACTAGCAGCAGCTAGGGCAAGTCATGTGACTCTAGCAGCAGCTAGGGCAAGTCATGTGACACTAGCAGTAGCTAGGGCAAGTCATGTGACACTAGCAGCAGCTAGGGCAAGTCATGTGACACTAGCAGTAGCTAGGGCAAGTCATGTGACTCTAGCAGCAGCTAGGGCAAGTCATGTGACACTAGCAGCAGCTAGGGCAAGTCATGTGACACTAGCAGTAGCTAGGGCAAGTCATGTGACTCTAGCAGCAGCTGGCTAACTTATCTACCGACTTCTCTTGACATGTACAGTTATTTCTGATGGCAGATTGGTGTTACCTCATCCAAGGACAGATTATAGCCGATTATGTCGAGGTCACAAGGCTCTGGAACCCTTATGTACACATTCCAAAGTCACTTGAAAATCGCATCATGGGTTATTTGTAATTATTCGATCAGTCATATGCCTCTTCCTCACCAATGAGATCAGTCATCATGATCTCTTTACTAGTTATCAAAACAATGCTGTCCTTTGTCTCTTTTTTCCTCCTCCAAATCATTAATTATGCGAAAGGTGAAGCATTCTTCTCATGATCACACGACCTCTGCATTCAGTTGTCATAGCGCATTGTTCGATCAAGCATGTCACGATTTTGATATATCATCACTTACACAAACGTTTGACACAAAACCAACAGAGTGAACAAAACTAACATAAACATAATCTGCCTTGGGCAGAAGCAAAACAGTAAATATTACAGCAACCGATTACGGAAGAACATGACAAGTGATTTGCGTATGAGTGGGGATGAAAATAGTGATCAATAATCTCCATAGTAACCTACTTGGTAGGCAACCACAGTTGCGTGGTCGAGCTTCCCAGGGGTTGACTTGAATTGAGCTGCAAATTCAGGATTTGTTCTACTCTTAGCACGAATGTCAACATTTTGTTCAATGCAGTCACTTCGAAACATTCTCTTTTGCTCTGTTGCTTCAAGAGAATGGTTTATCAGACATGCTGCGATTGTCTGTGCTGAGAGGTGGCGGCTAAGTTGCTCCTGGTGCTTACAGAGAACCGAGCTCAAGTTTGCCACATTCTCACAACAGGGTTTCAGTTTTAGCTTGCTGCAGAGGCCGCCTTTTGCTTCATGTGAATCTCCAAAAAGTGGGTTCATCACCTTGCTGCTGAAATTGTCCGACACTCCGTCTGACACGCAGAAGACAATGTCTCCGGGATACACTGGTGTGTATGCTACTGTGAGATTTGAAAGATCAGGTTGAGAGCCTAAAGAAGGTCCGAGTACTCCACCTGCCATTCGCATGTCCCGATCTCCGTTGTGTGAGTGGCATCCAACAGTGACTTCAATCACCTTCTGTGAGTGAGGACAGTAGACGTACACTGGGCTATCCCCGACTGCCACCACAAACAGCCCCCATTCCCCTGGTTTGGCCATCTCACACACTACTGCCGCACTAAGAGTTGTCAGGGTGGCGTTCTTCTTCAAGATCAACTCCTGAGCTTTTCTAGTCACACTGTCGAGGAGCAGCTGTGAAATGGTGTGAGAGTTGGGATTTGACTGAATTGCAGTGATATTTTTCCCGATGTGTTCCATCACTGCATACACCCCACACCTGGCTGCCAGCCGTGACTTCTTGCCCCAGTTTACACCGTCCGCTACTGCCAGAACAGCATTGTTCTCTCGCACAAGGATACCGAACACATCTGCAACCGGCTCACCAACAATCATCGGTTTTTGTACACTTGCACCATTAATCTCGTGGGTCACCATCTGCGTTCTGTCTTCCTCGTAAAGAGAGAGGGCTATTCCATAGGCAAACCCAGCTGGTCGGTTCCAGTCATTGCAGCCAGCTACCTCAGAAACTGGATCAGAATTTGATTCCAGGTCAAGTTTGGTGAGTCCGGCATTGGGACCCGTGTGTGAAGCCACTACGGTTGTACTCCATGGCTTCACAGAGCGTACTGGGATGGTCTCAAGGTCTCTTCCATAGTACAGGCCTATATCAGAGCTCTCCCGCTTCTTCAAACTGTAAAAATAAACCATCATGCACTTGTAATAAAACACAACAAAGTCTATAATTTATAGAAACAGTAACGAAATTACACCCACTTTCTAATTTTTTTCATTAGTGAACATAAACTGCCTGCCACACTCGGCAAAGAAATGACTATCTACTTCGCGCGCATATTTACTGCTGTTATACAAAAAGTCACTTACGCTTTGAATCCAGGTAATCGTTTCTTAATTTTGTCCATAGTGGCAGTGGTTGTCGACATACTGGCGGCTCCTCCTTGTTCTGTCTTTGCTTTCTCCTTGCTCATCTGTACCAGGAAACTGTACTGGCGGCTACAATCGAACGGCTGACTTCAGTAACATAATAACAGCAGTCTAACAGGGCTTTTATGCACATCCTTTCTTCCCGCAGGGGGCGTGCGTAAACAATAATTAATTATGCCAAGTTAGTCTAATGGATAAGTTTACTAATTAATTAACATTATTCATTGGTCTTAATCAAGGTGGAAAACATGGCGTCTTCGAAACAGGACATGCAGGAAGACGATCTGAGAGTGGAAGTGCTCCGTGCAGTCTGCAGAAAGAGGAGACCCCCTGCAGAGCTGGCTTGGCTCTTCAGCCAGTGTTCCAAGAGTGACTTGTTCCAGCTATTCAAGGGGGGCAGCGCGGTTCCACCCTTGCACAAGCAGACATTCCGCCAATGGAAGTCGCTGGTGGACTTCCAGCGAGTGACTCACCCAAGAAGTAGACGTAAAAGAATGATAGTCATCCAACCATTAACCCACAATTCATCCTCAGCTGGTTACACGATAACAAAAATAGATACGAGAGTGTTGAGACACCTGCAGCACTTCTGCCAAGCCTTTTTCCTCAACATAACAGTTGAGGTTGCCGAGCCAACAGACCTCTCCCAGATCAAGAACTTGTCATCAAGAATACATGAGGCTACAAATCGGGAGCAGTTTCTAGTAGGTGACATTCTGGATTACCTCAAGGCCCACAGACCCAGGGACGCGTACAGTGTCATTGGGATCACCACAGCAGATATGTACCCAAGTGAGCAGGAAAACTTCGTGTTGGGACATGCATCACTGACCAGTGGGTGTGGTGTATTCAGCTTTGGGAGGTATTTCAACTCGAAGCTAGCCACAAGGACAGGTTGCAGTGACAGCACTGGTACAGATGCCGACTATCAACTGCAGAACTTGTGGGTACTGATCAGAGTAAGTAGGTTTGCGTTATGAACTGGGCACATTAATTACCTCGTGCACGCATGCGCATAGCCTCGTTCCCAGGCCTGGGAACGAGGCTAGCATGCGCAAAGCAGGGTTAAGCAATTGGTTTTGTCTGTCTGTCTGTCATCTGTTTGTCCAGTGAAGAAAAAACTAATCACGTGATCTACAGGCTTAAACAATTGCTAAACCTGACAAATCCAACCGGCGTCTGTCTACTTGTTAACGCCCAAAGCGCTTCTGTTCTGTTCAGCTCCAGTTTTGTCTTATTAAACGACATTAGAGCCTCGTTCCCAGGCTTTTGTTGCTGTGCAGGAGGATCCTGGTGGGCATTTGATGGTGCATTACGGAGGCAATTTCAGTGCATTCATAGTCTCAGGCCAGTTGCTATGCGATGGTTAAGACATATTTTGGTATATCTGGTGTGACAACGATTGTTATAGCAACCACTGATCACATAGCTTTGTTTTCCTGCTGTTCTGAGCTCAGGTTGACGTCACAACACATGATGTATCAAGTCTTCCATACTGCAATAGCCTCGTTCCCAGGCTGCGTGGGCCTGGGAACGAGGCTATTGCTGCATGTGCTGCCGGTAGGAATAGCACCAGTAGTTCACTGCAATTCCTTCCCTCCTTCTGTCACAGGTGATGACACACGAAATCTGCCACACGTTTGGCATGAAGCATTGCTACTACTTTGAGTGTGCCATGAATGAAAGCAGCAGCATCGAAGAGGCCGCCAGGCAGCCCCTCTTCCTCTGCCCTGTCTGCCTCCGAAAACTCCGGAGGGCTCTGAGGTTTAACATCCTTGAAAGGCTCAGGGCACTGGTGCTGCAGTGCCAAGAGCTCCGCCAAGTTGTGAAAGACAGTACCAAGGCTGAGGTAGTTGGACACGGGTACGGCGAGGAGGAGGAGCAAGGGACTGAATGCCAGAAGACGTCCATAGCTAGCAGGGATGCATCAGATGTGGACCAAACAAGTGGTACTGGGTCCATGATTGTGGACAGTACCAGTGAACACTTGGGGTATTTCGGACAGGCCATCGAGTGGCTTGAAGACAGTATTGCTAGTTTATTGCAGTTTTCCGAAAGGTGATTCCAGATCAGAGTTGTTGGGGGCGGGGCTGATTTAACTGCACGCAGGTGGGCGTGGCTGGCTAGCTACATGTGACCAGAAGCTAAAGATGGCCATACTGCTACTCCTGTTTGCAGCCGTTTTGCTAGTCCCCTGGCGATCATGCTCGGCCGGTGACGGCTACACCTACCGCCCCCTGGGCAACGTATCTATCTCCCACCCCTCCTTCACATTGGTGCTGCCCTGCGGAACCGAGAGCCCAGCTCTGTGGGTGACTAGTTTTTCTGGGAGTCCGTTTTCGCCGGGAGAGGTCTACACAGTAAAGAGCGTCTCTTCTTACACGAACTTCTCGACTGCAAAGCCCGTCCTGGTATCTTCGGATTTCAAGTGGCCAAATATAGCGTCTGTTGCACCGAAAGAGATCGGTGACTACCTGGTTGTGCCAGACGGGTTTCTGGTACCTGGTAAGTCGACAGGGGGGATCTACCTGCTGGAAGACGGTTGCAGCGGATCGTTTCTCGATACAAAACCGATTGAACTTACTGCTCCCAAGAGTGGGTGGTTCTACCACAAGGTGGAGTGGCGAGATATGAACGGAGATGGAAAGTTGGATGTGATTACCGCAAGGGCAACCAAACCCATCATCGGCCAGTCTGGAGGTGAGCTGCTGTGGCTGGAGCAGCCGCCCACCAATCCACTGACCGCTGTACCATGGAAAGAACATGTGTTAACTACTGGTCCAGATATAGGATTTGCAACCGCAGACCTTCAAGAAGGGGACGACCAGTTCGAGCTCTTCGCCACCGAATTTTTTGCCCAGCGTTTGTCTATTCTGACTATTAGCACAAAAAACGCAACGGTTACTGCATCTCGGGATATCGACACAAAGATTGGACCTGCCTTCTTCGTGTATGTGGTCGACTTGAATATGGACGGAGCTGATGACTTGCTGGTGACAAACCATGTTGGAGGTTCCGGAGGCGAAGTGTTTGCGTACGAAATTCCAAAAGACATCTTAAACGGAGACTACACGAAGCATGTGATAGCTTCTAACTTCACTGTGACAGAGAAAGGCAGTAACCAAGCCGCTCCCGGGTTTGCGTATGCCTTCAAACCAGAAGCATCGTATCAGGGAAAGCCTTACATCATGGTGGCCGGGGACGGGGCCCAGAAGGCCTACCTGCTGACACCTACGGACAAGGACTTTGTGTACACTACGAGTGTGGTGCTGTCCGTCGATGGTGTGGTGGGTTCAATAGGAATAGGTGACGTGATTGGTTCCGATGGGTGGGCGGAGTTTTTTGTTCCAGACTATGATGAGAATAGGCTTTATGCATTCACCTTTGCTCCCTAGCAACGGGACTGCTCCCTAGCAACGGTACTGCTTCTGTGTGTGTGTGATTGGAGTGTGATGTATGTGCAAATCAAATTCAATTATCATTGGGGCAAGCTAAGCAAAGCCCCACATTAGCTTGTTGGTTGTAAATTATTTATGTGACATGACAGTCATATTGTAATGTTCAAGTCATGCAGCCAATTCTCTTCTCTTCATGAATGCCAAGGCTTGCTCAAGTGGGGGCAATGGCAGCTCGGGCTTCAGCAGAGCATTGTAGGGGCTGCCCATCATGTACGATACCTTCGAGCCTGGAAAGATGTTACCACCCATGCATGGTTTGTTTTTTGTCCCCCTGAGGGGTTTTACCGCAATGGTGGCTGGAGAAGGCAGAGCACATTTAAACCAGGTCCCATGGGACCAATGGCTTACTGTCCCCTCCAAAGAGAGGACACAAAGGCTATCCTTCTTCTCAACTTTTGGGGTAGGGCTGAGTGCACCCCAGAGATCCCTGTTGCCTTGTGGGGCTGGAACCTTGGACCTCTAGGTCGGGAGGGTGCACGCAATGGCTGGAAACGGCTATTTGAGTAGGCTTTACCAACTGTGTGTCCATGGGGGATGCATGCACTGAAAATCACGTGAATTGCAAAGACATGCACCCGTGAACATGTGGCCCAAAATGAAATGCATTGTCAATAGATTGAGTTACAGGAATCTTTGTGGAGCAGGCTAACCCACAAAGACAATGCATTTCATTTTGGGCCCGGATGCACACTTCTTTTTGTTGCATTTTTGTGCAATTCCAGTGCATCCCCGTACACACAGTGCAACTACTGTGGAGAGTGTGGACTGCATGTCTCTTGAAGTCATTCATCTTCCACACATTTTCATGTGATATCAAAACAACAAGTACAATTGTACAATAACAAACCACATGCACATCAAATCATAAAAATTATTCACACGGTAGGGCAGTGGTTGTGGCCACACAATACATTACATCACAATTACATCACAATTACATCATCAGTAATCCTGCAGTGCCAACAACCTCACATGACCCCGCATGTTACTGAGTGCGTTAATAGCAAAGTCCTTTCTGACTCCAACCAGTAGAGTATCATTCACGGCGACTAGCTCATCTCCTGACTTCAATCTTCCATCCTTCTCAGCAATGCTGTCGTGTAAAACCCGTTTAATTATGATTGGCAGATCTCCATTGGGGGAACCACCACCTCCAACGATGCTGATACCAAAACTTGGGCCTTCAGGATCCAGGTTCAGCCTGATATCAGACAGCCTATAGGAGAGGAAGGTGAAGGAAAATAGATACTTAAAATCACAAGCTCAGCATGCGCACCGAGTCTTTGACCACCACAAAACCAGATTGTCACAGTGTTGTTGTATAGTAGCCTTGTGTGCAGGCCAAGCTCCTCAACCGCTCCAGCTCACTCCCTCACAGTTGGCATGAGGTACTCCCCACAGGATGTGTTCAGGTAATCTATTGTCTCGTGTACTCCCACAGACTAGAGAGGAGCTGATTGACAGCAACCACTATGCCTCTCATGAGATCGAGGCTCGCACTGAGACGCTGGATGCACACTGGCAGAACCTCAGCGAAACAGTGAGTTGTTGATAGGGTGGCAAGCACAACATGATATGTAGATAGGCAATGAAGTGTAAACCAAATCCTTATGCCCCACCCCCTCCCAGGTCACTGGACAAGGGCCAGAAGCTACAGGAAGTGTGGGAGCAGTAGCAGTTCCTGTGAGCAGTGGAGGACACTGAGGGCTGGATTGGGGACATTGAGGGCTGGATTGGGGACATTGAGGGCTGGATTGGGGACATTGAGGGCTGGATTGGGGACAGGAAGAGTCAGATGGCCACTGAAACTCTAAAGTGCCCTGGAAAACGGAGGTGTCTTTTACACCTTTCTGAGTAAATCAAGTGATTGGTGCCTATTTGAAAGTTCCTGACATCTGAGAATTATGGAATTCATAGTTATAAACCAGGTTTCCGAAAGCTCAAAGGACACCCAATAGGAGTACAAACTGAAGCCCTGCCTATCCCAATTCCTGACTCAGCAGAAGGAAGTTACCTCAGCCTTTCCTGCCCAATCAGCCCACACTCTCCACTGTGATAGACTTTCCTGTTGCTAGGATTTGAAGCCAGCCTTTGAATAACGTTTGGGGGCTGATTCAGACACCAGTTCTGACTAGGAAGGAGGCCATTGTGTGATTCTTCCCCCCTCATGATGTATGCATGTTTACAGTAACAGTTTAGTGTGCTAAACTAGTGGAATGCGTGACGTTGTGGGGCAAGCATGGGCGCACATGGAACAGTTGTACGTACAAGACTGTCATCAGTAACAGTTTAGTGTGCTAAACTAGTGGAATGCGTGACGTTGTGGGGCAAGCATGGGCGCACATGGAACAGTTGTACCTACAAGACTGTCATCAGTAACAGCTAAACAACACCACCAGGCCTGGTTGTCATGGAGACAGATCCAGACCTTCTCATGCGTGTACACACCTTTCGTCACTGAAGATGGCCTCCAGCTCAGAAGGATCGGCATCTGAGTCCATGAGATTGAACTCCTCTAGTTTTGGCGGGAAGCTCCACTGCTGTACCTCATCCCCCTCCACGGTTGACTGTTCTGCAGTGACCTGGTGTGTGTGTGTGTGTACCCTAATTCAACGCTAGTACTGTAGTGTTATCCTAATTAAGCTCATTCCCAGACCAAGGGATCTGGGAATGGGGAGTAGTACCTGTTTGTTTACCTGTTCAGTCAGTTGGCTCTCCCCCTCATGACGGCTTCTCTCCCCCTCCTGCTGAGGTCCTACTGTCTCAACTAACAGGGGAACAGAGCTCTCCTCACCCACTTCCCCTCCCTGTCCCCCCTCCACCTTATTCTCATCAACTGAACTAATTGTAGGGGCATCCTCATCCTTCTTGACAGCTGCAGTTCCTGAGTCTCTAGATAGCTCTGTTTCATCGGCCTCTGCAGGTGCAACCATCTCTGCTGAGTCCTTGAGGTCCTTTCGCTCAGCTGTGCTCTGATCGCAGGTGCCATTCTCTCTCGGTTTGGTTTCTCTCTGTTTCTGCTGAGACACCTGCTGATGGTCATCCCTATTTCTTATCCCGTTTCTCTTTTCCTCAATGACAACTGAAAACAGAATAGTCAGTAAACTATAGTCAACTATAGTGCATGTGCCATTCATTCAGTTGGTTATTTTCATAACCAAATCAGTATTCTAGTGCATATGAAATCAGTATTCTAGTATGTACGAAATCAGTATTCTAGTATGTACGAAATCAGTATTCTAGTGTGCAAAAAATCACTC
This sequence comes from Axinella damicornis, assembly GCA_963931865.1. Classification (NCBI taxonomy): domain Eukaryota; kingdom Metazoa; phylum Porifera; class Demospongiae; order Axinellida; family Axinellidae; genus Axinella; species Axinella damicornis. The sequence goes on along the minus strand of OZ007517.1, from coordinate 786,387 downwards.
ATCTGATGTGTATCCCCTAACGATGTCAACAGCTGAAAGCATAATGTGATTGTCAAAGATTGTGTAAGCTGCTAGACTTTGTGACGGCACATTAAGTGATGAACTTCGTGTTGCGTGACATTTGCTGTACTGCATTAGGTCTCCACTCATGGGGACCCAGGCAACTGCATAGCCAGAGGAGGACCAACAACACTCCCACTAAGAGCTTGGGGTAGATTAGATCTTGGATAATTGGCCGAGTATTCAAAGTTGTGGAGAACTGTTTTCGTTAGCTACTCCTAAAAATACTATTGCTGGTTTGAGCACCTTAATCGGATCAGCCTTGGAGTTCTTGCGACCCTCCCTGGGGAGTAATTTGTTTTAATTACTCAGTTAGAGAGTAAGGGGTAATTACGCAAGCCAAAAGGGTGTGTGCATGTTGTACTACAAGCAGTTAATTGGTGTACAGTGAAGGTCTAGTTGCAACTTGATACCCCACACCCAGGGTCCCCCTCGTTCCCAGGAACGAGGCTACCCTCACCCTCCCTCCAGCTTCCCCTCCCCATACCCAGGGTCCCCCTCGTTCCCAGGAACGAGGCTACCCTCACCCTCCCTCCAGCTTCCCCTCCCCACACCCAGGGTCCCCCTCGTTCCCAGGAACGAGGCTACCCTCACCCTCCCTCCAGCTTCCCCTCCCCATACCCAGGGTCCCCCTCGTTCCCAGGAACGAGGCTACCCTCACCCTCCCTCCAGCTTCCCCTCCCCATACATTAGAGAGGGGTAAAATCTAGTGAAGGTTTTAGCTAGAGGTGCATAGTGCTGATCATATCTGCGCAAAGCGCAGAATTTTTATCTGGATTGGCTCTCGTAGTACCTTTGCACTGCCATTGCTAACCTTTCTGGCTTCAATTCCGTGGCCGCCTCACTCAATGTGGAAAGGAAATGTGAGTTGGCTGAAAGGGCTGGTAACTATTAACTAGCCGCTCAAAAAGGAAAAAATTTGGTCTGGCCGCCACGGCCGGAGCAACCGGACCGGCTCCACCAGGCCTGCTCCAGCCAGTGTGGGAAGCCTCCATTCAATACAACACTTCCGTTCCAGAGGGAACGTTCACTCATGCAAAGAGGTCGGCAGAGCTTGCAGTATGTCATCTACTCCTGCTTCATCCAACTTCCCCCAGATGAGACAATCCCAAGAGCGTATTTGTTTATCAGGAACTGCCACTACCGTAAACAATTGAACTCTAGTTACACGCAGAGAGGAACATAAAGAGAGCTAGTAAAAGCATGCATCACTTATAATCACCCTTATCATCTGGGGTGGGTTCATCGGTCTTTTTCCGGCGTGCAGTGGCATCCATGTGATGAACACCCTTATCATCCGGGGTTGGCTCATCAGTCTTTTTCCGGCGTGCAGTCGTGTCCAAGTGCTGAATAGCAAGGGTGGGGGGAGGGGGGATGAGAAGAGGGAGTTCAAATATTGCTTTCTCTCACTGTAATATAATAGCCCCCTCATTAGAAGACTGAATGAGATGCCATTGGCTTCGTACTACACCGGCAGCACTCAGGAGAAGAGGGAGGGTGTTCAAATATTGGTTTCTCATTGTAAGATAATAGCTCCCTCATAACAATGAGATACAAATGGCTTTACAACAGCACTCATTACCAGTCAACCAACGTTAATAGCTCGCACACTTCAGGAGCCCAGTGAAGTGCACACTTCAACCACCATCACTAGGCAGCACCACTACACACACCAACCACCATCGCTAGGCACACACATCAACTACCATCAGCACCAGTAAGCTAGAGCCTATTGGGCCACTAGAGCAGCCAATCTGGACCTTGCTAGCAACTGATTCCCATTAAAACATGCCGTTTCATATTTCTAGCAATATTGTTGTGTGTGTATGAGCACTGTTGTTCACTACGCTGTATTGAGGATGGTCTAATTTAGCATTCATGGAATATAAGAATGATTTATTAGTAGAAAGCTGGAACACCCCCTAAGGACAACACAGCTGCTTAGCTAACTGCAGAGATGCAGACCAGATTAATAGCAACTTCAAAGATATGACCACTACTCTGTTGCTGTGTGTAAACACAACTTAGCATGGCATATGCAAGGCTAACCAGTTGTTTACACACAACAGTCAACACAGCTAAATAGTTGTTTACACACAACCAGTTGCCTACACACAGAATTGAACACCACCATGCAGCCCCAGCTAGCTACTTACCTTTCTGTGCATAAGAATATCTGTCTTGAGCAAGCTACTAACACCTGTACTGTACTTCACGCACACCAACATTTCTGGAGCTGCTCTACCTGCTTTCAAAATAGCTAAGCAACTGGCAATTTACTCAAGTAGTAATTAGGCTAGCTATGCATCTTAACTGCTCTAGAGTATTAGCTAAATGGCTTACAAAGGCACTTTGTGGCATATAAATACTCGGAAGCGGATGGGAAGTTGCAAATTACCACTGCACAAGTGGGCCTCCAAAATGAGCATACCTTGAATTCTTGACATGGGCAAGGTTGGGTGAAAGACAACATAACGGTCCATATCACATAAACTAGAGTTTGTTTTGCAACTTGCTATCATATTTACCATGGTGACCATAATGGATTGTCTTACTAACAAAAGCTGAGTATTAGAAGAATAAAGTTTGAATTTTTGGCAACAATCATTGAAACTATAATAGGGGAATTACTCAATAAGCAAACACAACCAATGGGAGGCACATCCACACCGTGAATATCATTAATGATCCTCACCTTGGGCCAGAAGCAACACGCGATGGCGGCCACAAAGGGGAGAAGGATGCCGAAACCATACACAACCCAGAGCACAGGGTACTCGTTCATGACAGCTGCAACTCGATCAATCATCTACAGGGTAGGATGTTTGCAGAGCAAATGTGTGCATAAGGTAAATAGCTTCTCTGTTGCACCTTGCTGTGTCTGGCTGCCGTGTTATGATGCCGATCACAGCTGTCGCTGCTGGTGGACAACACAATTAGAGCGACTTCAAGTCGAGGGTGGTCGATTAATTAGCAAACTGCAGACGACACTGTCTTCTAGTGATGTAAACTATCACGCTCTCTGAGTTACGCTAGAAACTTTATAGCTTACATCTGGCTCCATAACTTTGGAATCCACTGGAAGTTGCGGTTCTGTAGGTAGCAAATCGACAGTAGAATCACAGTACATGCAGTATTAAACTCCCACAACTGATCAAGCGGAAAGGTCAGTGTTGCATAAAGGGGAGTACCCGCTAATCATTACGGCTGATTACGTTAGTTTACGGGATGGTGGACGGAACAATCTGCAAGTATGGCCAGGAATTATGAAAAGCGTTTCAGTGGCCTCAACAGATTTTTGGAAGCGAAGGAGAAGGGTGAGCACTGTAAACCTTCCTTGCATCAGTAGTTTTACACTCTCAAATCCCTCCACAGAGGCTGGGAAGTCAGAAATCCAGAGGCCACAGTTGGTACGTATAATTATGTTGACGATGATCGATGATGCAAGGATAATTAAAACGGAACGTGGATTGGAAACGGCAATATAAAATTGCTACGTAATCCGCGTTGCGCTTACTTTGTGTTAGGTTATCTTGACCAAGGAAGCACCTAGAGAGATGAAACAACTTGCTACCGATGCTTGTGTTGTTACTGCATGAGGCTATTGAGTTTCTTTTCCCTCGTAAGAAAGGAAGCTAGGTACGCAGCCTCTCGGTCATTAAATTGGGCCTGTGACACGTGATTACTTGTGTTAGGTTATCTCGACGAAGAAAGCACCTAGCGATATGAAACTACTTGCTGTCAATGCTTCTGTGGTTGCTGCATTAGGCTATTGAGTTTCAGGAAGAAGTCTGATCTGGAAGCGAGGCTAACGCCAGTGTGCGCAACACGGATTGTGACATTATTTGTATTGCCGTTTCCAATCCACGTTCCGTTTTAATTATCCTTGGATGATGTCATCAGTGCTGTGCAGTACAGGTGGTAAGGTGGGGGGTTCTGGACAAGGTTTGAAGTACCTCCGCCGTATCACAAGTTATTAGCCCTCTCTCCGCATTGCACGAATTGGTCTTATCCAAAATTTCTGAGCTAAAATAAACACATGCATGATTATTATGTTAGTAGAGAATTGTAGCTCCAGATGTGTCCTTTATTGAGGTATGTTTTTGTGCCAAAATCGGCACATTTTAGAAACCATTTTCTACCAATTATAGCACATTTTGACATGCCGATTTCGGAATTGAGCCAAAATTGGCAGAAACAGCACTCCTGTTCTATACGGTGACTGATGTGCCATTTCTGCCAAAAATGGACCAATGAAAGTTGGTATTGGGGTTGGAAGAGAACGTTGCACTAGGTACGGGTATGTGAATGAGATATGAATCTGGGGATTGTGCCATTGTGGTCAGCGTAAAAAGAGCTTTCAAATGATGTCCTTAAAATGATTTTTGGTGTCGGTCACATTTTTGTCAAAAATCGCACTCGACCAAAGGCTATAATCCATGGTTTTTCATGATTTGGGGTCAAAATTCAACCTACTGCAAAATGGACATCGTTGGAATGCTCCATTCATGCTGATCACAATGGTGCAAATCCCAGCTTCGTATCTCATTCCTAGCCCAAGTTACCTAGCGTAGTATAAAAGCTGCGTGCCTAGCCTCGTTCCCAGACCTTCTATACTGCCAGTTTTTGATCGCTTACAGTATTTTCGCATACTGTAAGAGGAGGTGCAGAATGCCTTAGAATGAGGCTATGCATGCCCCCAGGACGCCCTCCACAACAAGTGGCAGTGCATGTTCATGTGCACTGCAACTGGCTCCACTGTGCATCCTCGGTGTGCTAATGCAGTACTGAGCAGGATCTGTCGCTCACCAGGAGCGCTGCTGTTGGTTCTTATTCCATTTTTGCAGAAATGGCGCATCAGTCACCTTATGGAACAGGAGTGTTGTTCCTGCTATAATTCTCGACATGTCAAAATGTACCATAATTGGTGGAAAATGGTTTCCAGTTTTGGCATGTGAATATACCTGGAGGCCCTTACCACGTTATATACCCCATGACATCATGTGACCTCGATGGGCTTGGGATGACCAGTACTGTGAAGGACAAAGCAAGATGTCTGTCAGAACTCACCACTGTCCTTCGGCTTACCTTCGTCTTCAATGACCTCCAGGATGGTGTTTGGTATATGTCTGTGCAGAGGGTTGAAACAGAAAGACCACAATTATTTACAGAAGCCATGGATTATGTGATGCCCTCCCACCTCTTACTGAATGGTGCTGTAAGAGTAGTCTTCCTGTTGTGTCAGCTGCAGATGATGTCAGATGCTTTCCCCTTTGCCCTGGTTTCATCATACCTCATCATGCTCATCATACCTCATCATACCTCATCATACCTCATCATACTCATCATACCTCATCACATCCTCATCACATGACCCTGTTGCACATGCACTGGAGCATCCTGTAGTGATGTAAGAGCATACCTGCCGACTAGTACACCAGGATGCTTGCCACCCCTCCAGACTTTCAGCTGTATGTGCTTAATGTGTGAGTGGCCACACACCTCGACAGCTCAGCTGTGGGTTGACTGCTGCAGACAATCATATTTTGGCCTTCAACTGCACTTAGTTCGGTCGACTGTTCAAGGACTATTGTGCTATGCCCAATCGGTAGTTTGCTGTAATTGCACCTGCCAGGGTAGCACTAGCCTCATTCCCACGGCCTGGGAATGAGGCTATAGGGCCGTAGCAATGAGGCTAGAGGGCTGTGGGAATGAGGCTAGGGGCCTAGGGCAGCACTGATTGACAGTTCTTGCAACTTTGACCTTTGACTGATTACTCGAACTCTGTTCTGACTATCAGCTGTACTGGACACCTGAGACTGCATGTGCAGATGTGAGAGACAAGCCTCGTCCCGCGTACGAGGCCCGTGTGTGGGCTATAGCCTCGTACCCAGGCCTTCCCCCCTCGAGATTTGAAGGCCTGGGTACGAGGCTATGTGTGGGCCTGCATATGAGAGACTGTTAGGATTGTGCAACACGTGCCTGGGCGGGTGTCAAATTACAAGAGATTGTTCTATTATTGCATTAGGTGAACCCTTGGAAACCTTCTACCCTCACTGCATGTGCTAGTTATGTGCCTCCTACTCTACTGTTGTTATAGCACCAACTGAACACTGCTGAAGACATTAAGAAGTGGATTCCAAGCATCACCAGAGAAATAGAATATTGCTTGCAGGTGAGCCCGGCAGCTGCCCATGTAGTCATTGGTGATCTATGGAATGCAAGATGAGGGAAGATATGTGCCTTGCACAATGTGTGGGTGTCAGGTTGCCTGTATTGTGTATCAGGTGAACCCACAAAACCTCTAAGTAGCCACTAGTGGATCATGCTGAACTCTTGGCTGGTAGTCCCAATGAAGATGATATAGTGGTGAATATACCTTCTCCAATAAGACACATTTTCACCTTAGCTACGTCTCTATCACTGAACAGAAAGCAGAGGTGGTTGTTGCTATGGTTTTGCATTGTGTGAGCCTGAGGGAGTATCTGAATCCAAAACTTGTTGTTCCACAGCAGGGATTACTGCTGGGGATTACTAGATATTACTGGTGATTACTAGGGATTACTATAGATTACTAGATATTACTGGGGATTACTGGAGATTACTAGAAATTACTTGGGATTACTGGAGATTACTAGAAATAATCAACGCCATTGTCTGTCACGGTTGATGAGTCACATGGCACATGGTGAGATGTTAGGCGCTCTTCTCCCCATACCAAGCGTTTGGGAACGAGGCTAGGTGAGATGTCTACCTCAGCCAATTAAGCTAGCTGATAAGGTAATCTCTTCGTTCGTCCATGCAGCAGGTGGCCGGTGCAGAGTCCCGTAACTACACGGACAGGAAGGTGAAAGAGTTCCAAGAAAGGATAGATCGACTTGAAAAAGAACACAAACGGTAGTACTACTGTAATTGACACCTTTTGTCTCAGCACTGAAGTACTGAGACACAGTGCTGGATGCGTAGGTACGTACATGGTACGTTCAGCATGCACTCAGCTACACCCACTCAGCTCTAGCTAGCTAGATAGATAATTGCTGAAAGGATTGGCCTTGAACAAGATGTTGTCTAGGTCCATTTATAAATTAAATGGCCCACCTAGCTGGCTCACTAAACATCAAGCCCAGACACGACCATACTGCTTTCACCCTTTGGGTGAACATTCCCACCTCACCCTGACCCACCCTTGCTCACACAAAGGATACTGACGCTGACTTAAGCTGAAAGTCTCATAGCTAACAGGTTTTACAGTCATAAAGGGTTAAACAGCTGCCATTTCCTCTGCATGATTCTGAGCTGATACCAAGTCGTGCCGAGACGCATCAAGTCTTTTAAAGACTCCTGTGTTAACATTGTGCTCTGGGTCTAACATATGTAGGAAGTGTTCCTGCATGTATGCACTCTGCCTTCAGTGTAGGAAGTGTTCCTGCACTTGGTCCCACCCTGTGTCGGAAGCGTTCCTACACTTGGTCCCACCCTGTGTCGGAAGCGTTCCTGCACTTGGTCCCACCCTGTGTCGGAAGCGTTCCTACACTTGGTCCCACCCTGTGTCGGAAGCGTTCCTGCACTCTGTCCCACGAATTTACGCCTTCACTTTGGCAACAAATCAACCTTTTAAAATTTCATTCGGAGAATGACATTGTTGTCATGGTACAGCAAGCGTACTACCTCCAAGCTAGCCTCATTCCCAGGACCCATGTCACTTGCAGTACACTTATACTACAAGCTAGCCTCATTCCCAGGACCCACGTCACTTGTACTACAAGCATGGATTATGTATTATGACAACACAGTACCAGTTGTGCTACAGCGAGTCGCAACCATGACAACACAGTACCAGTTGTGCTACAGCGAGTCGCAACCATGACAACACAGTACCAGTTGTGCTACAGCGAGTCGCAACCATGACAACACAGTACCAGTTGTGCTACAGCGAGTCGCAACCGGGGTTGCCACGCCTACCAGGAGTGTGGTTGCCCCTCGTACTACAAGCATGGATTATGTAGGTTACAAGCAATGAAAAGCTGACGGGGGCTTGGGAACAATACTGCATTAATTTGACAATTTTCATGCTGCTTTAGTAGAACTCATGACATGTGTTAACACAAAGCCCTCAATTGTAAAGAGCCCCTTCATTCTAATGGTCAGCCTGGAATGAGGTTGAGATTAGTGTCAACAGACGTCAAGCTGCTTGATTCTACCTTTAGGTTTGTGGAAAGAGTGCGTGCACTGGACCCCAGTTACAAGGATGCAATCCCCTGGCAACCAAGAGGGTACAGCAGGAAGAGGTCACATGAAAGTCACATGACCCCAACTGTACCACAGAGGAAGAAACTTTGCTCTCCACTGCTTGAGAATGAAATGGTAGTACCATACACGTAGTTCAATAGGAGGGAGGAAGGGCAGGCAGGCTCTTGTCTGTATCGAGGGGCCTGAGATTAATGGGAGGATGAAGGTTATACGTACTTTGCTATCTTGTGTTTTTTTTTTTTGCCTCAGCAGTCAATAAAGGAGGGTGAAGGAGATCTGAACAGAAACAAAGATCACGCAACAGCAGCTGAAGTTTCATATTGTGATCCCATACCCTGTACTACAGGATATCCTAAGCCAAGTCATGAGTGCCTGAAGACCTCCAAAGACGGCCATGAAGCAGCAAGTAAGAAAGCCTCCATGACATTTCAAGGTCCATCGTCTACCCTACCGCAGAACGTGCTGGGCTTGGACTATAGCTCTTCGTCCGATGACGACCGTGAAAGTACAAGTGAACAGTGAATGCAAGAAACTGCTGTACCCCGAGTGACTTCTCAGAGTTAGAAAGCGCAAGGCACACGGCCAGATACGGAGGACATGTACTTCTCCCTTCTCCTGTCACGTACACATCATTGGAACTGCAAGTTCGCTATGTATGTATACTCTGTGGAAATTGTACAAGAGAGACACAGTACATGTTAAGAGTGTACCATAAATTGTCGGCCAAAGTGTGTGGTGACGTACACATAAGCCATGCAGTATATTATATGGACATTAAAAATGTGTTCATCAATTCAGAAAAGATTTGGATGTGAATGTCAGCTGTCATTTCATCACCTTGTGGCTAGAGAGGAGACAGTACACTCGGGGTTAATGTTGGCAATCAAAAGTTGACGTTGAAGTACCATCTGTAGCTTACCGGCTGAAGCAGTACGCCTGTTGAAAGTGTAACTTTTGTTTTTCCTGAACTGCTCGAACGGATCACTGAGGTCCATACCAACACCCTGAATTAGGATACACCATATACGTAACACGTACACTTGGAATACAACATCTAGCATGGTGGTCAGTAAATGGTCAGTAAATTGTCAGTAATCTAGCATGTACAGGCTGATGGTCTAGTACACACAGGTCAGTAAATGGTCAGTAATCTAGCATGTACAGGCTGGTGGTCTAGTACACAGGTCAGTAATCTAGCATGTACAGGCTGGTGATCTAGTACACAGGTCAGTAATCTAGCATGTGCAGGCTGGTGATCTAGTACACAGGTCAGTAATTGGGCGAGTGTGAGCGAGCCCCACACTAGTCGTAGTCTCGCGCGCGGCGCTATATGGCGCTGTACTTCGTATAATTATGTACCGTTGTCGATCTGTCTCCCATACCGTAAATCCGGCACGTGCAATATAACGTACAAAACATTGCATTCATTTCCGGACGTCGTACCGTAATTCTTCGCCGTGCACAAGAGCCAGGCACCGAGACTATGACAGCAAAGACGAACACCGCTGGTGGACGCCGGACCTACCTATTCATTGACCTCAGAGCTGTAGCTACGTGTACGTGTCCTGCAGAGCACATGGTGTGCTGGACCAGTGTCACCTAGTGCAGCATGCATAGTTATAGCTAGGTTTTGTGTTTAATTGCCATATCCATATCACCGCTAGACTGCTTCAGCTAGCCTCACTCTGTGTTGTGCATATGCAACAGTGTACTTTTGGTGTGATATTCTGGGACCTGAGCTGTTCTCATGTAGTCACATCATTCTGATGACAGTCTTGTACGTAGCTACAACCGTTGGCACTCGCTCACGCTCGCCCCACAATGTCACACATTCCACCAGTCTAGCCGCTAGCCCCTCTCCGCCCGGCCGGTCAAACGTGGGGGCGCGACGAAGCCGCGCGCGGAGGGCGGAGAGGGTCTAGCAAACATTGCACTTGATCACGTTTCTCTGGAATGCTAATTACATGTACCTGTGAACCGGTGAAGTGCCAGCTAGAGTTGAGGACGCCTTCTGTACGCTTGGAGGCATCCAGGTTGGACTAGTTTAGCTCGAGTGTAGGCTATTAGACGCTCTCCACCGGGCTGATCGCACACGAACGGCTCGGTTTACAACCATGAGAGTCATGAATAAAATTGGAACGAATCGCTTCAGTGAGATCTGATTGGTCCGTTGAAACGCAATCAAGTGCAATGTTTGCTAGACCCTCTCCGCCCTCCGCGCGCCGCTTCGCCACGCGCCCGCTTGACTGGCCGGGCGGAGAGGGGCTAGTGGCTAGACTAACATTCCACTAGTCTAGTAGCACACAAGGGTCAGTAATCTAGCATGTACAGGCTGGTGATCTAGTACAGTACACAAGTCAGTAATCTAGCATGTACAGGCAGTATGATGTCTCTAGAACACAGCTAAATCAGTACCTTGTACTTGTCCTGTTTGTCTCTGATTTCCCCGCCCTTGATTGGCTCTTGGATCCCCTGTTCCTCGGTCCCCAATCCAGCCCCCTCCCAACCTGCCATCAGAGGACGAGAGACCCATCACACTCCGTCCAATGAGACTGTGTGCTTGCAATTAGAGCCTTACCCATCTTCTTGAGTAGCTGGTGCCCTCGGTTGCTCTCTGCCAACCTCTTGTCTAAGTGAGCACTCTCAGGCCTTGGGAGAGAAGGGAATAGCCAGCCTCATGATAAGTATCCATGGTCTCTACATATGTATGTCTGGGTAAATTCAGACCACTTGTAACAGCTGATCCACAATGGAGCTCTCTCTACCCAGGAGAACCAGCTGCTTAATAAAATCAACAAGACAGCAATTCTCACTGGAAGAATGGTCTACTGGGGGAGGGGCTCCTCCTTGGAGATCGCACTGTGGGGATGAACGGGGACCGGGAGCGATGTCTCCGGTACTGTGGGGACCGTGACCTTGAGCGTGACCTTGATCGGCTGCGGGAGCGGGACTTTGTGGAAGGGGAGCTAGGAAGCAGAAACACACAACATTTGTAAGTTTGCAACTGGTGACAAATCTGCATAAGTCTCATTCCAAAGCCACCAAAAATGGCATCTTGGCAGCATGGGAATGAGATCAGAGCATACCGTGATGACCTCCTCCTCCTATACCGTGGTGATCTGCTGCGTGATCGTGACCTCGAGTAGGAACGGGAACGAGACCGGCTGTAGCTGCGAGACCTGCTCCGGGAGTATGACCTCGATCTGGGGTTCAATCACAACACAACAGAAGTCAACCAACCACCTGAAAGAAGATTGCTAGTTCTAATAGTCTTGCCCCCTGGCCTTCTCTTTGCCTCTTGCAGTGCTGTCACAGAATCTTAGTGTCCCAGTGAGCCCACAAGGCTTGGCTAGGAAAGGTTTGCGTGCATATAAGCCTGGTTGCATACCTTCTTCTCCTCCTTCGGTACGGAGATCTGGAACGGGACCTTGACCTGGATCTGGAATATGACCTGGGGATAAATGACCATATTATTAGCAAAAGCCTCAGTACAGCAGATAATGACAAGGACCCTACCTCCTCCTCCTCGGGGGAAGTCTCCTAGGGGGACGATAGCGGTTCATCATTGCCTCCTTTGCGTTCCTCTTAGCATCAAAGAAATGCAGTAGTGCCCGCGCCTCCCAGCCGTCACTACGAGTACAAGAAGCGAGATGAACAACAAAAACATGGAGGGTCCACTCTGAAAAATTGGCATGCATTAACTAGCTAGAATGTCCCATTTGTCCCCAGGACAAAGGGATGGGATAGGATTCATCATAGACAGTCCACAATGAGACGGGGTAAGATTCTCTCTGTCCTACAGGACAGCTAGTCTATGGCAATGCTGGATATGTGTGGCTCTGTGTGCAAGAACTCGGCTAGTAGGTCGTAGGGCAGTTTCAGTAAGGCAAAGCCTTCAAACATTTGGCTACGTGGAGAACTAACGCATTCCGTGGTCTCTCCTCTGAAGCTGGTGTGTAGAACCTCTCAACAGCCTTCATCAGCCTCTCTGTTGGGGGTTGCGGAGGAGGGAGTCGCACGTCCATTGGATTCAGGGAACGGTAGCCGTGTTCATGAAGCTGTAGAGAGAGATCCACACACACATCGGTTTATGAAAGCTAAGCAAGCAGGGATGAAGGTAGTCTCGTGCCCAGACCACGCATGAGGGTCTGGGAACGAGACTAGGATGAAGGAGAAACTCACTGGTACAATAGCCACCATCAGTCCAGCTGGGAGGTCGAAGTAGGGAATGGGGGGAGGTAAGTCGGGAGGAGGGAGGTCCGGGGGAGGGAGGTCGGGGGGATGCAGGTGGGGAGGGAGAGGCCCCCAGCGGGGGTGTGGTGGGAAAGGAGGCAGGGGTCCCATGTCGGGGGGTAGAGAGGGGCCCATGTCGGGGGGTAGAGAGGGGCCCATGTCCCAGGGTAGGTGCTGATGATTGTAATCAAACACTTCTCTTTTTCGGAACCCAACAATGTCCTCGTCCTCGGCGTCCTCCTCAATGACGTCGTCATGTACCGGACGCGACCGGTGGTTGTAGTCAAACGTCTGCGTCTTGCCGGGATGGAAGTCCTCCTCCGTGTTCTCCTCGGGAAGGTCTTCACTTGGAGCACGGTCAGCTCTCACGATGTCATCTTCCAACTTCACTTCCATTTGGTTTACTATGGGAATAATAGATTTCACCAATCAGAGGACCTCATTTGGAATGCAGACAGGGAGTACCTACAGATTACTATGGGAATAATAGACTAGATTTCACCAATCAGAGGGCCTCATTTGGAATGTAGACAGGAAGTGAGTACCTACAGATTACTACAATGACCAAGTACTATAACCGTGTGTATGCACTATGCAGTTACCCTAGTTTACTGAACAAGATTACAAAGATATACAGAGAAACAGATCACTAGATATCCAGATCTTACTTCCCATTTACATACGTAATGTATTTACCTGAAGTGTCCTCCACGGCCTCGTGTCCACTGCCCTCCCTTGGATAGTCACCATCGTCTCCCTCCTCACCGTGCAGTTGTGAGGGCAGTTGTGAGGGTTGATGTGAGGGCTGATGTGAGGAGGGTGGGGGAGGAGGGGGAGGCTCGTCGTGCTGGGGGGGAAACAGCGGCATTGGCTTCCCCACGGGAGGAGGCTGGGGTTGCTGCCAGGGAGGTGGGGCACCAGCATTTTGCACCCAGGGAGGAGGGGGAGGGGCATTGAATGCTGTGCCAACAGAGACAGTGAGAATGAGAGGAGGAGATCTCCATAGATATTTACTCTGCAAGATATCCACAGAAAATTCTGGGACCAGCTGGGATTCAAACCCACGAGTAGTCAGATATACCACTTTGTCCACAGTCTATGGTACTAGCCTCGTTCCCAGGCTCCTCCCACACAGCCTGGGAACAAGGCTACCATGGTACACGGTCACGAAAGACAATCTATAGCCTCGTTCCCAGGCACGCGGCCTGGGAACGAGGCTACAAAAGCCAAGCTAAATTCTAGAGTAGAAGGCGAGCCACTTCACTCCATGCTACCTTGCTGCCAAGGGGGTGGAGCTTGTTGCTGCCATGGTGGCTGCATGGGTGGTGGGTGGGGCTGGTTGAACATGTTCCCGGGCTGTTGGGGGAATCGTCCTTGCTGTTGCTTCTGCCAGGGTGGCAGAGGTTGGCTCTCAGGAGCAGGAGGTGGGGCTAGGAAGGGAGCAGACATGTGGTGATCATGTGACAGCAATGCGGTGATCATGTGACAGTAATGTGGTGATCATGTGAAAGCAATGCGGTGATCATGTGACAGTAATGTGGTGATCATGTGAAAGCAATGTGGTGATCATGTGACAGCAATGTGGTGATCATGTGAGAGCAACGTGATTACGTGACAGCAGTATGGTGATCAAGCAACTGCAGTGATCATGATAATTATGGTGGTCATGCGACAGTATCTTAGTCATGTAACTGTAATGAAAGATCATGTGATAGTAATGTGATGATCACATGACATGGTTTTCTTACACACCTGCATCAGTCGGTGGCAACACACTACCCTGTGGTAACAACAGAGCAGAGTCAAATGCACTTTATAAAAATGTCACACAGCACTCGTACCTCTGACTCCTCGGTCACTATCGCTCTTATTTGCTACAGAAGAGAATCAGAACACCATTACCCTGGCTGCAACCTAACCACAACAAATGCACACTCCCTCACCTGCAGTGCCCCTTCGCTGAAATACCTCTGGGTCTCCCAGATTTTCAAGACCTGTATTTTTGGCAGCAGACCACTCAAACTTGCCATTCACAACAATCGACCAAGGCAGTGTGATTTCTCTCTGCTGCGAAACATGCCCTCCAGCTAACCTTCATCAAGCTGTCGGATTGGTCAGGGTTGCTGTCGTGCACATTGTAGAATATCTGTACCACGACCTCCTCTATGGCCTGAAGTGGGTACAAGAGAAGAGATTAGGGAGCTGAAACAACGCTGTAATATACCAACTCTCAAGGAGGAATACAAGATCTATCTTTCCTGGTGGAGAACTGATGCAGATCTAGTTCCCAGGAAAACTCCATGGTTACACTAGGCATATGCATGCATGCATTCAGAACACCTGCATAAGGTAGGCACTATTTAAAACATTGCTATCCAAGCTAATGCACGACACAACTAGGTATGCGTTATTTAGAACCATGTCTGTCCACATAGATAGGCATTATTTAGAACACATCTGTAAACCACTCTAAACTCAGTAGTCGCTAAAATTTCCACTGAAAAAAGGTCTACATTTTACAACACTGCATAGCACATGCACACAACAAGAAGAACATGTGGCCTTCCACCAATCAGGCGATGAGATGTACTGGCTTATCCTCCGGCGCCACATTACCCCTACCTGTTTCAGTTCTTGCGCCCCTTTCCGTAAACTAGATGCACAAGTCAGAACAGCGACAAGGTAAAGTGACGACATTCACCAGCCTCACTCTACTGTACATGCATGCAACACAGCTAGACTGGGCTACCACCATGCAGAGGTGGGATGGGTATGACTGAAGAATGACTCATGATATCTACCAATGACTGTGCTTCCCACAAAGGAGGGTATCAGGTCTGTCCTTCTCATTAGAATGCACCACATTGTTTGATGAGGTCAATGCAATGTGTGGCATACAATTGGCTCTTTCCCCTCCTTTGAGGGGAAACACTAGTAAAGGCGCAAGGTGTGTGTGTGTGTGTGTGTGTGTGTGTGGGGGGGGGGGGGGGGGGGGGGGGGGGGGAGGGATAATGCCTACTTGCAGTAGCAAAGAATGACTGTATGACTCCGTAAGGTATATGTTAGACCATCACTGCTGTGTGTTCACCTACCAGTGGTGGATGACATCATTTATAAGATAAATCATGTGCAGTTTCTGGGAGAAGCCAATGCCAGCTGAATTCAGGGTCCTAACAAGAGGGAGGACAGTTACCAGATCACATGACTATCACATGGTAACACACGACTGCTAGCTATGCCTGCCAAACTCAGTAATACCACAGTGGTATAAGGTGGAGAGAGAGAGACTTACTTTCTCAAGATGAACCTGGCCACCTGCTGGCACTCTTCTACCGTCTTGGAGTGGGTGAATATCCAGCTCTTGCCGGCCTGAAACAGACAAGCACAAAGTAACGGTCACCACAGCCTCATTCCCAGGCTCCTGGGAACGAGGCTATGATCACCACACTGTGACATCAGCACTTCACACAATACATCCCCAGCAGACTTTGGGGAAGGCTCATATGTATGCTCTCCGTACCACATTAAAAGTTCTACAGTGTGGAACCTGTGCAGCCTTGTTCCCAGGCTCCACAGGCTAGAACCCATGTCAAAGGGCTTCACTGGTTCTCTGCCGTAACACAAGATTATTCCTCTCACAGCGATTGAGTCCTTGGTGCACGACTCCATGATGGGTCTAACAACGGCACTGAACTCCATCTCCAGAGGGTCAACGATGCCCTGCTGCTGAAGAGTCGCTTGTTCCTGGATCTTCATCTGCCTCAGTTGCGGTACCACTCCCAGCTGCGTCTGCTGGCGTTGCTTCTGGAGCCAGGGGGGCGTTGGCTGTGCAGGGGTGCTGGCGGAAGTAAGGAGAGGTGCTGGGGGGATTTGGGTAAAAGACAACTCATCACCAAAGCATATTCAATAAACAAGTGAGTACCTTGAACTATTCATCCTGGTTGTCAAGGGGTATTACAAGCACATGTTCTTTTGGGCTTAGAGAGAACCCGGTATGCAGTCCCATTCCCATACCACCTTGGAAAGGGTCTGGGAATGGGACTTCAGTGGCTAGGTTGTGCCACCAGTTTGTGCATACCTGCATCCTGATTCATCAGTGGCTGAGGTTGCGAGGTAGAGGGTTGAGGTTGTGAGTAGAGTGCTTGGGACTGTGAATATGATTGAGGTGGCTGATAAGGAGGCCGCTGTGAAAAGTTAGGCTGTGAGTAGCTGCTAGGTTGGGGAGGAAACGGGCCCTGCTGGTGCCCGTACTGGGGCTGGGCCATCAGCGAAGGAATTGGCCTGGATTGCGGCTGGGAAGGCTGGCGCTGGGAGAAGAGAGCTGGGGAGAGGGAAGGAAAGAAAGGGTTCATCACTCCAATTAATGCACACCAGCAAGGTTTAAACTGAGTGATGGCTTACCTGCCTGTTCGCTAGCCACCTTCCACCGGTAATAGGCGTTGAACTCCCCTCCAAAGAGGAAGAAGAACTTTGGGTTGTCCCGCTGCTTCTCCTGAGTCATCTGCTCAAACTCTGGGCCATTCCGGGCCACAAAGTTTGCTAGCTTGTCGATGATGTTGCACATCTCTGTGTCTACATTCACGCCACAAAATACAATAATTATGTCAATGGGAACACTATTTAATGGGGCCATGATTCATCAGCAGCAGGTAAATTACTATGGGTCGGATATCCTTACATCATGCATGGCCGTAGGTACTGTACCCGGGTACTCGGGTATACCTCTCCCAGCACACCTAAAACACAGCCTACATACTTATAACTATATGCGTTATATCTCCCAGCTTCCTCTATTAATTACTGACAGTATGGTAAGATCAAAGAGCCACACACACCTTCGGGAGGGTGAGGAGCGAACTCAGAGAACCCCCCTCGGTTCGCCATTTTGAAGACTTAGCCTAGCTGATTACTAAATCTGCGCATGCGTAGAATTTGAACTTTGACCCCTATAATATAGGCTGTGGGCGTGGCAAGGGCATGTACAATGGCTTTGACAAGAAATCTGTGCTTTTTGAGAGGTCCTTTACAGAGGCAGTGTACAAGATGGCTACTCTTGAACCGTATCCTTGAACAAGTAGATATTAACCGATGGATGTTTTGTGTCCCAGTTAGTCTCGTAGGCTCGTGCCCTGGGTGTGGGTGGACATAAGACCACTAGTCTCGTGCCCAGGTTCCAAGTGGAGTCTGTACACAAGGCTTTTATTTCCGTGGACACATAGCTGGACTTCCATTCAGTTCTGTTTAGCCAACTGTGGCCCCTTTAGTTGATTCCTGAGATGGAATGGACTTTGACTCCCATTCAGATCACTCTCATCTCAGCACATCATCATCCAGACAAGGTACACAGCACTTTAGTGTCGGACATTGTGTCGTATCTAGCTTTTTTCCCAGGCCAGAGACGGGGCCTGGTAATGAGGCTAGGTCGTATCTTTATGGTTATGATCTGCTGTGTCCTGCCAGCTGAGTTCAACTGGAGGGACGCCTTGAACTTGGAAAGTCAGCTCTCAGAAGATGAGATCATTGTCCGGTATGTGTATCCTCATTGTTCATCAAGAGTTTCAAGACAGCCTGTAAGGCAGACCTGATCTGTATTCCATACTAGTGGAGTGGCCCAGGGCCTGGGAACCAGACTAGACCACCGGCCAAACTAGCTGCAGCTGAACTACAGTATAGGACCTCCGATCTCCGTCCTCATCTCGTGGTTGTGGAATTAGAATAATTGCAGGGTCTTCCTCTGCAGGGACCAGGTGAAGCAGTACTGTGCCGAGAAACTGATGCCTCGGATTTTGCTGGCTAACCGGAACGAGCGTAAATGGCCCCATTGGAGCTATACACACACCCCAAATATCTACATCAGTATCCCTATGATAGATACTTTACACGCACTAGCTGCAGGCTCATAATGTCCAGTGCTTCTGGTAGAACCTTCACAGTGACTTCAAAAGCACAGTCTGTGTATTTTCTTTCTGCCGTCTTCCCTGCTCACAGACTTCCACCAAGAGATCATGCCAGAGATGGGACAGTTGGGCGTACTGGGAGCAACCATCAAAGGTTACCATGGCAACATTTAGCGAAATGGGTTGTGTGGTCATGCACTGTCAGAACAATTGTTATGTTGTTTTGCAGGGTACGGGTGTGCTGGTGTTTCATCTGTGGCGTATGGGCTTATTGCAAGGGAGGTTGAGAGGTGAGGGGGGAGGGGGGATGTTGAGAGGTGAGTGGGAGGATGGGTGGAGAGTTGAAGGGAAGGGTTGGAGATGTGAGGAGGGGGAGAGATGGAGAGCAATTCTAGTCTGTGCAGGAACAGGAAGATGGGGTAGGGTTAAGCATACTGGTAGTCCAGCTGGCCAAGTTGCTCAGCTGTTGTAGCTAGGGTACTCTCTTCACTCTGGATACAGTCCACTAGCCTCGTTCCAGGTGTTCCGAGCACCTGGGAACGAGGCTAGCAGTCCATTTTTACAATCGTGTCTCTCTTGCTGTTGCTCCAGGGTCGACAGCGGCTACCGTTCCGCCATGAGTGTCCAATCCTCGCTGGTCATGCATCCCATCTATGCATACGGCTCTGAGCAACAGAGAGAGAAATATCTGCCCAGACTGGGTGAGCAGAAAGAGCAGTGGCTCCATTGTTTCATGTGTCTGACAGTCTGTGACCACTTGTCTTCATGCAGCCACGGGTGAGCTGATTGGTTGTTTTGGTCTGACGGAGCCCGACCATGGCAGCGATCCGGGAGGGATGGAAACGAGGGCAACGTACAATGCCTCTTCCAACTCTTACACGCTCAATGGAACCAAAACATGGTCAGCATACTGTCTTCCTCTCCTCTCTGAAACTCTTATCACTCCCTCTGCTCTCTCTGGTCTCTGTCACTTTCTTCTCTTCTCCCCCTCTCTCTCCTTCCACTCCATCCTCCTCCCACTTCCCTCTCCACACTAACCTACCTCCAGTGGAAGGGAAATATAACTAACGATGAGTTCATTCTCTCCTCTCTCTCCCTAAAGGATAACACTGGCTCCCGTAGCTGATATCTTTGTTGTGTGGGGCAGGTGTTCAGAAGATGGCAAGATCAGGGGATTCATCCTCGAAAAGGTGTGCATACAATCAAGTACAAACACGCTCACACCCACACACACACACTCACACCCACACCCACACACTGACAGGGTATGAAGGGTCTCTCTGCTCCCAAGATTGAGGGGAAATTTTCCCTGAGGGCATCACCGACAGGGCAGATTGTGATGGAGGATGTGGAAGTACCGAAAGAGAACTTGCTGCCCAATGTGGCAGGACTGAAGGTACCTATTAGAGTGGGTGGGGCTCCATAGAACATGTGTCTGGATAGCTGTGTGTTAGAGTGGGTGTGGCTATACAGCTGCTGCATGTTGGAGTGGGTGGGGCTCCATAGGTCATGTGACTAGTCAGCTGCTGCATGTTGGAGTGGGTGGGACTCCAAGGATCATGTGAACAGCTTGCTGCATGTGGTTCAACTTCTCACTTTAGGGACCGTTTGGTTGTCTGAGCCAGGCCCGGTACGGGATAGGGTGGGGGGCACTGGGAGCAGCTGAGTTCTGCCTGGACACTGCCAGGCAATACACACTGGAGAGGTGAGCAACATCTGCCCTGCCTTGCGCACTAGCCTCATTCCCAGGCCATCGTTCTCCTTGCCGTCTCGGGCCTGGGAACGAGGCTGCCTTGTGTGCCTGCTGTCAGCTTTCTCTCATTATTCTTGTGTGCCACAGGAAGCAGTTTGGGCGTCCACTGGCAGCCAACCAGCTTATCCAGAAGAAACTAGCCGACATGGTCACTGAGGTACACATGTTCAACTCTCTTCCCCTGGCATGCACAAGCACCAGTGACCTAGCTATCTCCTCTGCAGATATCCATAGGGCTTCAGGCGTGCTTGCAAGTTGGAAGGCTGAAAGACAAAGGGATGTAAGTTAGCTGAGGGTGTGCGGTAGTGGCCTTCAGGCCATTTTTGGAGGGTAAGAGTCATCCCTGGGAACCAGATTTACCCCTTGAAAGTTTGTGCTCCTTGAGTCACGATATTGCTCTGGAGATTTATAGGTAGATCTTGGGCAAAGGCAGCAATAGACAAAAAAACCAACACTTTGTTCAACAAGAACAAGGTTAAATTTCCGTCACACTTCGACGTAATTTGCTTCTTGTCCACATGCAAAAGCTGGCCTCACTGTCTATGCACCATTGTGTATGTGACAAGGTCCGGTGTCTAGCTGTAATGATTTGGTTTCTCAGGGTGGCTAACGAAATGATTTCGCTGATCAAGAGAAACTCGTGTGGAAAGGCATTGGATGCTGCGAGACTGGCACGAGACATGTTGGGAGGTATGTGCTGTGTGGGAGGAGAGGGGGTGGATAGGGAGGTGGAGGCATGTGTTGTGTGGGAGGGAAGGAGAGGGGTGGGATCGAGGTGTGTGGGAGGAGGGAGGAGAGGAGGTGGATGGGGAGGTGGAGGCATGTGTTGTGTGGGAGGGGTGGGTGGGACAGGGATCGAGGTGTGTGGGAGGAGGGAGGAGAGGTGGATGGGGAGGTGGAGGTGTGTGTTGTGTGGGAGGGAAGGAGATGGGTGGGTGGGACAGGGAGGTGTGTGGGAGGAGAGGAGGTGGAGGCATGTGTTGTATGAGAGGGAAGGAGAGGGGTGGGTGGGACAGGGATCGAGGTGTGTGGGATGAAGAGCAGCCTGTGTGGGGATTGGAGGTATTGTGGGGACAAGGCTGAGGGAGGTGGGTGCTGAGTGGGAGAGAAGAGGGGTCATGTGGTGTTGGTGTTCTGTTCATCTCTGTAGGGAATGGGATTTGTGACGAATATCACGTCATCCGTCATTGCATGAACCTGGAGACAGTGAACACATATGAAGGTACCTACGCTCATGAATAGATTGGTTGGTTGTGATTAGCATTCCGACACTTTCAGTCTCGTTTGCCCTCGTCCAGGGACCCACGACATCCATGCTCTGATCCTGGGGAAGGGTATCACAGGTCTACAGGCATTCACTGCCAACAAGTAGATCCGACCACGTTCAGTGTATGATGAAGCAAACCATGTCACGCACATCAATTACTGTAGCTTGTACAATCATATTGATGAAGCCCATGTGATATTTGTACTGTGATCTGAAATATAAACATTTTTGAAGTTTCCAAGACACTGGACACTGTACCCGTTATCTACTACAAACCCAAGAGAGGTATTTCAATTCCTGAAACTAGACTGCATGTGTTCTAGTGCAGCTGGGAAGCTTCTTGGTAGAGCTTGCTGTAGATCTTCTCCATGGTCTCGTCAAAGAGCAGCCGGTGAGGACGGCCGGTGAACTCCGACATACGTTGCGACCAGTAGTCCGTGGGGCCAACCTTTACTGTCAGACTGTGTGTGTGGTGTGTGGTGTGGTGGTGTGTGTGTGTGTACGTGCATGTGTTTCGGGGGGGGGGGGGGGGGGGGGGGTCAATTCATGGTACATACAGATACACCAATGGTTCCTGCTAAGCCCACCTCTGGTCTGGCATCACCCTGGCCGTCCTGTCCAGAGCCTCCTCTCTCTCTGCAGCCAGCGAAGCTCTGATAGAAACCATAGCAACAGTCCATTATGTAACTACCCCACAATGTGACAAACTACTTGAGACCTCAAACAGGTGAGTGACCCGGGAAGGAATAGCCAGCGTACCTGAGCCTGTCCAGGTCTTCTGTGAGGTCATCTTCCCCCAGGCTCTCTGCGGTGCGCTGATGGATGGGGGAGATGTCTAACACTGAACTCATGTTAGGCAACTAGCAATACCGGAGGACCAGCCAAGTGGCTGAAGGGACACTTCCTGTCTAAATTAAAAATCTATCTATCTATCAATCTAATTATCTATCTATCCATCTATCTATCTATCTATCTATCTATCTATCTATGTCTATCTATCTATCTATCTATCTATCTATCTATTTTATGTATCTATCTATCTACCTACCTATCTATCTATCTATCTATCTATCTATCTATCTGTCTATCTATCCATCTATCTGTCTCTATCTATGTATCTATCTATCTACACAATAATATTGTTTCGAGAATTTAAGGCCATGGTCCTGGCGTGTATAGACAATAAAACAGATTTGAGCTAGAAAATTCTAAATCGATTGCACTGGTTGCAAGTCCTATGCAAGTGTCTAGACGCCTCTCTTTCTATATTCATACAAGATACCTTGCATTCACAGCAGTCTGTTTTGAGGTGGTGCAGCTTCTCCTCAATCAGTCTTGACGGGCTCAGCACCCCACTACGAGTGTTGCCTGGCTGGGCCAAGAGATACTTGGACACCACGTCCTGTCTCTGCACATCATTAGGAGTCCACCTCGTGGATGAGGAGGAGGGGGGAGGAGGGTGAACATGATGGTATAGTCCCGATGGTGAGGTGCTGGTTGGGATGGATGTCGAGGAAGAGGGAATGGTCGGTTGAGGCGGGAGACTAATTTTGGGGTGAGTTTGATCAGACCTGTGATGGCGTGGGTGATCTTCTGAAGAACATTTAGAGCCACGTCTGTGAGTTCTGAGTTGCTGCTCTCCTCCGGGATGCGAGGGACCATTCAAATACCAGTTGTACATCTCAGAGAGGGTTGGGCCACTTGATGGTCGCGTTGCAGCACCAACAATAGGCTTCCCACTGACAATGCTACCAGTTTCGAAGGGAGGAGCTGGCTGTCCATCCTCTTGTCTTGCCTGCGACCTCTCTCCTCCCAAAGCTTTCTCCTCTGTGCTAAAGTGCCTTGTAGCCCTGACACCATATGCTCCACAGAAGTCGCGTCTTTCTAGCATTCTAGGGTCAGCATGGCGGACAACAAAGGGCGGTCTTAACTCAGGAAGAGCCTTGCACGGAGTGAAGGCGGGATCTGTAGTTTTACGAATCAGATCATCCGGTGGTACACAGTTTGGTAGGGTGGCCGATTTGTAGTGGTGTGAAACGCTGGAACTATGATCCTGCAATCCCCAGCTGCTTCTGGTACTGGAAGGGGAGCCAGGAGCAGAGTGAGATCTGTGAACGGTAGAGACAATTTGCTGCTGTTTCTTGGGGCTTTGTCTCCTGGGACAATCATGCCAGTTGTGTGGACCTACTCTGGATGATAGGCTCGAATACATTGGCTTGGTGGGTGTTGATTCAGAAGTGGGGACAACAGCAGGTATGGGATCATCATCTTCGCTGCTCTGAGGGCCGTACCGAAGTGCAGCATCGCAGGACCTCTCTCTCAAGATGGCTTTCGGAACAGGAGGTTTAAACTTTATCTTCAGAGGTGGTCTATCGTGTCTCCCTTGAAAGGTGGTATGGATGGATGAAGGCTCGGTGTAGCTGTCGAGAAGAGAGTGCAATTTGGCTTCAGTCGAAGCTCCACCCTCAGCACCGATGGGGGCAGAGTGGTGTCTCTGAAGTGACTCTGACGCTTGGGGGTCAAAAGGTGCCTCCCTCGTTTGCAATTGAGTTGTGGAGCTGAACAACCGTCTAGATGTCGTCTTCTCTCCATGACTATTTGTGCCAAGAGCAGAGAGCGGTAAACCCCCAGCACTGCTCTCGTATGTACCATCATCCGATTGCCAACGACGTTTCAACCCCACTCCCTCTTCGGAGTCGCTTGCAGCTGTTTGGTGGAAGATGGTGTCGACGGGAGAGACGACGGTGGCCTCGAGGAGGGTGGTCGAGGAGGTAAACGTGAGTACAGGTGGGCACTGGAGAAGGAGGGACAATGTGGATACATGGACAGATGGACGGATGGACAGAGATAGCTGGGTAAAGTCTCGCGGGCCAGACATTTGTGAAGGAAAGTGTTAACGGTACTATAGACAGTTTCTGTGGCACAGAGAAAATACAAAAATGTTGCAAGGAAGAGATGCAATCACTGTGACCGTACTGCCATACTATGACAGCAATGATCAGCAAGAAATGGTTGTGCGCTGTTTGCTAGTAACTGTGAGAGAGTCCTGCAGAAATGATTGCGAGCTCTCTGAGCCGTTTTCTAGCAACTGTGCGAGGTCTGGCGTGCGAGACTAAGCTGGGCATGTGAACGGACAGTTATTGCTACAGCTTGACAGTAGCATGGTAATCAGCAACCTACTTGGTACTTCCTGGACCTGCTGAGCTGTATCTCCCGCAGATCTCTGCCTCTGGTTTGGTCCTCATCAGGGAAAAGGAAGCTGTTTATTGGGGCCTCGAACCGTGCAAGAATCTTCCCTCCTGTTGTCAGAGAGAAAGAGGTGCATGATTATCAATGATCAGGTGTGGTCGTGTTTTGAGCTCAATGTTACTCGGCCCCATACCCAACCAACCCCAGCGCGGATCGCTTCCAGTATCACACGCAGGGATACTGGAAGCGATCCATGCTAGGGTTGTTTTGGGTCTGGGGCCGAGACTATGCTAACCTTTGTAGTCTGATGCCACTTGAATGAGCTCAATTCTCACGTGCTCTCCTGTTGGGGGAAATGGAGGCATCACAGGTCACATTAGATTGAGCAATTGGCTGTGATCTAGGATTGATCAACAATCTCAACATGGTGCTGAGTACACTCAACACCATGTTGAGATCCCAAGGACATCATTGTCATTGTGGCGATGATGTCAGCATGCGCTCTTGTGAGATCCCACAGCAGGTGGACAGATCAGCACACTATTACAGATTGTGGTCACATGATCGAAGAAGATCATGGTCACAGATCAAGATCAAGGCGAATTGAGCACTTAGCAGAGACAGATCCACGATCACAGATCAAGACTGATTGTGAACACAGATCAGTACAGATTGTGATCACGGATCAGTACAGATTGTGATCACGGATCAATACAGATTGTGATCGGGAAACAGATAAAAGACACATTGAACACTCAACAGCGTCAACACTGCATTGAGGCTGACCTCTGATCACCTCACTGAAGAGGGACGGTGTTCTGCAGTTGGTTAAAATCTGAAAGAAAATGAGAAAAGCAAAGCTCATAGGTGTTCAGTGGAGGTCACCATGCTGTGCCTATTATGGAAGCGCAGTAGTATTCCTAGCCTCGTACCCAGGCCCGACCGCCTGGGTACGAGGCTATAGTATTCCATACTGCACGTCTGCAAGCAATGAGACCTTAGTTTCTAGGAGGGTGTTTTACGACTTTAAGCATCATTAGCAAGTCCATGCAGGAGAAACCTATGGTATTCAAGGGAGAGACCTACAGTTGGATCACATGCAGTTATTCATGATAAGGCGATGGCCGACAGTTGAAGTTATGCACAACTTAATACGTTATATACCCTATCAAATGACAGCTGCTGGTTCAGTTTGACTGGGAACAGGGGCCGATGCAGGTGGGTGTGTTGCAGCTGCCCGAGGACACACCCCCTCACAAAGATTGGTGGACCCTCCAGGTGGACAGCTGTCCCACCGGCAGTCTCCCAGTGCAGCTGAGGAGGAGGGAGAGGGGAATGGGGGGGGGGGGGGGGGGGGGGGGGGGGGGGGGGGGAGAGGGGGAGTAAGGAAGAGACAAGATAAACCACTAGCAGTACAGGGCAGGGGTTCATAATGTGTATAGGCAGAATGGGAGTAGACACAACTGGAGACTGACACCAACCCTAGCCTCGTTCCCAGGCCATCGCCCAGCTCAAGCCGGGGAACGAGGCTAACACCAACCCTAGCCATATAAACTACTGTATAACACACATGCAGGAGTCAAACGTCCAAGGAAAGTTGCATTGTATCTCAGTACGTGAATGAGATATGAAGCTGGGAATTGTACCATTCTGATCAGCATGAAGAGAGCTTTCAAATGATGTCCTTGAAATGGTCTTTAATTTTCATCACATTTTTGCCAAAATCGCACTCGACCAAAGGCTATATAATCCATGGTTTTTCATGATTTTGGGTCAAAATTTTAACCTATAGCAAAATAGACATCATCGGAATGCTCCATTCACGCTGATCACAATGGTGCAAACGCCAGCTTCATATCTCCTTCCTAGCCCAAGATACCTAGCTAAATATGTAACTCAAACGTTCAGTCTATAATTGAGTAAGGAAATCACAGTCACATTGCATCTAGGTATGTGAATGAGATACGGAAGCTAAACTGGAGGAGGCGAACTTGTGGGACCAGATCCTCAAGAGGAATCTGCCCTCTTGAGCGTACAAGTAGGTTGGTTCTTCAATGCAGGATAAGTCTCTCTTCCACTTGCCTGTCCGGAAATCCCCGCCCCCTTATGCAGGCCAACACTGCACTGCACTGATTCGGACAGGGAGATATTTTAATCTAGCTTGTCCGTTCCTCGTGCTAACCTCGGCCAGTGACAGCTGGACGATACACCTGATGCACTTCTGCTTCATAGAGGAGGTCGAACTCTTCAGACTGAGCAGGGTCGATTGTTTGTTGAGTAGAACCCTGTGTTTATGGCAACAACAAACATTCAACTTTCCCGCGACTAAGTCATAACCTGATTGGTCGGATCTTTCCATTCTTTAGAGTCTCGCTTCCAGGTCGACGTGGGAACAAGACTTGATACTGATTAATATTAGGGCCGAGTACTCGAGTGATGGAGAGATACGAAAAGATCAGGGTGCTTGGCCAAGGAGCCTTTGGGTAAGTGTTTGTAGTCTTCCAGGTTATCTCTAGAAGAGAGAGCTTGGTCACCTTGATCTACACCCCTACCTGTGCCTACAAACACACACGCCCATGCACGCATGCACTTGCACACACACACACCCACACACACACACACACACACACCCACACACACACACACACACACACCCACACACACACACACACACACACACACACACATACACACACACAGCAAGGTGTTCCTCTGCAAGCACAGAGGGGACGACAGCCTGATAGTCATCAAACAGATCACAGTTGACGAGCTTCAGACGGAAGACCGAAGGGCGGCCATGAATGAGGTACACATCCTCTCCGTCTTGAAACACCCGAACATCATTGCCTACTTTGATAGCTTTGTGGAGGACAAATCGCTGATGATCGCCATGGAGTATGCACCGGGTGGAACGCTGTTTGAGTTCATCCAGGAGAGAAGCGGAAGACTGCTAGAGGAAGAGGTATGTCCAAGAATCAAGTGAAGTTTGCTATGCACAAGATTTGTCTCGCAGGCCAGCCTCTCACCTAAAGTGGGTATGGCGAGAGGCTGGCCCGCGAGACTAGCGCAAGATGACTTCTCTTCCTAATTCCCCTCTCTGCCCGTCCCTTCCCCCCCTCCCTCTCTCCCTGTCCCTTCCCCTTCCTCCCTCATTCTCCCCCTGCCCCCCCTCCCTCTCCCCCCTTCTCCCCCCATCTCCCTCTCCCCACTCGCTCTCTCCCTCTCCTTCCCTCCTCCTCCAGCACATTCTGCAGTTCTTTGCACAGCTGGTGGTAGCCATTGAACATGTGCACTCCCTCAACATCCTGCACCGCGACCTCAAGACTCAGAACATTATGCTCAACCGCAAGAAGAAAGTCCTCAAGATCGGGGATTTTGGGATCTCCAAAGTGCTCTCTACCAAAATCACCTCTGCACAAACGGTATGAAGGCAATATTTATCCCAACCCTGCTAGTTCAATTCATGTTTGGTGAGAAGTTAGGGCTGAACAATTAATTGACTTATTGAGTTAAGGCTGTTGACTACAACTAGTCGAGAGGGCCAACCTCCATTGCATCTAGTGTATTTGAGCGTCGTGAAGTGATTTGTGCTGTGTACAGTTGGTGATGACATTCCTCAAATGATTCAGTTGATTAGTCGTGTTATAGTTGACTAGGGAAATCCCCTAGCTGTTCCCCTCAGTGCATGCGTGTGGTTGGAGAGGAGCTTGAACTCAGGTGTTTAGTACTTCCCTCATGCATGCTCTTTCTCTCCCTGCTTCCCTCCTTTGCTCCCTCCCTCAACCCCCCCTCCCCTCCCCCCTCCCTCCCTCCCTCCCTCCCTCCCTCCCTCCCTCCCTCCCTCCCTCCCTCCCTCCCTCCCTCCCTCCCTCCCTCCCTCCCTCCCTTCCTCCCTCCCTCCCCCATAGGTTGTTGGAACTCCCAGTTACATCTCTCCAGAAATCTGTGAGGGGAAGCTGTATAAGACGAAATCGGACATATGGGCTCTGGGCTGCATCCTCTATGAGCTCACTACTCTGAAGAAGGCCTTTGAGGGACCAGTGAGTGTCGTCTTACACGGAGTAAATTTGTGCAATGTCATGTAGTTGTATGATATGTGTACTCCCCTCACCTAGTTCCACTCTTCACCCTCTCTTTCCCCATCCCTCTTCTCCATCAGACCTCCCCCCCCCCCCCCCCCCCCCATTCCCTCCTCCCTCTCTCTCTCTCTCTCTCGCCCCTCCTCTATTTCCTCTCCCCCTCCCTCACAGCATCCTCTCCCTCTCTCCTCCCTCTTCTCTTCCGGCCGTCCTCTCTCCTCTCTTCCCCTCTGCCTCTCCCCCCACCCTCCTCCTCCCTCCCTCCTCTCCTCTACCTGCTGCAGTCCTTAAAAGTGACGAATTGTGATGCCATTATTAATATTTATTCCCTCCAGAACCTCTCCGCCCTAGTCCTCAAGATCATGCAGGGGCTGGCTGCGGTGGTGCCTGTGGACAGTCGCTATAGCAAGGGCCTGCAAGAGCTCATCAACTCCCAACTTCGGCGCAACCCGGATGACCGCCCCAGCATTGAGAGTGTCATGGCAACACCAATCATGGTCAACACACTTGTGAACCTCTGCACTGACATCGGAAGACTGTCTTGCAGCAGGTGAGGTTCAAAGGTTGTGTTTCATAGTCTAAAGTGGTCTCTCCCTTTGCCATCTTTCTGTGAAGGTGGAAATGTTTCCAGAAATCTGGACTGCTCCGTGCATGGCTAGTGTTTGGTTTCCTGGTCTGTGCAGGTCAGTGCAAGAGCCTTCACCCAGCGGTGATGCTGGTGGAAGGGGGAACCTGCCACCCCATTGCACACGTATGGGGTCCTTGGGCCAGTTTCGTCAGAGGTCATTCTTTGACGACGACTACCAGTCATCCAAGCAGGAGGTGAAGACATACATCACATTGTCCGTTTTCTGCTTGATGTAAAGTTTGATGGCTGGTATCTCAGATGGGGCACAGCAAGCCCTGACCAGCAACAAGAGCACATGATGATGATGATGTCATGATGTTGATGATGTCATGATGATGATGATGATCTGATGTAACGATGATGATGTCATGATGTTGATGATGTCATGATGATGATGATGATGTCACGATGATGATGATGTCATGATGACGATGATGTCATGATGATGTCATGATGATGATGATGATGTACTATGTGATGATGATGATGTCATCATGCGCTCTTGCCAGCACCAACAGCCATACGTAGATGGTTCTTTACTTTGACACTCACTGTCTCTCATTTCCTCTTTTGCTCCCAGACTGGAGTGGAAGTGGTGCCCAAGCCTCAGGTGTACTACTGGGGAGATGGAGTACTGGTACCGACCGTCCTCCCCTCCCTCCCTGATTCCCAAATTGTGGGTGTGGGGGCAGGGAGGATGCAGAGAGCAGGCATCACTGAGGATGGGAAACTAGTGTTTTGGCAGGTTGGTGTGTGTGGGTGTGTGTTGGGGTGTGTGTGTGTTGGGATGTGTGTGGGTGTGGGTGTGGTGTGTCTGTTGGGTGTGGGGAGGTGGTCAGTCAGTGCACATGCACAGACATTCTTCAGTGAACCATACCCCTCGTCCTTCCCTCCCTCGCTCACTCCGCTCCCTCCTCCCTCCCTCCTTCCGTTCCTCCCTCCCTCCCTCCTTCCATCCCTCCCTCCCTCCCTGCTTCCATCCCTCCCTCCTTCCATCCCTTCCTCCTTCCCTCTTTCCCTCCTCCCTCCCTCCCTCCCTCTGTCCCTCCCTCTCCTTCACACAAACACAGCAATCGTCTGGTTCTCTGGGCACCACTCGTCTTACCATGCAGAAAGCAGGAGTGCAGAAGAGGGAACCGGCTACGTTCGTTCCTCGGCTCGTGGGGGTGGGGATCAGTGCCGTCATCAAGAAAGTAGCCTGTGGAGACATGTACACTGCCTTCCTAACCAGTGAGTCGAACTACTAGCCTCGCCCCCAGGCCCTCTCCCACTCCATGCAATACGTGACCTTTGAACTGAGTGGGAGGGGTTAGTTCAAAGGTCAAGTATGTGGTCAAGAAAACAGAGCGGGAGAGGGCCCAAGGTTGAGGCCAAATTATAACAGCTTTTCTAATAACAGGTTAGTGCATCCTGTCAAACCAGTTAGTACCACAGTGGAACCTCTGATGAACGACACTTCAACCTCTATGTACATGACACTCATTATGTCCCTCTCTAGTGCTTTAGTGTCCCTAGGACAACCGTCCATTTTAATGGGCAGAGATCCCAATGTGGCACTTTACTTCCAGGTACAGGAATTCTGATGACGTTTGGCAGTGGGGTCAACGGTTGCCTAGGACACGGGGACTGTGATGATGTCACTGAGGTAATACAAAGAGATCAAATGATAGCCACATGACGAGTATGAAGATCATATGACAGTCACATGATATGTATAGAGCTTGCACAACAGGAAGTCGTATTATGTGTTTCATTTTCCCAGCCTAAAATGGTTGAAGGTTTGCTGAAATTTGAGACCTCTGACCTAGCGTGCGGATCGCATCACATGATGGCCATCACCAGTAGGTCGAAGAAATCCTCTCAAACTTCTTGTGCTTGCAACATTTAAGTTGACCCCTTTCTCTCCAATACCCCCACAGCTGAGAATACTGTGTACACTTGGGGCAAGGGGGACAGTGGTGAGCAAAGGATTACAATTACCTCATTTCACTGACCGGCGGCAACAGTAAATGTTTTTACTTGACTAGTCTTTGGGGCACGTAGTGAAATCCTGGGAATGAGGCTAACTAGGTACTTGTGATAACTTAAACAAAACAACTGTTCTCACTAACCTCGTTCCCAGGCCTACCCCGTTCTTTCTGTTCTTCGGTTTGCGTTGACAATAATACAGGGATCCGCATCCGTGAATGCAAACTGAAGAACAGAAAAAACAGGTTAGGCCTGCGAACGAGGCTGTGTTCTCACTGTACTTAAGGATGGTGGAATAATAATGATGTGTCCTCCCTCCTCCCCCCCCCCCCCCCCCCCCCCCCACACACACACACACACACCACTCGACCAGGCCAGCTAGGTCTGGGATCCCATGACTCCCACTGTTCCCCGCAGCTGGTCCCCCTCCCTGGTGGCCACACCCCCCTCCATGCCAGCTGTGGCACAGACAGTTCCCTCCTGGTGACCAGCGGAGGGGACGTCCTGGCCACTGGATGCAACAGGTACTGTACCCAAGTAGAAGCCGGGATGTGACAATCCAATCTATCCCTCTTGTGTGTCTCTAGCCTCATACCTTAGGTTAGAGTGGAAAGAGCCTGAGGGTTGAAAAGGAGGGTTAAAGTGGAAAGAGCCTGAGGGTTAAAGTGGAAAGAGCCTGAGGATTGAAGTGGAAACATCCTGAGGCTATTGCATGTGTGTTTCAGTTAAGTTAAATTACTGACTACCGGTAGCCTTGTTTTCAGTTGCACGAGGTTTTCTCTGGAGTTGTGTGCTAGCTAGTAGCAGCTGCAGAGTCCATTCTCTCCCCCATCACAGGCAAAACAAACTGGCACTGGATTGTCAAAGAGATGAGCCCACCTCGGAAGAGACAGCACAGAGCGCCGAGGAGAAGAGAGACCGAGTCATCTCCCCAAACACGCCACAGTTGAAGACTAGCCCACTCATATCTCCCACCACAAACTCTGAAACCCTGGGCCTAGAGAGGGAGGAAACCCCTGCAATCTTGAACCTAATTGGGGAGACATCCGACCTCATGAGCAGCTCACTGATATTATCCTCCATAAAGAGGAAGAACTCTCTGCAGGGAGTTGGACATGGTTCCTCCGCTCCACACGCACCCCCACCTTCAAGTGCAAGACATGGAGCTGTAGGCGAGGTGTTGGTGTTCCAACCTTCCGGGTCTAGTCTTCTTAAATCTGAAACAATATTGTCTGCAGCCATAGGAACTAGTCATACCGCATTCGTGACAGGTGAGTGTCAGGTATGTCGCACACACACACGTACAATACTAGCCTCGGTCCCAGACCCAAACCAACACCAGCGTGGATTGCTTCCAATGTCACACGCGGGGAAGTGATCCACGCTGGGGTTGGTTTGGGTCTGGGACCAAGGCTAGTACAATACATGCTCACACACCTGACCATGCGCACTGAGATGCACACACTCTCACACACTTACATGCACTCGATCATGCACACACACACAACAAAGCGTCTGGAGGGTGCATCACGTGTGGTGACAATGGGTGTGGCCAGCTGGGCCGCAGGAGTGAGAAGGGTGACCGTAATCCTGCCATGGTAGCCTCACTCCGAGGGCAGAAGGTGGAGAAGGTAGCGTGTGGGGACTTCTTCACGGCAGCTGCCACAGCAGGTGACGCTATAATGCAGCATGAGGTTGGAGAACGCTTGCAACTGTGTGTGTGGTGTGCAGCACTATTTCTAATCAAGAGTTCATAATCACTTTTATGATCCACTCTTCCCTAACTACACACATACACAACGTATATGTCATTGTGTACACACACACACACACACACACACACACACACACACACACACCACAGATGGTGAAGTGTGGTGCTGGGGGAAGGGAAAGAGGGGGAGGCTGGGAAGGGAATCGGAAGAAGACAGTTTTGATCCGCAGATAGTTACACTTGAACAGCAGCACACAGTCCAATCTCTGGCCTGCTCTCACACTCTGACGTTGTTACTGGCAACCCCCAAATCATGACACCCCCAAATCTTAATTTGACGTCCCATGCAAAATCTTCTCTTCAAGACTCAAACTTGCTCATAATTATATGAGTGTGTATCATGTGGATGCCATGTCTCATTGCTGTATAGATGTGATATACTTCTTGTTGGGTGGGGCTAGGCTAGTGGAAACTGACGATGTAATCAATTATTCTTCAGGTTCCTAAAGTCGTATTTACTTTTTTCAATTCAATATGCCACTATTTAGAATTCATTGGTATCAGGATTGAAACTTCCAAATGAATTGTCTTCTAGCTATACAGTATTAATGTGTTCATGCTCAAATTCTATTATTGACGTTCAATACAGTACACCAGGGACTACTAGAGAGGCAAGGCTTCCCCTCATTCTTGCTACGCACCCAAGACCTGCATGTTGAGCGCCCCAAGTCGTGAAGTCTTGATGTATACTAATGTACCGGTTTCGGAGCTCACCTGCATGCCTCATCAAAGTTCAAATGCTTCATTTGTTCCGTGGAAAACAATGACCATTTTGGACAACAGAAACTAGAATTTTGCTGTGAATGTAGGCCTTCAAATTTAGGGACTGGTGAGTGCATGGCCATAGTCAAGAACACTAAGGTAGGGCGGGGTAATTCGGGCCACGTGGTAATTCGGGCCACTTCAACGTTGCAACAGGAAAAGAAGCATCCATTGGATTCTTGCTTCTAGTGAGTTGTAGGCAGGTTGAGTCCCTGGATATTCCTGGCCAGAAGTTTGCCTAAAGTCTGTCCGTTTTTAGTTACCGTTGACCTGAAGTTGAAGTGGCCCGAATTACCCGTGGCCCGAATTACCCCGCCCTACCTTAGTATAAGGTTAGCACTGACCTGTTAACCCAACACATAGCTACAGATAGTCAGCTGCATGCCACCAGCTAGTTCAACGTTCAAACTGGGAAGTTTTAATTTTTTTGGCGGGAAGTTGTGCGCGCATGCGCAACTAGTACATCCGGTTTAACCTTTAAATGCTGAATTTGTAGCAAGTTTTGGCGGGATGTCGGGATGGCACACTCGCTAAGCACTTGCTTTACAGCCTGGGGGTTGAGTGTTCGTCTCCCCAATAACCGAGTACGAGTCTGGGCCACTCCGTACACACCGGTTCCTGACTTCCCCGCCTAGCAGCTTGAGTACGCCGGTTCCCATCTGACCACCGAAGCTAAAGAAAGGTGTTCTGGTTGAAAGCAGGTAGCCTCCTGTGATTCCAGTCACCGCCGCCTATCCAGCGCTCCTGAGGCTTACACTTCGGTGTCTGACCTGTCATGGAGGGATGGGTTGTTGCTAGGTTGTTGTTTTTTTTCCTTTTTTCCTTTGCTCTTTTTTCCCCCCTTTGTTCCTTCTTTTCTTTGTTGTATATTTTGGGGGTCTCATGGACTTTTTTCTCAAAGTTACATTAAATTTTCCTCCCCTTCCTGAGAACCAGTGTAGTAGGTTTCTTTTTTGTTCATGGAGGAAGCTGTGTGTAGGCTTCAGTGAGGCTTGTTATTTTTCTGATTGAAATCATCTTAATTTTACGACTAGATTCTCTAGTTCTTGGGTATAACAGCTGGCACTTCTACCCCATGGCTTCAGTTCCATACCCTGCATATTATGCACTATCCAAGCCTCATTCCCAAGCAATGTGGGAGATCTAGGAGAGAAGGCGTCTCTCTTCTCCCACATGGCCTGGGAATGAACAAGGCTCAACAAGCCTATACACACCTTAATTGGAGATGAACAACCCACGGTGGGAAAATAATTTGACATTCATAAAATATAGCCGAATTGAACACTACAGTATCTGGAAAGTTGATAATTCTGATGTTAGTTCAAAAGGCGATCCTGAAATTAAAAGACGGTTCCAGTTGTGTAACAAATACTACACATAAGATTCCAAGGTGGCACCATCGACAAAACACAGGACATTTCCTCAGAGTCTCTGGTGATGTCTTCTTCAGTGACTTGAATCTCTGGAGAGGTGATATGAACAGAAGTTGTGAAGTTACCAACATCATGTTATTTCATCCTTCCATTTTCAAGTATGGTTTGTTGTCCGTAGCACCAGGGACGAGTGGACATGAAATATGTCCCCCATGTGTCTACCCTCTGTCTATCACTGCAAGTGACCAGATCTCCCAGATCTTCCCCCTAGGGCCATCTGTGTAGGCATACTGCAAATGCAACAGCCTCAGAATGAGGCTAGAGCGCTCTCTTCTTTCCCAATGTGCTGAGACTGCAACTCACCCTATGTTTAAGGCCGGTGAGATGTTGAGGGATGTGTTGAGAGGAACGGGACGCTTGTAGAGAGACTGCCGCTGCTGGACCAGGAAGGGAGTGTTGTGCTGGGTAGAGAGGCGCTCCTGGGAGTACTTACGGTGCATCATCAGGCCCTGGGGAGGGGAGGGAAATGGAGGGAGGGAGATGCAACAGTGTGGTCCCCAGATTTGAGACTAGGCTAAAAAGGGGTCCTAGGTTTCAAGAGCGTTTGTGCCCTTCAAGACTGGCCACCAACTTACTACACCACACAATTTTTTTTTTAATCTCATACATGTACTATGCTGATACGACCAGCTTCTCTCTCTCTCCCATGCCAGCTTGCTACACCACTCGACTTACCATCTCATACCATGCTGATACGACCAGCTTCTCCTCTCTCTCCCACGCCAATCGGTCCTGTGAGTACTCTCTCTGGAGAACAAAACAAGCAATGAGATTATCCCACAAGCTGCTCAACACACGCACCAGTAGAGATGGTCACCGATGACCTCCAGCATCATTCCCTGGCCCCACACAGCTTTTGGATTTTAGTGTACCTCTAGTCTCTCTATTGTCTTTTCCTTCTCCTTCATCTGATTCCTGAGTGTCTGAATCTGAGGAAGAAAAGAAATGCAGTCATGGTAGAACTTTGTTGCAGTCACATGACCTGTCCTTGGCACACACCTCCAGGCTGTCTTCAGCAGCTCGTGATTTGCCCTCGCCAAACCCCTCGATGATCTTCTTGGCTTTGTTGAGGTATTTCTTGTATTTCTCAATCTCCGCCTCCTTTGATTTCTTAGCTTCCTCCAGGGAGGAGAGCTGGCTCTCTGAAGAGGGGAGGACCGGAGGTAGAGTAGGGAGAGATGAGCAGAAGGAGAGGGAAAGGAGGAGAGGAGAAAAGGGAGTAAGGGAGGAGAGGGAGGGAAGGGAAGAAGGGGAGGGAGGGAGGAAAGGGAGGAGAGAGTTGGGCTTTGTTAACCACTGTCTGAAGTGAGTGTCCTATCTCCAGTGACTTACTGTGTTCCTTACTGGCCACCTCCAGCCTGGAGAGTCTACGGTTTCTGTCCTCAACCTGCCTCTCCAGCTGCTCAATGGTCAACAGCTGCTCCGCTACCTTCCTCCTCAACCCATCATCGTCACCAGCTGTGATGAGGGGGGTGATAGTGAGTGCGTGCAGTGGGAGAGGGTGGAGAGTTTGTGTGCAGTGGGAGAGGGGAGGTGGTGGAGAGTGTGTGTGCAGTGGGAGAGGGGAGGTGGAGGAGTGTGTGTGCAGTGGGAGAGGGGAGTTGGTGTGAGTGTGTGCAGTGGTGGGGGAGGTGACGGTGTGAGTATGTGCAGTGGGAGATGGGAGGTGGTGGAGAGAGTGTGTGCCAAGGGGGAAGGGGAGACACACATACCTGCTCCCGCAATGGGTGACTCAACATCATCCTCCCTCTCCAGCCTACGTTTGAGGATCTCGTTCTCTTTCTCCAGACGGACCATTTTTTCACGGAGCTCGGGTGTGTACGCCTCTGCCCACCCGAGCCCACCTCCGCCAAGATCTGGGTGGTCCAACGAGGGTGAGGGAGGAACACCATCAGGGGTGTCCTGCGGGGGGTGGTGGGCATGGTGGGAGTGGGAGGCAAACATTGCGAACGCTGCGTGGATGAAGAAAGGGGGAGAAGGGATAAACAACCAGGGTAAGAGACTGAATTGGTGGACAAGGCTGATCCTCTTACCTCCTCCAGCAGTGGGTGTGCCCGGGATCTGCATTGACAGCACGTCCCGTTCTCTCTTGACTTGCTGCAGTGGGAAGGAACCACTCAATTGCTGGCTACTGCATGCACAGCTGTACTGCACAGCTGCACTGTACAGCTGCACTGCACAGCTGCACTGCACAGCTGTACTGCACAGCTGCACTGCACAGCTGCACTGCACAGCTGCACTGCACAGCTGCACTGCACAGCTGCACTGCACAGCTGTACTGCACAGAGGTGCATCCAACTCACAGCCAGCTCAGAGCGAAGTGATTCCGCTGCTTGGGTTTTGTCCTCACCATCCTGGGAGGCCTGGAGAAGGGCAGAGGCGTCTTCTTTCAACTTGCACAGCAGTTCAGTATGCCTCAGTATAAGACAGTATATCTCAGTATAACTCAGTATAGGTCTCACTCACCTCCAAACAACGCAGTTTCTCCTGTGCCAGTTCATTTTCAAGTTCTTGAAGCTACATGTACACAAATACATATGTAACAGGTTCCAATACAGTCCCCAATCTAGTACGGTCCCCATTCCAATACAGTCCCCAATCTAGTACGTCCCCATTCCAATACAGTCCCCAATCTAGTACGTCCCCATTCCAATACAGTCCCCAATCTAGTACGGTCCCCATTCCAATACAGTCCCCAATCTAGTACGGTCCCCATTCCAATACAGTCCCCAATCTAGTACGGTCCCCATTCCAATACAGTCCCAATCTAGTACGTTCCCCATTCCAATACAGTCCCAATCTAGTACGGTCCCCATTCCAATACAGTCCCCAATCTAGTATGGTCCCCATTCCAATACAGTCCCAATCTAGTACGGTCCCCATTCCAATACAGTCCCAATTCCAAGGCCTAGAGGTATCCTGCAGAGGAAGACTTCCCTCACCTTTACCCTCTGAAATTCCACCTTGTCCCTCAAACCACTCTGTCTCCTCAATTCCTATTGGTTATTAGAGATCACATGTATTCATACATGAGTTGCTATAGTGGATCACATGATCTAACACAATTATCACATGACATGATGGACTCACCTCCTCCAAGTCGAGGTTCTGCTGCAT
The DNA here is from genome assembly GCA_963931865.1 of Axinella damicornis. Taxonomy (NCBI): domain Eukaryota; kingdom Metazoa; phylum Porifera; class Demospongiae; order Axinellida; family Axinellidae; genus Axinella; species Axinella damicornis. The sequence continues at coordinate 747,977 of OZ007517.1, read as the reverse complement.
GTATATCATGTTTTTGTCTTCTAACGCTTTCAACTGCCTTCGCAAATCTTGGGCATCCTCTACAGGAATAGAAACCTCCATCAACATCAAGCTTCAACCAAAACTCCATTCCCAGGTTTCAATTCCTGGTCTGGAGTGGGAACACAGTTCAGACAAATGAAATGTCCAAGCAAACAGACTCGGCTCACCAAGCTTCTTCTTGTACTGGCTGATGACAGATTCATAGTTTTTCTACAAACAGGACAACAGAGAAATACAGTACATAATTGTGGGGGTACAACACCAGGAGGTTGTGGAAGATGGGCACGGACCACTTTGCTCTCAAGGTATTTCATCTCCTCCAGGGAGTCTCGGAGGAATGGGATCTCCTCGTTGTCCAGCTGCAGGTCCCGATTCTGTGAAGAGGTGTGTTGAGTGTGTGTGTGTGTGTGTGTGTGTGTGTGAATGAGTGTGTGAAACTTTCCGCAGAATGCTTCTGCAATGGTCTCCACACAAATCAGCTGCTATAATCACACACCTTTTGAAAGAGCTCCTGGATCTGTGTGTGTAGCTCTTCGAGTCGATGTTTCTGCTCATCTCGTTCTGGTACACACAAACAGAGAGCTGTCATACATGTACATGATACATGTACACACACACACACACACACACACACACACACACACACACACACACACACACACACACACACACACACATACACACACACACACACACACACCACACACACACACACCAGTTTCCATCCGAAGCTTCTCAGACTTCACGGTATCAAGCTGTCTCTGTAGTTGGAATGCCTTGGTCTCAACTGACATCCTGTACAGCGGGAGATAGGGGAGGGAGAAGAGAGGAGGTAGGGGAGGGAGAAAGAGAGGAGGTAGGGGAGGGAGACCATGAGAGATGCACGTCAGGAGTTGTGCTCACAGCGGATTGAGTTCAATCGATTCATGACCAATCGGAGGGCCATATTTGGCCCTAAACAGGAAGTAAAGTGCTAGCCTTACCTGACTATGGCCTAAACATGCACATTAGTATGCAGTTCTCTCAAATTAGAGGTTGCTGAGCAACCACTGACCCGGCAGCAGACTGGGCTTCCTTGAGCTTGCTCTTGAGCAACTCTATCTCCATGGTGACATCTTCCACCTCCTCCTTACTGGCCTTGAGCTGCAGCTGTTGATCGTGACTGCGCTGAAGCAGCTGTTCCTTCTCTATTCTTATGGTTCTGAGCTCAGCCAGATTACGTTTGTGCTGTGTGCATGTGTGAGGTGGTGAGCATGCGGTCAATGACGGGAACAAGAAGACAAGAAGGTATGTTTAGGCATAAGTGATTAACCTCTTCTTCGAGTTCCTTGTAGTCCTCTCCAGCCACCATGCTAGGGGCTTCGTAATTCATGAGCTGTGGGGGAGGGAGAATAATGGAGGGAAGAGGAGGAGGAGGAGGGAGGGAGGGAGGAAGGGAAGGAGAGAGGGAGGGAGAGGTGAACACAGAAAGGGTCACTAGCCCCCACATTTACAAAACCACTAGCATGTGAAAAGTGGTAAATCAAGCTGGTTCAAATGGCAGCAGCTGTGGTCTGTGGTCACACTCAATCTGGTATTGAAATACTCACCTCCTGAATTGCCCCCATCACCACATGTTGGACTTCTTGCTGCATTGCCATGATGGCCTGGATGTAGGCTGAACGGAGATACCACAATCCACAATCAAGCACTGACCTACACAACCCACTGCTACACATCTGGTGGTAGGACTTACTGTCTTTGCGGTCGCAGTTTATGGCTATGCCGAGCACTAGTTGGAGCAGTCTAGCAGTGTCCACTTTGCTTTCATGTTCGGCTGAATTGGAGAGAGAAAGAAAACAACACGTTTCACCATCCAGGTAACTATGGCCTGGGAATGAGACGGCCTACAGGTAACTATGGCCTGGCAACGAGACTGTCAACTCACCTATCTCCTGCAAGTTGGGGAGGGTTAACTTCTCCAGGGAGAGATGCAGCACTTGGTCATAATAGTCAAGTATTCCACGCTGTATCTTCTTCAAGTTATTGAGCTGCAGGAAGCGAAATCAGAAAAGAAACAGTTTGAAACTCAGGGGTAAAGGAAGGTGACCACTTATGGTGTGATCAGTACCATACCATATTTTGAAGGACACCCTTGACGTGCTAAGTTAGGTTTGTCAGCTCCAAGCCTCCAGTAGTTGAATAGCACTTTTGCTACCAACCATGGTAGGACCTTTGCAGGCGTGACAACGGGAGCTGCTTTGCAGTGCTCATAAGCTCATGGTGACAAGTGGGACACATTTCAGCGTATTCGCTTTCCTGTCCTGCAAGATCAGCCGCAAGTACTGCTTGCAAATACCAAAATGGTGGAGTGAAATGAACGTTGTCATGGTGACCATGGCAACTGCTCTCACGTGGCATACACATCATTTTCTTTTCGTCTAACAAACGTACGCATCTCAGAAAAGTGGTTTAGTCTAACCATCCTAATCCTACGAAGAATTAGACGAGGCGAAACTGACCGACACCACATACCCTAAGCTTCCATTTTCCTCCCGTCTCTGATATTATCTTCCCCCGCCAGCTGGGTGTAAAGAAGTCCGGAGCCAGCTGCACGAGGGCATCAGATATTGAAACTCCATCACTGACGGAGGCGGGGTCAAACACTAGGGTGCCGCCAAGAGCAAGGCAGTTTTCCAGCTGTACATGAATATGGGGAAGACATGATGAAGACACTATTGACAAAGTCAGGAAAGGCACAAGACGTTTATACTCACCCATTTCACCAAGCTGTGGTGTAGCTCGTTAGTGGTGAATTCAGAGCTGGAGGTAGCCATTTGTACTGACATGATCAGCCCTGATGATCGATGATGGACAAGTGGAGAAAGATTCAAATTTACGTTTTAAGAACGCTATATTCGCTTTATTAGAGCATCACATGATTATAGTGCAGTACAGTGGCGCCTTGCGCTATATTATAGCGCTAGCCGATCGAGTAAACATTAAACAAGGAGCCGCCGCCGCTATGAGGCAGCTATAGCTAGAGTTACACTAGTACACAGGAGATCGAGAGGACAGACCAACCACTGAAGTCGTTGTAACTTTAACACAAACTTATTTTAACTGGGCGAGGGGGGTGAGCATGTCTGCGAGGGGGGTTTTGGCAGTATTTTGTGTCTGTTTGGTCGGTTGTTTAGCCGAGCTGGATACTGCCGAGAAAGATACGGAATGGAATGGCGATGTTGATGCCGATGCTACTGATGGTACGGGGACGGGTGTTTCTCGTGACTGCGAGGGCCACTGCAGCCTTACCTACCCAGAACATACATACCCTCGTGTAAGAATACAAGTCGCGCATCAAGTCAGATTTGCAAGCTGGCATTTCAGTATAATAGTAATTGTAAGATTACAATGAGGGGGTGATAACTCCTGCCTGAGGTCCCCCTTGTTAGAAGTTGCCATAATTTGTGAAGATGTACAAAATTAATCGAGATACAGTGTGTATGCCAACCATAGACTGCAACAAGTGTTTCTCTTTTTCCACAGCTATATAATACAATAATGTCATATATTGCTGTTGCCATAGCAACAAAATGAGTTGTGATTTGTTTTGTAAGTTTTGTAACAGTGCTACAGCAGAACCCAGTTATAGCCAGAGGCTAATTTGAGGAGTGTCCTGTGAGAGAATTGTCTGGTGTGATATTTCCTCGTTCCCACGATCCTCCCAGCTATTTGTTGCATGCTAGTGCTGTACACGCTAGGAGTATTCCTGCTTGAAGTGTCTATATAATGAAGTGTTTTGTGAGCATCTACTGCCGTTACACTCACTCTCATACCCTCTCACACTCGCAGCCGTTTGACCACAGTGCATGTAGAAGAGGTTGCAGATTGGCCAAGATAGAGTCACTGATTGCGTGGCCCATTAGCCCACCCAGTGACAGCTGCACAAACGGTGAGAGACATTTGGTGTGGTTGTGTCACATAGGATTAGTAGTACAAGTAGCTGAGCTCACTCAGCTACTTCCCCCTTGTTCGCCTACCGTGCGTAATCCGGCGCCGGACAGCTCTCTGAAGAGCTGCTTCTCCCCGATTGCGTCCGCTTCAGCTGCTGCTCGCCGCTTGCGTCCGCTTCAGCTGCTGCTCCCGGGCCCGATTGCGGCATCCGCTTCCACTGCTGCTCCCCGTTTGCCTCCGCTTCCAGCTGCTGCTCCCGATCGCGTCTGTTTCAACTGCTACTCCCCGATTGCGTCCGCTTCAACTGCTGCTCCCCGATTGCGTCCACTTCAACTGCTGCTCGCCCGATTGTGTCCGCTTCGACTGCTGCTCCCCGATTGCATACTGGATTCCAGCCCATGCCCTGGCCCAATGTTCTCGAACATTCTTCGCGGAGTTCGAGGTTCAGTAAATAAATTAAAGTACGCGTCACTATAGTCTAGTCCCGCCCCACGAACATCCCACTTCCGGCACTCACAGACACAAGTTAAAATCTTAATGTATTGATAGTTGTGCCACATAATGGAGTATGCGTAATTCAAGACTGTGCTAATTGTTTACCTGGGAGAGAAGCCGTGTATGAATGATAAAGTTTCTTGATGCCTGTATTTTTACTGGTTTCAGGAAGGTAGTACTGGGGTTTCCACATTGCTTCTCCCAGACCCATTCGAGAAATTGGCACATGCACATAAGTATAGCCTATGGAAATGGCCACTGTACTTGAAGTCCAAGTCGAATTACTGCGTGTTGGTTGGAGCCGTTGTGTGTACACCTACGCAGAGAAGGCACACACTCTCTTACCAGTGCACATTCACCAGGATCTGAAATGGATCTTGGACAAGCAACCTGCAAACCTCAGTACCGTTTTCAATGAGCAAGAGTTCTGTTTCAAGAAGCAAGATGCCTGTGTTGTTACTGTTTCAAGAAGCAAGATACCTGTGGTGCAGTTTCAAGAGCCAAGATGTCTGTGTTGCCTTACTGGTGACCGGCCATGGCTTCCATACCACCATCACCAACAGTGGCATGGTAGCGGGCGCCGGGGCATTGGAATTAATGCAGAATCATTCCGGTTAACGTTCGTTCAACTGAAGCAATTCCTCCCTCTATTATAGGTCACATTCCAATTCAATTTGATTATGATTCACAATAGCCTCGTTCCCCCAGGCACTCGGTAACTGGGGAAGAGAGCAATTACCAAGCGCCTGGGAACAGGCTAGATTCACAATTACTCCTGAGTTTTGTCCACCTCATTCCACATGACTCACATTTCGTGGCTGTAAATATTGAGTAGTGTGGTTGCCAAATTGCTTGAACTTCCTGGTAGTGGAAGTGGAGGGAGTTAGGAGTGAATTCTCTTCCATGCTCAGTTCACAATCACTCCACTAAGTGCTATCTTCTAGAATCGTCCCAACTCCATTCCAAAGCCCTTCCTGGTAGACTGTGATTTGTAAAATATATATTCCTTCACTGCAATTGATAGACATTCACTGTTCTACACACACACACACACAGCCTGCAAAGAAGCTTACCCTACTAGTTCATCGAGTGAGCAGTATGCTTGCCTTGTTGGGTGCAATGCCACCACTCTGGACTCCCTCCTGGCCAATGCGAGACCCAGCGGAAATACGTGGGGATCAGTGTGGAGCATCCTCCACCTCTTTGAGAGTACCTCGGACAGAGACCTGGACACCCTCAACCAGCATGCTGAAATACTGTTGCCACTCACCAAGACCTCCAGCGTGATGTTTGTCACCCAAAGTGTACGTCTTTATCACTCTAGACCCATATCAAAAGGTGTCCCGCTTGGCTGTCTGTTTCCTCTGTCCATGACTTCCTGGACGGCAAGAGGTCGATAGACTAGGTTTTCAAGTGTGACCTTCCTCACTCAGAGCATACCACATAGCGGGTTTATTTTGTGGGGGGGGGGGGGGGGGGGGGGGGGGGGGGAACTTTTTGCGAATTTGCGTTTCTGTGGTGAGTTAATTGTGAAAATAGACCAGAATTGGTCCATTGTTTGCTCACATCCGGCTAGCTGATTCTGTCTTAGCAAAGCCGGATGTCAGTGGCTGTAGCTGTTTAGAATGGTAGTACATGTATTGCAACTACCCTTCACTCATACACTGGCCAGCGGTGGCAACTCAATGCCCTCACAGACTAAGTGAGTGGATGTGTTGAACTTCAATTTAACAACCGTTTTCACCTGTGAAATAGCTGCTATACAGTACATCTTTGTACTCTTCCTCTGTAGAACTTGCTTGTTTGTGTCCTAATGGCGTTCCATGTTTGTTTGTCTAGGAGGATGGGGAGGAGGTGGTCAGCTACACCAGCTACAGCATCGGAGACGGTAACTTGCAGTGTCTGCCTCCATCGCTGCCAACTAGTTAGTCAGCATTGTTGGATCAAGGTTCTAGGATAGCAAGCCCAGAAAGAAGCACTCCACAGAAATTGTTACTTGTAAACAACAACGATATAAGCAAATGAAACAGCGTGGAGGACAAGGGCAGGAAAAATGTATGAATCTGAGTCCTAATGGACGTCCTCCTTATCGGCTGATCTGCCACAGACACCCTTTGAGTGAGGATCGGACATCTGGACACCCTTTGAGTGAGGATCAGACATCTGGACACCCTTGAGGACTGGACAGCTCCTGTCACTTCCCTTATATGGGGTTATTTCCCATACATAGCTCACTGGCAAATTACAGCCTCATTCCCACCTCCAGTCTTTGATCGCTTGCAGTATGGAATTGCATAGGTGTTTGCATACTGAGGTATTTGCAATTTTGCATACTGCGAACAGAGATGGTAACAAGACTGGACACAGCCTTGTTCCCAGGCACTCGGTAATTACTGAGCACCTGGGAATGAGGCTAGGCTGGACACAGCATCGTTAGTATGGAACGAGCTATTGCAGTCATTTGAAAGTAAAGTCATCCAACAACATTGACCAATTAGTGGCAGCTTTGATGTCTCATTGAAACATCTTGTTTTGTTTCACCTTCCTACCTCACAATGATCACTTTCTCCCTTTACAGCTGCTCCCGTTTCAATTGACCTATCGTTCAACTATGACAGTGGCAGCGACATGGCTGCCAGTAATATCAACAGTGTTGACACACAGAACTATTTGGAGGAGGATGCGGATGGTGATCACGCAGACCTCCCCTACCACTTCCACTGTCGCTGGAAGGGGCAGTCGGTGTTTGCCCGGCTCCTGATGGCTTTCTGCCTAGGGTTTGTCATATTTGCCTTCTTCACCTGCTGCTTTGCCATCTGTGGGACAACCAAGGAGGAGATGAGGGAGGAGACACATTCAAAGGTGGTTTAACGTGTGCTCACCATCCACTACGCCCTATACTACTAGCAGTTGTAGTTTATGCTTGTTACAACTCCCAAGTTTCCAATGTTATTAATGTTATTGCCGTTGTGACTAATAATAGTCTCTTTCCCGATCCTTTCCCATGTGATCTGGGAATCAGACTAGGCATATACAGATTACGTGTATAGTATGCAGACAAATCCTGTGATCCAATTTCTCTTCCCTGTCTTTCCTTTAAACGTGTAGAAGTTGCCAAAGCCCCAACACCACCTGGAGCACACGGTGGTCCCTGGAGAGGTAAAGGTTCCTTTGGAGTTGAGCACAGAGTTTGTTCCGTACCAGCTGCCGGTGATGCTGTCAAGTGGCAAGAGGGTGGAGGGAATTCTGAGTGTTGTCTGAGTATAATTATGGCAGTGACATCTAGACTGTTGAGAACTTGATGCATTTTACTATGTACTGCTCTCTTTTTGCAATGCAAATCCATTGTAATGACGTAACGTTTGCACTTCCGGTTATGATTTGTTACTAGTACGCATGCGCGCCACGTGCACTGTCTCTAGACTGTACCACCGATATCAAGAGCTGGGTAGTGACTGTAGCAATCTTGGTACGAACAGCTGACGCTAGCCATGGACAAGCCGCGGTATGCAAAGGTTGGTACATAGTGTAAAACTTGATCTGACCATTCAAGATGGTGACCTTATCGCTGCCATAATTTGCCCCCCTCCTAGGTGATCAAGGTACTTGGTAGGACGGGGTCACAAGGCCAATGCACTCAGGTAAGCTGTATAGGGTAGTGGTGACACAGGCTTGACTTTATCACCATGAAGGGTAGAAAGCCCTGGACTCGTACTTGGGCCATTCCTAGTCTAAGAAGCTAGCCCTTCGCTTTCTCCAGCACGTGATCGCTTTCAGTATGCGCGCGTGGAGAAGGAAGGTCTAGAAACTTTGGACCACTTTACTCGGTACGAAAGAATGCAATTAAGCTTACAACACATCCGTTTACGTCATAATATTCCAATTAGTGCAACTGCAGTCAGTCGATTCCGGCCCGCTAACCTCGTTGGCTGTTTGTATTTCTGTCTGTTTGGTCGTTGTACAGGAGAACAGCAATCGCAGGCAACTTCAGACTGTCCTCAACGCTTGTACTAAGCGATTTGAAAGATCACCACATGACAGCTGCAATCTGATTGGCTCTACCCGATTTCGAGTAGAGCCCAAGCAAAGTGGTCCAAAGTTTCTAGACCCTCCTTTTCCCCGTGCGGTGCGGTCACGTGAGTTGATCCGTGCTGGGGAAAATTCGAGGGGCTAGCCCGCTAGACTAGGCCATTCCAACAAGACTTCAATTTCCGGTCCACCTTGCCTGAAATCTTGAAGTTCCACTACGTTAGCATCCGTATGCCATTCAGTGGCATCAGTATAAATACTGTATAGCGTATAGATGCTAACGTATTGTTGCTAAAGTTATGCAAGTCTTGACACAGGCGGCCAGACTATTTCCATTATGAACTCATTATGGTGACAAACTGGCCAAGGCTCAGCCTGTCACCGTGACCAACTAGCTACTCCCAAGTCCTGTGGCTTGGCTTAGTGTCTCTCTTGTAGCCCGTTTACACTAGCGCTCTGGATCAACACAGTCGAACTGACCTCTTAATGTAAACACGAACTGAACCACCTTGATCCGGACCACCAAACCCCTGGACCCGACCCTGAGCAATCACGTCCCACATATAAACGCAATCGAACCCATTGGTAGGGCGTGCTAGTCTACCGTCAACTTTATCCTGTTTCTACCAGCAAACTATCTTCTAGCTCTGTTATGAACTTCGACTCACAGAGCCAAACTTGCATGGGGAGTGCTCACGTAGCGTAGTGTAGACACACCTCCTAGAATGATTGCGTCGAATTGGAGCGACTTCGCCTTCCTCCGTCTGTAGTGTAAAAACACTGTTTAGTCTTCGTAAAGCACAATGAGAAGTACCTGAAACTGCTTCACATTTGAATAGCATGTTTATCTGCTGAACACCATCAGGTCCGTGTTGAGTTTCTTGATGACGGCAGAGCCATTATCCGCAATGTGAAAGGTCCTGTACGAGAGGGAGACGTGTTGTGTCTGTTGGAAAGCGAGAGAGAGGCAAGAAGACTTCGCTGAGGTAGGCAGAGTCTGGTGATATGAATACGTAATGTGGGTGAACAGCGAACTGTGGGGAAGGCCTTGGAACATTCATCATGTGAATGATGTCAGGTGGACACGAGGTGTATGTGGGGAGGCAGGGTCCATAGTTGGTTCAGCAGGTCCTGGATCAGCACTCTGCAGCTAGTCAAGCCGCTCTAGACAACTCTACTTGGCTGCAGTTGGGCCCCAACCCATCTACGTCCACCTGAAGTCACTCGTGATCATGCTCCCAGGCCTTCCCCATTGTTTGTCTCTCTTCTGTGCATAATTGTCATTGGAAACCAAAGCAGTGAGGAGGCTAGTGAATGTTCTGTTGTGCAAAAGCTACTATGTTGTAGTTAACCCCTCCCCTCCCTTACCTCTCTCTCAATAGGTTCATCTGTTCCTCCCCTACCCTCTCACTCACTTTTATAAGACCTGTATATACACTGCACGAGAACAACTGTTGCAGTCAAATTGATAATAATATACTACAGTACTCTGTTCAGGATTGTCTGAGCAAGTTCTAAAAGCTGATGGTCTGTTACGGATAATAAGCTGCTACGTAGAGTGGCGAGACTGCTCTCAGACACACTTGTAAGACTGTCTTGTCCTGTAGAGGAGTGAGGGTGGACCACAGGTGAAGACTAGAATTATACAGGTGTGCATACGATGTAGTGGTTACCGTGGAGATAGGAGGTCAGTTTGTTGAGGGTTTGTAGTGCTTTCTGTCTAACAGCAGAGAATTTCACATTACCTGTGTATGTGTGGGTAGTACGTGTGATGTGTGATGGTGTGCATGTGTGATGGTTTATGTGTGTGTGTGCGTGTGAAATGGCTGACGAACAAAGGAGGTGGCAACTTGCCAATGGTTTGTTTACCTAAGCACTTGCAGACAGCTGGAATAGTTTCTGAATCTAGGAATTTCAAATCGTCTTGGCCCACTTCAGCCACCATCCTGGGGAATCAACAAATCTCATCACAAGAGCAACAAACGCTCTCAATCGTCTGTGATTTTATAATATTGAGTACCTGTCCTTCACACGGTCATACATTTATTTACCTTCCAAATATGGTCTACATAGCAGAAAGGATGGCCACCTGTATCTTACCTTCCAAATATGGTATGCATAGCGGAGAGGATGGCCACCTGTACCTTCCAGGTGTTCACTACCAGAGCAGCTGAGAGGACGCTGAGCACACGACCAAGGTACTGACCTGGGTGTGTGTTGGACAACGAAACAGTTTTGAGTCGCTACGAAGTAGTCCTTAAACTGGTTGCCAGGTAACAGAATGGGGTGTGAAGCATTTGGCAGTACTAGTCAGTCCCTGCAATTAACACACCTTGGGTTGAGGATAGCAGAGGCCATGCCTGCCCAAGAGCCAGGTAGGCTTTGACCTGGACCTCGTGTCGTGCATCCACGCTGGCCTTTCTGTCCTCCTCGTCCAGGTCGCCATCAGAGCTGTGATCCTGAGGAGGAGATGGCTACTACAATGCACACACAAAGAGGAACACTGACACGCCAAGGCCCAGCCTGGCTGTCCACTCACGGTTTCCAGGAGGGGGAAGAGAACATCACCAAGTTCTGCAAAGATGTCCACTCTTAGGGCCTCTACAACTTCCCCTGTAGTTGCTATGGCAACAGCCTTGTAGCCCAGGGTGCGCTTTCTGCACTGTCCAAGAAGAGCTTGCGCCACCTACCGGCCAAGCCATGCACAGAGTACACATCTTGTTTGGTAGTCTTGTTCAACCCGGAGTCGCAACAACCAATTCCTTCCCTTTAAATATAGATAGCTTTCTTCCCAGCTTAGTGTGGGGAACGAGGCTACCCTGCTCCCCACCCACCCACCCACCTACCCTCAGACCAATGCCACCCAGCACACGGCCCGGGAATGAGGCTACCCTGCCCACCTACACACCTACCCTCAGACCAATACCACCCACCACACGGCCCGGGAATGAGGCTACCCTGCCCACCTACACACCTACCCTCAGACCAATACCACCCACCACACGGCCTGGGAATGAGGCTACCCTGCCCACCTATACACCTACCCTCAGACCAATGCCACCCAACACACGGCCTGGGAACTAGGCTGCCCTGCTCCCCACCCACCCACCCACCTTGTCAGCACTCGGTTGGTGGGGGTCCTGGGGACTAAAGAGAGCACTCTTGCACGACACACACACCGTGCCGATAGCTTTCAACAGAACCACCTGGATCCAAAGGAATAAGCTAGGTGAAATTCAGCACTTCGAGGCTCTCCTCAGCCTGGGGCAGAGGCTAGGCCCAAGATGGCTGCACACCCACAACTCCCTCACCTTTCCCTCCCACGTGCGTCCCTGCAGAGCACCCAGGAGAGCATCGAGGAGGGTGGTGAGGTGCGGGGGACCCAGAGTCCCACCTGAGGAAGAAACAGCTTACTGTCTTGAAGTAACAATTCAGGGTTAAAGTACTACAGAGTACTGGAGATTCCTAGAGGTTACTAGAGATTACTGGAGATTACTAGAGATTCCTAGAGGTTACTAGAGATTACTGGAGATTACTAGAGATTCCTAGAGATTACTGGAGGCTACTAGGCCCATACTGAAATATCAGGGAGAGGGCCAGCTGGTGACGCTATATCCCTCACCCATCTTCTCTGCAATGGTGGCAATGGCGGCTGCTCCCTGGGCCTTGATGGGCCAAGACTGGGCTTCGAGAGCGGGGCAGGCCACGCTCACCAGCTCTGAGAGGTATAGCCGTACCCCTGACTCTGTTCCTGGGACCAGCTCCCCCCACGTCTCCTCCCACAGCTTCACCACCGCCTCAGATGCAGGGTCTGTGTGGGTAGTGTGTGTGAGTGTGTGTGTGAGTGTGTGTGTGTGTGTGTGTGTGTGTGTGTGTGTGTGGGGGGGGGGGGGGGGGGGGGGGGGGGGGGGGGTCCATTGGTGGTCAGAAGCTGTGAAGTAGCTGCCATACAGAAAAATCTATTTCAGCTGTCAAGGCAGCTAGTTCTATACTGCTAGTGAAGTCATGTGATACTGCTAGTGAAGTCATGTGGTACTGCTAATGATGTTACCATACAGAGCAGAGGTTTGACCTAACCTTCCTCGCTGGCCTTGGTATGCATGGCCAGGAAGACAAGGGGGAGGAACTCCGAGGCAATGTTCTTTCCCGTGTCGGGAGAGTGCATGGCCACAGCATGGAACACATGGGCTATACTGGACTTGATGTTTGCATCTGTGTGAGCGTGTGTGTGTGTGTGTGATGGGGAAAGAGGGAACATGACCACCTAATTGGAGGAGGAGCACGCAGTGATTTAAAATTATTTACCATCTTTCTCAAAGTACCAAGTCCTCAACTTCCCAATCATCTTAGTGATGCTGCTGTCCTTAGCAACCTGTTGCATCACAGGAGGGGTAGGAGGGAGGGAGGGAGTGAGAGGTGGGAGGGAGGCAAAGGGGGAGGAGGGAAGCAAGGGTCCACATCACAGGAGAGAGTAGATCAACAACTCACCAGCATATCAGTAACTATGGCAACCAATGATGCAGTGAGAAGTCTATATATAGACAAGTCACACACACACACACACCTTTATCAGGTGGCCAATGGCCTTGGCGTATGCCTTCCTGACAGCAGCACTGCGATCTGATAATCCAGACACCAGGGTATTCAGAAGTTTACCTGCGCACAGTGTGCATATAGGGAGGGGGAGGGGAGGGGGGGGGGGGGGGGGGGGGGGGGGGGGGATAATTGGTCTACACAGGCCTAAGGAGGCTTGCTGGTTGCCTGTCACTCATTCTTGATCACTCGCACACAGACACACACCTGCGTGCGGAGTGAGGTCATGCATGCAGTGGTGCACCAACGAGGTTACAAGCTGGGCGGAGGCGACCTTTGTACCAAGTCCCACCCCGCTCTTCAAGACGTCCACCAGTCTTGGTACTAGCATTGTCAGCACTGCCGAGTCCACGTGGGGGACGCACTGGAGGGGTCAAAGGTCACGTTGTAGTCCCATTACATATCAACATTATTACTACGCATCCCTCCCTCTCCCCCTTTTCCACTCATTCCCTTCCCCTCCCCCTTTCCCTCTCACCCTCCCTTCTCCCTTCCCCCTCTCCCCTCCTCCCCCTCCCCCCCCTAACCTCCCTTCACCTCCCCTTCCCCTTCCCCCTCTCCCCTCCGACGTACCAGGTTGATACTCTCCATCATGGGAGAGGACCGTGAAGCAGCAATGCCCCCTCCTCCTCCTCCCTTCCTCCTCTCCCCTCCTCCACCCCTCCCCTCCAACGTACCAGGTTGATACTCTCCTTCATGGGAGAGGACCGTGAAGCAGCAATGCCCCCTCCCCCTCTCCCCTCCAACGTACCAGGTTGATACTCTCCATCATGGGAGAGGACCGTGAAGCAGCAATGCCCCTCCTCCCCCTCCTCCCCCTCCCCTCCAACATACCAGGTTGATACTCTCCATCATGGGAGAGGACCGTGAAGCAGCAACGCGGATGTCCTCCAATTTCTCCTGCACGTCTCCCTCCCCACCAAACTGCAGACTCAGCATATTCAATGCCTGGACAGAACAAACATTGTACTATTGTCATCAGTATGCAGCTATCCCACATGGTATGGGGAGGGGTGGGACCAGAGAGGGGCGGGCCCCTTAGCTCCAAATCTTAGAAGGAAGGTTGGGAGGAGGGGAATAACCAAACTAGTATGACAGGGCAGCTTACAGCGTTCTGTGAGATAACCACAAATCAATATACAGGGGTTCATACAGGATTTTAAGATCCCCCTAGCTTAAAGTCCTGTATGAAGTTGAACTATGAACCCCTGTAAGTTGACTTGTAGTCTACCTGTGGTTCCAGGGAGCTGAGGGATTCCAGCAGAGTGGGGACCAGGAGAGGAATGTGGGGCTTCAAGAGTGGGCCCTGGACGGAGGGATAAGTATGGACAGACGTAGGACAGAGGGAGTCCTGTATTGGTAGGACAAACTAGTATGACAGGGCAGCTTACAGCGTTCTGTGAGATCTTCAGGATGGCCAAGAGACTGTGGAACAAGTATTGTACAATGTATAACACCACCAGAAACTGAGTGTCCCCTCAGTATCGTTGCTATGGCATCCAGCACACAGTGACATACACCAGCCTCATTCCAAGGCATGTGTGCATACACACACACACCCACACACACCTGATAGCCCTGACTTCCTGAGCAGGGTTGGACATCCCCTTGTGCAGCAGCAGAGGCAACACAGCCTCAACGACCCGAGCTCCTGGAAGACACGCGAGAGAGAAACAGAGACAGGACAGAGAGAGGCAGAGGCAGGGACAAGGGACAAGGAAGGGACAAGTGTCAGATATGTACAAGGCAGATCATGAATTGGTTGCACAACAGACACTGCAACATCAATAATCACATATCCATTTAGCCTCGTTCCGAGGCCCCTCCCAGCTTTCTGTCGCTTGCAGGATGGTTGAACGGAGAGTGAGGGTTTCTGTACAGAAAAGCTGGGCAGGGGGCCTGGGAATGAGGCTAGACAGAGGCAGAGACAAGGAACAGAGAAGTAAAGGCAGAGACCAGGACAGATCAGTTGGTTGTGTGACAGACACTGCAACACCAATAGTCACCTGTTTTGCTCATTGTTGAGCTGTCACATGCTCTGGTAGTGACCTTGTGGAGGGCCTTGCATGCAACATCAGCTGCCTTTCTCACAGATTCCTGAAATGGAGACGGTCCGTTAAGACCATGGAGTATCAATAACTAGCAATTTAATAAGTGCCGTTACTTCCTGCCTAGGGACTGAATGCAGCCTTCTGATTGGTCAAATCTATGGTATCCGTACTAACTGTTGTGTCATGTATGTCATTTCAGTGCTTCCTAGTGTCAAACAGGGTCTCATTCCCAGGCCATTTATCCAGTGTCTTCCAGTATACATGTAATACTGGGGATGGTTTGGGTCTGGGACTGAGACAGTCACAAACCTTGATGTCATCCCGGACCCTGAGGCACAGCTCCCAGAGCTTGGGCAGATACTCGGCTACCTCCCCAACCTGCCTACCCGACAGAAGATCACTCAGAGCCATGCAGCTGGTGTGGATGGGTAGGGAGGGGGGAGGGGCATGAGTACAGCATGTGTGGGGGGTGTTAGGAGGGGAAGGGAGAGGGGGGAAGAGGAGGTGTGCTGGGGGAACATCACGGACCTTGCTTCTCTGTTCCGCCATACGCTGCTGTTCAAATTGGCAGTGAGGTCATCAAGAATTGCACCAAGATATTTATCCACCTGCAGAGACATGATGGAGGAAGTGAATCTAGCATTGATTCATCCAATCAGAGGACTGCATTCAGTATTCAGACATGAAGTGTAAGGCCTTAAATTGCTACTTAGTAATAAATGGGCTAATTTGACACTGCTGCTTCGGTGTCCCCATAGTAAACCGTCTGATTCCTGTGCGGACGTTTCCACAGGGACTCACGGCTTTCTTGCTTTCTGGCACCAGAGCAGACCATATGCTGCCCATGGCCAGCTGTACGCGGGGACTGGGATCGTACGTGTACCGGTACAGCCGGGGGACGAGTGTGGGGAGATATGGTGCCAGCTGCTCCTGCGCCTGGGAGGCAATGGTGGAGAAACCAAATGCTGCACCCTGTGGTGTGGTGTGTGTGTGTGGTGTGTGTGTGTGTGGTGTGTGTGTGTGTGTGGTGTGTGTGTGGTGTGTGTGTGTGTGTGGTGTGTGTGGTGTGTGTGGTGTGTGTGTGGTGGGTGTGGTGTGTGTGTGTGATGTGTGTGTGATGTGTGGTGTGTGTGAGCATGTCAGTAATCACATCAAGTAAACTAACATACCACACTAGTATATTAGTCACATGACCTGCTGTCT
Source organism: Axinella damicornis (assembly GCA_963931865.1). Lineage (NCBI taxonomy): Eukaryota > Metazoa > Porifera > Demospongiae > Axinellida > Axinellidae > Axinella > Axinella damicornis. Next base: position 731,652 of record OZ007517.1, on the reverse strand, counting down.
CATGTCATGTGACCTCATGTGATCTCACATGACCTGTTGCTCCGCCCACCTTCTTGGAGTTCCACAGAGAGTGGTGGTTGGCCAGGTGCATGAACTTGTACACCAGGTCAGGCCGGTTGAGGTCGCTGGCCAGAGAGCATAACTCCTTGTACGTTGAGAGGCTGCCCCTGCAATTAAAAGATCATTATGATGATTTTGTCAAGAATGTGAAAACGTCACCAAGTTCTGAAGAGTGGCAGAAGGCCTGGGTAGATTACTGAAGTTTACTAGAGATTACTGGAGATTACTGGAAACTACTGGAGATTACTAGAGATTACTACAATTTACCATACCCTTGTGGGGCCTTTCCAAGCATCCCCTCCTGGAAGAGCTTCGTATCACCAGTTACTTCATGCCCAGGCCTACAAATAATGACAAGAGACATTTGGTCACATGGCAGTCACATGACAGCCACCCCTCTTCACTCAACCCACTTCCTCCCTTCCATGAGAGTGCCCACTAATATTCCGACCAGGTCTTCTCTTTGTGAGGAGTCGCTGCGCTCGTATACCAACCCCAGACCTCTCGACGCCATTTCCTGTATCATGTCTAAAGCAGAAGGGGAAGGAGAAGGAGGGCAAGGAGAGGAGGAGGAGAGGAGAGGAGAGGAAGAGGAGGAGAAGGAGAGAGGAGGGACAGGAGAAGAAGAAATAGAGGGCAGGGAGAGGAGGAGGAGAGGAGAGGAAGAGGAGGAGGAGGAGGAGAGAGGAGGGATAGGAGAAGAAATAAAGGGGAGGGAGAGGAGGAGGAGCAAGAGAAGAGAGGGAAAGGAGGGGAAAGAAAGGGGAGGGAGAGGAGGAAGAGGAGGGAGAGGAGGAAGAGGAGGGAGAGGAGGAAGAGGAGGGAGAGGAGGAAGAGGAGGGAGAGGAGGAAGAGGAGGGAGAGGAGGAAGAGGAGGAAGAGGAGGGAGAGGAGGAAGAGGAGGGAGAGGAGGAAGAGGAGGGAGAGGAGGAAGAGGAGGGAGAGGAGGAAGAGGAGGGAGAGGAGGAAGAGGAGGGAGAGGAGGAAGAGGAGGGAGAGGAGGAAGAGGAGGGAGAGGAGGAAGAGGAGGGAGAAGAGGGAGAGGAGGAAGAGGAGGGAGAGGAGGAAGAGGAGGGAGAGGAGGAAGAGGAGGAAGAGGAGGAGGGGAAGGAGAGGAGGAGGAGAATGAAGGGAGTGAGAGGAGGAGGAGGGGAGGGAGAGGAGGAGAAAGAGGGGAGGGAGAGGAGGATGGGAAGAACAGTGGAATATCTTCTCTACACATGTAAAAATACCATTTTTCTCTCCAAGCATGTTCAGAAAGGTACCCTGGATCCGTTTCAAGAATCCCTGGAAGGAAATAGTGAAATCCAGATAGGACGTACAGATCTGAGGTATGTCGCCAAACTTGGCACATTTTGGAAACCATTTTCTACCAATTATGGCACATTTTGACATGCCAATTTTGGAAATAAACCTAAATTGGCAGAAGCAGCACTCCTGTTGTATAGGGTGACTGATGGCCATTTAAATGGACCAATGAACCGAAATTGGTATGGGAATAGACTTGGAGGAGAATGCTGCACTAGGTATGGGTATGTGAATGAGATATGAAGCTGGGGATTGTGCCATTGTGGTCAGCATAAATGGAGCTTTCAAATGATGTCCTTAAAGTGGATTTTAATCTCGGTCACATTTTTGTCAAAAATCGCACTCGACCGAAGGCTATAATCCATGGTTTTTCATGATTTGGGGTCAAAATTCAACCTACTGCAAAATGGACATCATTGGAATGCTCCATTCATGTTGATCACAATGGCGCAAATCCCAGCTTCGTATCTCATTCCTTGCCAAAGATAACTAGCATAGTACTTGGCTGACATAAATCCTACTCCGTATATCCATTGTCTAAAGAAAGTCATGTTGTATCCATGCATTTGAATGAGATATGAAGTTGCATTGTATCTTGGTACGTGAATGAGATACGAAGCTGGGAATTGCACCACTGTGATCAGCAAGAAGAGAGCGTTCAAATGATGTCCTTGAAATGGTTTTTATTGACGGTCACATTTTTGCCAAAAATCGCACTCGACCAAAGGCTATAATCCATGGTTTTTCATGATTTTGGGTCAAAATTCAACCCACTGCAAAATGGTCATGATTTGAAAGCTCCATTCATGCTGATCACAATGGTGCAAATCCCAGCTTCATATCTCCTTCCTAGCCCAAGATACTTACATGTAGCAACCAAAGGCGTAATAAAGTACTGTAGCATAGGAGTCTTAACGTCCAAGAAAAGTTGCACTGTATCTTGGTACGTGAATGAGATATGAAGCTGGGAATTGCACCATTGTGATCAGCAAGAAGAGAGCGTTCAAATGATGTCCTTGAAATGGTTTTTATTGTCGGTCACATTTTTGCCAAAAATCGCACGCGACCAAAGGCTATAATCCATGGTTTTTCATGATTTTGGGTCAGAATTCAACCTACTGCAAAACGGACATCATTGGAATGCTCCATTCATGCCGATCACAATGGTACAAATCCCAGCTTCATATCTCATTCCTAGCCCAAGATACGTAGCATTATGCATAGCCTCGTTCCCAGGCCTTCTACACCACATACTGCACTGCAATAGACGAAACCTAGGCATGGGCCTGGGAACAAGGCTACTGTTTCTGCCAATTTCAGGTTAATTGACTTGTCATAACTGGATTCCTGACATATCTGTGTAACCATGACAACTCACTTGGATGTCGCGGTGTTTCCATGCATGCTTGAGGAGGGAGAGCAGCCACACACACGCGGATTGTCTCACGAGGGGCGACGCCCCCACGGTAAACTCTGTCAGAATGGTGTCCAATGTCCAGGACATTATCTCCGAGTCCACAGCAGATATACTGCACAAGGAAGGAATGGCAAATGGGAGTGTCAGAGATCGGGGTGTACGGGGGATCCCAGGATATGTTAGAGGAGGGATCCCAGGAGCTGTGTGGGATCCTAGGTGATAGTCAGGGAATCCTACGTGCTAGTCGGGGAATCCTACGTGCTAGTCGGGGAATCCTACGTGCTAGTCGGGGAATCCTACGTGCTAGTCGGGGAATCCTACGTGCTAGTCGGGGAATCCTACGTGCTAGTCGGGGAATCCTACGTGCTAGTCGGGGAATCCTACGTGCTAGTCAGGGAATCCTACGTGCTAGTCGGGGTATCCTACGTGCTAGTTGGGGAATCCTAGGAGGTGTTGGAGGTGGATTGTATAATGTACCAGGTTGGTGAGATTCAAGCGTGAAACACCAGTGAATACACTATAGGCAGTATGCTCATTCTGATGTCACAAGAAGTGAATCTGGGGACTCGGAAAGGATTCAACCCAACATCTCAGTCCTCCTGATTACCTGAGACACTGGCCTCGTTCCCAGACCACATGGCCTGGGAACGAGGCTACTGAGATACTCTTACCACTAAGTCACTGAGATCCCTGGACAGAGCAGCAACCCTGTGTACTCACCTCCTCTCCTCGTAGCTAGGCAACCACCATGGATCATGTGATGCAGTGCTGAGCTGTCCGGCAGCCACACAGGAGATGGCCTCACCCACGGTAAACTGGAGCTCGATGGCCTTCTCCTCCCGCAGCTGAAAGAGCCCTCGGAGGAGTGAGCGTTTGTCTGGGAATGCTGGGTCGCCAAGAGCGAGGTAGCCAAGAGACAGGGCACAGTGCTCCTTCAGCTGTGTGTGTGTGTGTGTGTGTGTGTGTGTGTGTGTGTGTGTGTGTGCATGTGTGGGTAGGTGTAGGGCGTGGGTGTGGATATTGGGGCACATGAACCCAAAACCACAAGCGCTATGAAAATGGTCACCTTTATTTCTTTAGCACTTCTCAGTTTTCTTGTCAGGCAATCCACCACACTGGTCTTCAAGAGCACATCCCCCTCCCCTTCCCCAGGATTGTCTGGAAGAGGTAGGGGGCCGCTGCGAGCTATTTCCCCAAGGGCTCCACACACTGAGCAGGCCAGCTGCACAATGGTCACCGAGGAGACCAGAGAAACTGCGACGAGATGGACAGGAGAAATGAACACTCCAATACCACTGCACAGTCAACTGATGACTTACTCAATCTCTTGAGAGCCCTCTTCACAAGATCAAGTTTTTCTCCAATTCCCGTGTCCATGGCGGTGTTGTCATGGCAACCATCACTGTCCCCTTGTGGCTGCTGTTGCTTCAGGCAGTTGCTGACCACATATCCTAGTGACACCACTGCACCGTGCTGTACATGGTAGGACTGGGATCGTGTGATCCAAATGATAAATGTGAGGTCATGTGATTTCAATATGAGGTCATGTGATCCCAATATGAGGTCATGTGATCCCAACGTGAGGTCATGTGATTTCAATGTGAGGTCATGTGATTCCAAGTGTGGTCATGTGATTTCAATGTGTGGTCATGTGACCCCAATGTTATTATAATGATAGCTGGGAGAAATAGGGCTGGGGAGCTACCTCACTCCGTGTGTCACTGAGGATCTGTTCAGCCAGTGCGAGGAAGGGTCCATCCTCTAGCAGCCCAGACAAGAGCCCAAGCAACCTCCCTGCTGGCTCCCGCGTCTCAGAGTGGCTGGAGCGGGTGAACCCCTACTCGTACATGTACGTATGTGTGTGTGTGTGTGTGTGTGTAATCACTCTCGGAACGTGTTCATCTATCAGTACTCTCCCTCTCTCTCTCCCTCTCCCACCTTGATCCAGTGAATCTCTCTGCTGAGTCCGACAGCCACCTCAGAGGGGGAGGCTGCCACTGCCTCCAGCAGGGCTGCCATGGCAACTGAGTACAGATCCACGTCTGTGGGGGAGGAGGGGGAATCATATCACAGCTGTGCTTGGCGGTGGGCTATGATACACAATCATACCCCCTGCAGGTCCCAGAGACTGCTTCAGGAGATCCAAGTAGTCTGACAGCACCTCTGTACAGAAAAAAAGCAAATCACATGAGGTCATGTGACTCCCATGTGTGAGATCATGTGACTGTACCAAGGTCAAGTGACCTCAATGTGAGGTCATGGAAGCAAGATCATGTGACCCTGTCAAGGTCACATGACTTCCTTTATCATGCCATGTGATACCTTTATCAACAGATTGAGCCAATTTGGTGAGGTAATTGGCCAAGGGTGGAAGCGTCTGATTGGTCAGCTTCTGTTCCTCAGTGACACCTGCACTAGCAGCAAGACATAATCTCAAGAACTTCACTCCCTCTGAGAGAGTGCGCGGATTAAAGGGAAGCGTGCCGGCGGCAGTAGAGTAGCCTCTCCCAGACTGGAGGGTGAGGGATGCCTATTGGGAGCAACAGGACGGTGTAAGAGTATACATGTATGTGCAAGCCTGGCCTCAGTCCCAGACCATCCACCACACGGGAATGAAACCTATCCCAAGAAAGACCGATGAACGGAGGTCCATTAAAATGGTGGATGGATGGGAAGAGAAGGCAACCACATAATTAACTGGCTAATGGCCTATAAGCTTAGTTAGTGTGCCATTCTACTTGGGGGAGGGAGGAGCTCGTGTCCATGTGTGAGGGTGTGTTGTGGAGCCCTCACCCTCTTGTGTAGGTACAGAACCATCTTGCAGAAGTCGGGTGAGTCTTTGGAGCTATGATCCCTGTCCTCTTCTGATGAGGGGGGCTTCAATCCTCTCCGACCCTCCCCACTCACCTCGTCTTTGCTGCAGGAGGGTGATATGGTAGTTGTGCATGGAGTTAATGCATGAGCAATCACGTGACTAGTCATGTGACCAAGTACCTGTCTCCTGCTCCAATGATGCACACAAAACGAGAGGGAATGTGGTCGAAGGGAAACACCACAGAGCCGTAATGGACAGCTGCCAAACGCACACGGGGGATGGGCTGTGAGGTGAGGAGGAGGAGGGGATGTGTGTGTGAAAGAGAGAGGATGTGTATGTGAAGGAGAGAGGATGTGTGGTGAGGGGGAGGGTGTGTGTGCGTGTGTGTGAAGGAGAGAGGATGCGTAGTGAGGGCGGGGACGATGTGGTGAGGGAGAGGGTGTGTGTGTGTGTGCGTGTGTGTGAAGGAGAGAGGATGCGTAGTGAGGGCGGGGACGATGTGGTGAGGGAGAGGGTGTGTGTGTGTGTGCGTGTGTGTGAAGGAGAGAGGATGCGTAGTGAGGGCGGGGACGATGTGGTGAGGGAGGTGCATGCAGGAAAACTGCAGCTGCTGTTCATTCCACATACGGAGTAGATGTTTTCCAGGAGCAGCGCCTCCACAATGAGCGCACTCTGTCCCTTCACACCGCGGTAGGCCACAGACAAAAGCCCAAGACACTCCTGGATGGCCAGACCCACATCCTGAGATGTATCCTGTGTGGTGGTGTGTGTGTGTGTGTGTGTGTGTGTGGTGTGGTGTGGTGTGTGTGTGTGTGTGTGTGTGTGTGTGTGTCGTGTGGTGTGTATGTGTGTGTGTGTGTGTGTGTGTGGTGTGGTGTATATGTGCATGTGTGTGTGGTGCATGTGTGAGTGTGTGCAAGGAGAGTCAGTTAAGGTCTCTCTCCTCCCCCATCCCCCACAGGCTCACCTTCTTCAGGGAGTCAAACAGCTTCACGAGGTGTTTCGTATCTTTCCGAAACAAGAGAGGGACTCTCCTGCAAACACCATGGTAACAAAGACATTGCAGTGAGGGACATGACGATCACTGTGGCTCTAGCTGGACACAGAGTTCACTCACTTTGCCAGGCTGCCAATTGCAGAGTATGCCATCACTTGGAGCTTGGCATCCTTTGCGGGAAAGTTGAGGTGGGATTACAGTGTGGGCCATGTATAACATGCACACACACACCTCACACAACACACTTCTCACATCCACCACACCCACACACCTCACACACCTCACACAACACACTTCTCACATCCACCACACCCACACACCTCACACACCTCACACAACACACTTCTCACATCCACCACACCCACACACCTCACGTGCCTCACACAATACACTCCTCACATCCACCACACCCACACACCTCACGTGCCTCACACAACACACTCCTCACATCCACCACACACACATACTTCATCTGGTTGGTCGACTATCTTGTTCAATCCCGTCAGCAACACTGGAGACATAACTGCAAGTTTTTGATCTGCAGTACTGTAGTGGAGATGGGTGGGAGATGGGAGGGACGGGGAAGAGAGTGAGGAGAGGGAAGGGATGGGAGGAAGGGGGGTGGGAGGGAGAGGACCGAGGGGGATGGGAGGGAGAGGATGGGGGGGGGGGGGGGGGGGGGGGGGGGGGGGGGGGGTATGGGAGGGAGGGGAGGGAAGAAGGGGACGAGAGGGAGAGGATAGAGGGAAAAGGGAGGGGAGAGGAGGGAGGGGGTGGGAGAGGAGGGAGGGATATGGGAAGGGAAGGAGTAAGAGAGGTCTACTGTATATTCTTTGCTCGGTACTTACTTGGAGCACATGTGATAGATGAACTCCAGCGACAGCGTGCGAAGCTTTGTATTAGTGATCTCACCGAACAGGCTGTCAAACACGACCTGCAGAGTGACAACAAGAACACACAACACGGGAAGATGTGGTACCAGAATCAGAAATAGAAGTGCTGTGAGAATGAGAGTACAGGAGCGGTACCGGAATCAACAACAGAAGTGGTACCGGAATCAACAATAGAAGTGGCACCGGAATCAACAATAGAAGTGGCACCGGAATCAACAATAGAAGTGGTACGGGAATCAACAATAGAAGTGGTACGGGAATGAAAACACGGGATGGGAACTGGCAAATGAACTGGTATGAGAAACAGTGTGGAATGGATGAGATGACAGTACGGGAATGCGACAACAGGCTAGCTATGGACTTGCCACAGTGGAAGGCTGGCATGGGAATATAGTATGGGTATGTGACAGCAGAAATGGCATTTGGATGAATACCTGCACACAGGCTGGGAAGCTGTTAGCAGCGAGCGTGGATTTCATGAGGTACGGCAAGATCCTGAGCCGCACCCTCAGTGTAGCCGGAGACCGGTTGTCTCTGACGGGAGCTGACTGCAGTGACGAGAGAACATGATTTTATGGCTAACACAACAAAACAGAAGTTAGGAAGAGAAGCATAAGACGAGGACGATTAAGAGGCCAAGTTTGACCTTCTTCCCTTGATGGAGATCAGGATGTATCGTACCTGTGGCCTGGTCCTCTTGCCAGGGGTGACGACGGTTCCCTGGTAGAGGGAGAACAGTCTGGAGACGACTGCAGCACCCTCCCAGTCGACACTGCCCCCAAATATCCTCAGATGGCGGTCACCCTGGTCCGACACACTGCACATATATGTACCAGAGCGATGAATACTTTTAACCCCCCCCCCCCCCCCCCCCCCCCCCCCCCCCCAAAACCATCACTTGCCTGCTCCGTGGATCTCCAGCTGCTACCACAAAGTGGCAAACTACTTCGTCCGGTGTGAATATCTCTGAGGACAGAAGTCGCAACACGGCCAACTTTACCTGTGAAAGACAAATTTTTTTCAAAGCAGGATATATTCTTCTCTCTCTCCACACCCGCACACTCCCACCTTTTCCAGCTGGTCAGGCTCTGGGGGGTTCCCTCCGGTTACCTTGGAAACCAGAGCAGAGCTCAGCCCAGGGGGAGGGGGGTGGGTGGCAGTTGACTGAGGATCGATACCTCTATAAGAAGAAACATCTTCAGTCAAGAGTACACCAAAATTTAGCTTCACTTCGATCTTCTCCTCACCCGTACGGCAGTAGGAGGTAGTGCAGGGTGAACTCCAGGAGGGTGGTGCGGCTGAGCTCGCTCTTCCCTCGGGGAAAGAGGGCCTGCCACTCGGTGATGGCTTGTGGCAGGACAAGATGCACAAGGGCAGGAATGCACAGCTGAAGGATGCTGCAGAAGATGTACGATGAGCAGGACATGGAGCATGTCCGTCAACACACTATCGTACACACCACACACGTCACAGTCACACAGTCACACACACACACACACACACACACACACACACACACACACACACACACACACACACACACACACACACACACACACACACACACACACACACACACACACACACACACAGGACACACCTCTCCTGCTGTTGGGCAGTCTTCCCTTGCAGAGACCCAATCAGTGTAGCAAGCAGCTTCCCTTGTTCTGAACCTGGTAGCCGTGGGAACCCCAGGCGTACATATACCAGCGAGAAGTTCTGTGGGATTGCATGTGTGTGTGTGTGTGTGTGTGTGTGTGTGTGAAGGCATGCTCCATACAAAAGAGCCATCTGCAAAGTGCTAAAGTGGATGATATATCATTCATCAACCTTCTGAAGAAAATGAAAGTCAGATGGCAAGTTATAGTAGAGCTAAACGCCAGGATGATACTAGGTACCATCGCAACTTACGATAACTTGTGGTAGGGCTGCTGGGTCTCTGAAGTGTGCGAGGAGCACCTCCAGGGGTAGCTGCACCTGCGGTCGACTCTTCAGTCTCTTGTTCACATGTGTCAACAACTCCAGGACCTGGGGGTGAGAGGTTAAGGTGCAAAGGTCAAAGTTCACGGAGGCAGCAATACACAATACAATATATGAAGGAACGATCAGGACCATGGTATGATTGTCGAAAGAAAGAGGGGAGGGGAGGAGAGGGAGCTCATGGTGTTACGATAGTAACGATACCTTGTTCTGCACCGTCTTGTGTTCACTGGTGACTTTGAGGATGACGGGTATTAGGAAACGTCCCAACAATTTCTCCAGCTGGTCATCACTTTCAGCCGCACCGAGCCGGAGAAAAACTCGTTCCAGCAGCTCTGTTGGAACAAGCACCATAATAATACAGGCAGGTGCCTGATCAATGATGTATAATTTGTAGCTGCTATGCTGTCTGTCTGGCATGAAGGAATATTCCTACCCAATTCGTGCACTTCAGTAGAAGTCCCTGTTTCATCTGCCATCTTCAGTCTTTATGTCGATGCTGTGCTAGTATACTGCCTAGTAGTAGTTACGGCATCAGCGCAGCATCAGCTGTATACGCGCTGCATGTTCTAAATATACGAATATGGTTAGTAATATTTTGTAATATTGAAAATAATAATTACTATGGCTGCAGGTACAAGGAATGGGTACCCTCACTTACGGCGAGTTTGAGCTCTGTGCCAGAGAGATTGCGGCGATCTCAGACCGGCTGTCGGATGGCTGGGAGCTTAAGAGCGTCAGACCGACACCAGATCTCGAGGAAACTATCTTCCTTTCCAAGACATCTACCCACATGACCATGTTGAAGAGCAAGGAGCCCGTAGGGTGCGGGCAAGCTGAACTCAAGGACAGTGTAGAGGACTGTGGTGATCCCGCCACCGTGCATCTTCATCCCAGATCATCTGCTGTTGCCGTACAACTGCAGTACCATGTGGTGTACAGCTCCTCGTACGAGGTTCCTGTGCTCTACTTCCTAGCCTCCTTCCAGAACGGCAAGCAGCTTCCCCTGAAGGACATCTGGAGCCTGATTTCAGAAACATATACGTCTGCAGAGAGTGACAGATGGGGACTGGTGACGCAGCAGGAACACCCCTTGCTATCCCGCCCGTTTTATCATATTCATCCCTGCCACACCGCTCAAGTTATGGCAGCAGCTTTGAACTGTGCAGGTTGCTGCGGAGACAAGAGAGATACAAATCCTGGAGCAGTCTCGCAGGCCAGCTGCAGTCCCCTTCCAATCAAAACCACATCAGATTCTACAGGCGATTTTACATCTTCTGTGAACTACCTTCTCACTTGGCTAACTACATTTGGACCACTTGTGGGACTAAAAGTTCCACTGGGTTTCAACATTGTTAACTGATCAAGTGTGGGTGCAAAGTTCAATTTACACACTTAAAAAAAGATGATCATTCACGTACCCAAGAGGAAAACTTTGCACTGCTATAGCATAATACGGTAAATAAAAGGAGTTTGTGTTACGGTACATAATTAAAAGCAGTTCATATTTATGCTATGGTTAAAGCAGTGATAGTATGCATATATAGGTTCACTTCAGTGGTGAGTATGGGGCAGGGACCATGATCTGAGCTTCCATAGACCTGATCAGAGGAACTGGAGAGACACAAGAGGGTTAATGGACCTAATCAGAGGAACTGGAGACACGAGAGGGTTAATGGAGAGCAAATGGAGAGGCACAAGAGGGTTAACGGAGAGTAACTGGAGACACAAGAGGGTTAATGGAGAGGAACTGGAGGTTAATGGAGAGTAACTGGAGAGGCACAAGAGGGTTAATGGAGAGGAACTGGAGACACAAGAGGGTTAATGGAGAGGAACTGGAGATACAAGAGGCTAATCAGAGGAATCGGAGAGACACAAGAGGGTTAAAGGACGTAATTATAATCAGAGGAGCTGGAGAGACACAAGAGGGTTAAACTTATGACTTGTGGAGAGAGACAGACATGTTTTCCTCACCCGTTCTCACAACACACTCGTCCCATCCCGGGAACTCCCAGGCAGCCTGTCTCGTCTCGGTGCGATCATGCAGATCCTTGTATGCTAAACAGTGAAACAATGCTGGGTAACAGTGGGTTTGTTTCATGGGAGAAACCTTCACCTTTCTGTGGTGATTTGTAAAAACAGCCTGGAATTGGTCTGGACACCTGAAATCCATGGGAAGAAATTACCCTACAAAATCTAGCAATTCACAAAAGTTTTCTCCCACAAACTAAACCAGTACTCTCCAGTATATCTCTCTCATTGATAGGCAGTAATCTCGTATATTCTAGTAATTTCATTAATAGGCATTTCCATTGGGTAATTGACATAACATTAAGATTACAGGGGCTTACCCCACAGATGGAATACTTGATGCATCTCCCCAATCTGAGAGAACCATCCTCCAATACTCTCCTCCTTACGATATTTGATTCCTTGCTCCCTAAAAAGACATACAGCTGGCTAAAACTCAACCAATCAGAGGGCTGCATTTGCCCCTTAGACAGGAAGTTATTTGCTAATAGCAAGAGCCAGGTATATACATGTACAGCACGGCAAATTTCAGTATACCAATAGGTTTGATGACAGCATTGACGGCTTACCAATTTTGTCCCCACTCGATCAGAGTTCCGGGCTACACAGAAAAACAGAGCATAAAATTGACGTTGCATGCTCCATCCAGCAGTAATATATTGAAGATCTAGCCTGGTTACCAAACTCCATTCCCAGGGGAAAAGCCTGGGAATGAGGCCACTAAAGACACGCACCCTAAGCTTATAACTTCTCATCTCGTATATGCCCTTCGGTTCCCTGTGTGTCTCTGCATTCGCAGGGTCCCAGAATACAAAAGGCAGAATAATTTGGTTGCTTCGAGATGTGATCATCTTGTTACGGGACTTTGCAAACTCATTCCAGTTCTGCAATGGAAGCACAGAGATAGTGAGTAGATGTTAGGGTGATTGAGCCTAACTGACCTTATCACTGTTCAGTTTTTCAGCTGTTTCAGAAACTTTGTCGTACCCAGTGTACTGCCAGATGTGGGCTGAAGACAGATGAGAGTTATGTGCCATATGTGTGTGTGTGTGTGTGTGTGCGTGTGTGTGAGGTTGTGTGTTGCAGAGGGACCAATTTCATTCACATTTGACAACACAAGCTCCCCTCCTTACTTGCTTGGTCTAGTTGTGAGCCAATTATGGTCGTCCAGCTTCCAAGCAGCTTCACGGGGATCTCCGGGTTTTCCGAGGCACGTATCATGTGCTCCCCCGCCTTCTGCAAATACTCCTCCATACAATCAGGTTTAACCTGATGCACTAAACAAGCATTACCACATAAACAAACATCAAATGGTCATCAACACCCACAAAACAAACATACCCTGAAGTTCAAATATACTCTTTAGTCTTCCTTCAGTGGCACTCAACACCCTGGACTGAGATTTCGTCTGCCTTTCCCTGTCCCGCCCAAATAGCGTCCTGGCAGGTACCTGGCCCGATCTTCCCCCTCTGCGAAGGCTAGCTACACTCGCTAGAGGCGCCAGGCCGCTTCTGCAAGGATGGAACCCGCGGTAAACCAACCGCGAGAGAGCCATCTTTGATCGTTAATCTTCTGAGTGGGCAGAATCGAAAGGGGTGGGGCTCAAATGAGTTCTGAAATCTGATTGGTCGAATTACAAAAGAAGGATGTGCTTCAATAAGAACGCCAAGGACAACAATGGAAATGCATAGGTACAGAGGTGATTCATGGTGACGGGAACAGATGGATCCCAGTCCTCCTTTAAGACAAATCAAGCTCCCTGCAGGTGAGGATAACCTGCATCTTGTAGCTGATGACACGACCTGGACTTCACGGTTACCCTCTGGTGATCAACTCTCATCTTTCTACAGAGGCCAAGGAAGACCCTGAGAAGTACAGATTTCAAGTCGAACTAGAGTTCGTGCAATGTCTTGCTAATCCACAGTACCTCAACTGTAAGTATTGTGCAGATTGGTAGCCTCATGCCCAGGGCCCGGGCACCCACTGGCCAATGTCATACTATTGCAGTCTCTAAGTATGACTGCACAATAGTCTCGTTCCCAGACCACATTTTTCGCATGCAGAAAATGGTCTGGGAATGAGACTAGCTGCGGAAGCAGTCTCTGTGCAAAGGGTCTGGTTTCAAGACTACACTGCTCGATGATCTGGCACACAGTCCAACCTTTAATTATGAAGTATGATGGCATTACGGGAATGTCACTATTGCTACTGAATCAGCGAATTTCATTGTTGATCATAGCCTCGTTCCCAGGCTACATGCTGTTAAGCAAGTACAATGTATGAGCTGGGTGTGTGCCTGGGAACGAGGCTAATCAAATCACCGCTTCCATGATCATGAGAAGCATTGATTGATGGTACCTTCATGACAGTTTTGGCCCAAAGGGGCTACTTCAAGGAGAAGGAGTTTGTCAACTATCTCAGCTACCTCCAGTACTGGAAGAAACAAGAGTATGCCAAGTATCTCAAGTGAGCAACAGCCTCAGAAATTCACTGTAGCAGCCTCTCATAGCACAGTAAGTATTAACTAGCCTCGTTCCCAGGCTCTCTCTCTGGAAAGGAGAGAGAGCCTGGGAACGAGGCTAGGTAACTATAAACACTGCACCCAGGGACGCAAGATCTTCAGCTGTTACGTGTAACAGAAATGCAACTACAAGCCAATACTCTTACTTGAGAACTACTAGAGAATACTGGAGATTACCAGAGTTTACTAGAGAATACTAGATTCCTAGAGATTACTATGGACTACTAGAGAACACTATAGACTACTAGAGATTACTAGACTACTAGAGATTACTAGAGACTACTACAGACTACTAGAGATTACTAGAGACTACTACAGACTACTAGAGATTACTAGAGACTACTACAGACTACTAGAGATTACTAGAGACTACTAGAGATTACTACAGACTACTAGAGATTACTAGAGACTACTACAGACTACTAGAGATTACTAGAGACTACTAGAGATTACTACAGACTACTAGAGATTACTACAGACTACTAGAGATTACTACAGACTACTAGAGATTACTAGAGACTACTACAGACTACTAGAGATTACTGCCATGAAACACCACTACTGAGAACAACTCGAGGTGCTCATAAAATTTGTTTCCCACTCCAAAACTTGGTGGTAGCAGTCTGGGAAGAGGCTGCTCTAGAAGCTGGATGATAGGAGGAGCCACACCCTCCCGTCTCCTCCTCAGGTATCCACAGTGCCTCCATTTCCTGGATCTCTTGCAGTCGGACCAGTTTCGTCGCGAGCTGGCGAACGCCCAATACACCAAGTTTGTGGAGGACCAACAGCTCCTGCACTGGCACCACTACACCAAGAAGAGGATGCTGTTCCAGCAACGAATCTGTGAGTTGTGTAGCCTCGTTCCAATGCGGCCTGGGAACGAGGCTACCTAGTGGGAGGGGCTATAGCGGCTAGACAGAGTTTTGTGTAATAAGCACCCACAATTTGTTAAGGCTTACTCTCTAGTGTGTTACCATCATTGTACAGTGTAGTGCCACTTTACAAACAGCACGTCGGTCATGTGATATCAATATGTCATGTACATGTGATGTCATTGTGGTCATGTGATATCATTGTGGTCATGTGATGTCAATGCATTCTTTGTTCTTGATTCCTAGTAACACAAGGCAAGCAACAACCCGTACCGAAATAGCAGACTCATATCTGCATAATTGAACACCAGGATAATTATTACTTTTGTGGTACTGTTGTACGACCATCTCACAATGTGTACGGGAAAACAGAAAACAACAACTCAGAAATATGACAATAACAGCTAGAGATGAGGATGGGTGAAATAAAAGGGTTTGAAGGGGAGAGCTATAAGTAATATCAATGGCTACTCTCAGTTACCCGATGGGTATGGAAGCACACCTCTGCCTGCGAGCGTTGGAGATTCCTGATGTTGTAGACCGTTCCTACAAAGACATAATGGCGGCAGTCTCATGCAGATAGGTATAGAGCATATTGCAGTTTGAGCAGCTGCTCATATTGTAGGTACCTACCTAAGATTGAGCAGCTGCTCATATTGTAGGTACCTAAGATTGAGCAGCTGCTCATATTGTAGGTACCTACCTAAGATTGAGCAGCTGCTCATATTGTAGATTGAGCAGCTGCTCATATTGTAGGTACCTAAGATTGAGCAGCTGCTCATATTGTAGGTACCTAACTATGAGCACCAGGTCAAAGTCAGTGGACTGTTTCCACCTAGTTGAAATTATCGGAGGCCTAGGTTAAATATTTAAACTTAATACATGATACAGTCCACTATAGAGACTGAAATGTGTAACCTCCAGCAACTTGTAGCTGCTGAGAACTCGTGCCTTCCCTCCTTACTTCGCCCCCTCCTGAACAAGAAACACTGCCCCCTCCTTGCTTGTGGGTGACTCAGGTCAATACTATGAGCCTGGGAATGAGGCAACCTTGCTGACATGCATGGTATGAGGTGAGGTGCATTACTTGCTGGGATCGAGGCTCTACCGCCTCCCTGCTTGTGGGTGACTCACGTACCCCCTTGCTGACTAGCCTGGGAATGAGATTGAGATTAGTCAGCCAGCATGCATGGCATTACTTGTTGGGATGTGGATGTGCATTTGGGGCTTCAGTCTGTACTCCTGCGTGTTTAGCTTGAACAGGAGTTGCCCCTTCATCACGTAGAAGAACTGCAGAAAATAGAGTAAAATAGCTCAGATTAAGGTTAGGGATGAATCGGTGTTTCCCCCAAAGGGTGGTACCAGTAGCCTCATTCCCAGTCCCACGCCTAGCTTTTACCGTACTGCAAGTGACGAAAAGCTGGGCGTGGGACTGGGAACGAGGCTAGGGTACCAGGGTGCCCCTCCCCCTTTTCCCGGCCAACTGCCCTTTGATGCGGTCATTGGAATGCATTACGTTCTTTGATGTGGTCATATTTTTGGCTCTCACCAACTCCAACCCCCCTTCCCATCGGCTTTGGGGGAAACACAAATGAACAACAAATGTTTGGCCGGGAAAAGCCCAGTTGTCTTCTGATTGATCGCTGACACCACGTACCATCTCGTAGCAGCCTGTACTTGATCGCTCCTTCTCCCCACGAGAGCGGAACAAGATCACGCCATCGGAGGTGCTGGAGGTGGAGTGGAACCGTGTGATGACCACCTGATCCCACTTCTCCGCAGGCTCCCCCCACGGGTTGATCTGGTCCTGAGAGGACATGGACTTCACCACAGCTGAACACAAGGAGAAGAGACATTTGAAAAATTATATCGTGAAGATTATCATAGAAATAAATACATTACACTCCTGGTAGGGAAAAATTGATGTTAACCTCTGAGTCTCTGACTACCTTAGGAATGCTAACAGTGTCATGAGGCAATACTCACTCTTTTCTTCCAAGACATTTCCAGCCCCGTCAGTGATCTTCAGAGGTGGGAAGTCCTCCTGTGTGTACATAGACAACATAGTATGGACAAGCAGTAGCCCCGTTCCTATGCGGCCTGGGAATGAGGCTACTGCTTGTCAGTGATCTTCAGAGGTGGGAAGTCCTCTTGTGTGTACATACACAACAAAGCAGTTAGTACGGACGAGCAGTAGCCTCGTTCCCATGCAGCCTGGGAAGGAGGCTACTGTGTGGGAACTCTTCCTGTATGTACATGGCAAACAGTTAGCACTTACAAGAAGTAGCCTCGTTCCCATGCGGCCTGGGAACGAGGCTACTGCCTGTCAGTGATGAGTGATCTTCAGAGGTGGGAAGTCCTCCTGTGTGTACATACACAACAAAGCAGATAGTACAGACAAGCAGTAGCCTCGTTCCCATGCAGCCTGGGAACGAGGCTATGACAAGCAGTTACCACTCACAATCAGAACTACTAACACAGAGAGGATTATAATTTTTTCTTACTGGTCTGACAAATGTCAGGCTATTAAGAAAGTTGATCGGCCATGGTCTGACATTGTTAGGACGTAACAAGACACTAGGAAAATGTGTAACCCAGTTTTGATATTCACGTCAAAACTGATCCAGACATTGGAGAAATTCTTCACCCCTCGAATTCTCTCCTCGAAACGCCTACAGACGGAACACCACAACAACCCCACGAGTGATTTGTCACCTTCGTCTACGTCGCAACACAGCCATGAAAGCGCCTGATGTTCCTGCTCGTAGTTAGTCTGCCACTTCCTGAAGGTAAGTACAGTAACCTGCCTCTTCGTTTTCTTCAGTGGAGCTTGAGAGGCAGAGACTAAGACCCCGTTTACACTGGCATCCGAAAGCGTGCCGGCACGGGTCAGCACGCTTCGATTTGTCGGTGTAAACGCAAATGAACCGTGCCGAACCGTGCTGGCACGGCACGGTTGAGAGTGCCGTGCCAGCACGGTTAACGCGGAATAGCGCGCGCCGCGTTACGTGGCGGCATTGACAATTTACATGGCCGGCCGTGGCACGATTGCGCATTGCGTGCGGTGTGAACGGTGCCCAGCACGATTGTAGCGCGCTGTGCCGTGCCGTACTACACAACCGCGCCCAGTGTAAACACAATCAGAGGTACTAGCTGACCGTTTCGTCGCCATGTCGCTACAGCACGTGGTAAGTGTCGCGTACCCGATCCAGCCCACGCCGCGCGCCCGGTATGGGCCAGGGCCGAGCCTGAGCTTCGCGATGTTTGACCGGCCGTGTAGTCAGACTAACAGCGTAACGATCGGTCATATACAATATTTGCACGGCAAATGTCCGATGACCGACCGTTATAATCCACTCTGTAAATTAACACAATCCCCAATTAGTTAGCTGATTATTTCTGTGGAGGTCAGAGAGAGTAAAAGCTTCACTGCCAGAAATGGAGGCCCTACACGGCCAGAAGATGTTTTCTAAGCCCATGTACGCAAATGGCCCACCCAGTGCCAGCCAAGGAATGTCTTATCCTCGTTCCCAGGCCCTCACGCGAAACACGGAAGTGGGCCTGGTGACATGGCAAATTCCCGTATGTGCTGAGGTCAGCAGTCTTGATTTCGGGTAGGCGAATCACGTTCGTCCATTGCCAATTACTGCGTAGTAATTACATTCTTTACCCCATGAAAAGTGTAGCCATTTGATAAAACCGCTGTTGTAGCCTTCAAGACTCACCTCTGGTCGCTCCTTGGCAAGGACTTTCTACTTAGCCATCACCAACAGCTACCTTCCGCGTGATTTCGAATGCATCCAAGTATAAAATGTAATTGCTTACGCAGTTATGCTGACTGTGCACATACGGGAATTTTGCCAAGTGTCACCAGGCCCTCTTCCGCGTTTGTGTGTGGGCCTGGGAACGAGGCTAGGATTTCTATCTGCTGAACCCACCCACCTCCCTTGTCCCACCCTTTCTGCTGGTGCAGAACCTAAGGCCCAAGGACATTGCCGGAAATGACATCACCAGATCAAATTTGCATGATGCATAAACGCGACAACTAAAGGGTTAATTGGAAATGGCTAATTAGTAATTACCATACAGTAGCAACGATTGTCGCAAACACCAAAGAACACAAACCTCTTCATCTTCACTTTCTGTTGAAAGTCTCTTTCTCTTCCGGTGGAGAGTAGGGTTCTCCATTGGCACCAGAACACCCTTTATCACAGCGCCTACACAATACGGGATTGCATCAGGTTACCTCAAAGCTAATGGCCCAGTACATTTACAACTCATTCTCAGATTTCCACTCCATACCTTTCTGGAGAGTGTGGGAGGAGGCCTGGGAATGAGGCTAGGCCACATATTTCAGATCATTGATAGCCACAATGTCAGACCCGTACCCAGACCCCTGAAACCGGAAAGGGGGGGGGGGGGGGGGGGGGGGGGGGTCTGGCAAACATAGTGAAAATAATCAGCTACATTTGTGACCAGGATCAACAAGCTGTCATTCCTTCTAAGGGCCAATTAACCCCCCTGATCCCACTACAAGGATTAACCCCCCTGATCCCACTACAAGGATTAACCCCCCTGATCCCACTACAAGGATTAACCCCCCTGATCCCACTACAAGGATTAACCCCCTGATCCCACTACAAGGATTAACCCCCTGATCCCACTACAAGGATTAACCCCCCAGATCCAACTACAAGAATTAACCCCCTGATCCCACTACAAGGATTAGCCCCCTGATCCCACTACAAGGGCACGCCAGCATATTAGCATCACTTTTTCTGTACTTTGCGCAGAAAATCAGCCGCTTTGCAGTCTCTACATGGATGCATAACACCATAGGCTCAAATGCTTCTGCCGTCCTTGTTTGATACCAGAACTGGAGAGTGTAACCTCGTTCCCATGCGGCCTGGGAATGAGGCTACGGAGAGTGAGACAGCCTGAGCATCTAAAATGGTGGCTACCTGATCTCCTCCTCATGTCGTACTCCACCTGCTCATTCTCCCAGGTCTTCACAGGGGCTATCCTGGTCCTCTTACTCCTCCGTACCCCAGGGGTGTGGCTCTTGGATGGCTGCACCTTCAGCCGACGATACATCCTCCCCTCAGCATTGTAGGTGACCTCTAGCTCATTCCTCTCCTCTTGTTCCTCATCCGACCAAAAGTGGTCTCCGTCCTCCACCCCCCGAATCTCAGCTACTGTAGGTTTCTTCTTCTTACGACGTGGTTTAAGTACCAATGGAGAATGCCTCTTCCTCCGAGCTGGTTGCTTTGAGTGATCAAGCACTCTAGATCCAGCATCATCGTCATCTTCTTCCTCTTCTTGGTTCAAGGCACTGACCCCCCTCTGACTCCCAGCACTATCCTCTAATCCTAGGGCCATGCTAGGACCATCATCCATGCCAGGACTTGCAGGAGGTAAGTCATCGTCACTACCTTCAACAGTTTCTTTGCTAGCTCTTGTTCTAGAAGTGGAAGCAGCTGATTTCTTAGAGCCTCTTCTCCCACTCCTGCTGAGAAGTGTTGTCTCCTGTGAAGATCTTGCTTGGTGGGTGTTTCCATCTTTGCTCCCACTGGGAGCAGAACTCTCTCTGGAGGGGTCCCGAGATCGTCGACTGGGAGCTAGACTCTCTCTGGAGGGGTCCCGGGATCGTCGACTGGGAGCTAGACTCTCTCTGGAGGGGTCCCGGGATCGTCCACTGCGAGCTAGACTCTCTCTGGAGGGGTCCCGGGATCGACTGGGAGCTAGACTCTCTCTGGAGGGGTCCCGGGATCGACTGGGAGTGGCTTTCTCTCTGGAGCGGAGCCGTGATCTTCTCATGAGCATACTGCTAACTTCGCTTGGCACAAACCACTGGCCCTGACCTTGAGGATGGGATGGTTCTTTCTGAATGGCCAAAGAAACTTCTTTGGGAGCTGGACTCTCTCTGGAGGGGTCCCGGGATCGACTGGGAGCTAGACTCTCTCTGGAGGGGTCCCGGGATCGACTGCGAGCGGGACTCTCTCTGGAGGGGTGCCGGGATCGTCGACTGGGAGCTAGACTCTCTCTGGAGGGGTCCCGGGATCGACTGGGAGCTAGACTCTCTCTGGAGGGGTCCCGGGATCGACTGCGAGCAGGACTCTCTCTGGAGGGGTGCCGGGATCGTCCACTGCGAGCTAGACTCTCTCTGGAGGGGTCCCGGGATCGACTGGGAGCTAGACTCTCTCTGGAGGAGTCCCGGGATCGACTGCAAGCGAGACTGTCTCTGGAGCGGAGCCGTGATCTTCTCATGAGCTCACTGCCAACTTCACTTGGCACAAACCACTGGCTTTGACCCTGAGGAGGCGATGGTTCTTTCCGAATGACCAAAGAAAATTCCTTCAGACTACTCTTTTTTACTGTCCTCTTGGCACTACCAGGCGTTTCATCTGTTGCTGCCTTCTGGGGACCATCTTTCAAGGTCTCACTGCTAGCAGTCTTAGACAATGCCTGAGCTGTCGACTTCTTGGTCTTCTTCACAGCTGAAACTATCCGCGGTGGACTGTTTTCAGGCTCAGAAAACTCATCGTATATGTATGGATCAAGTACCGTCTCCTCTTGCTTGTCCCTGCTTTGGGGTTTTCGTCGAGGAGTGGGGTTCGTCTTCGCCGGTCCTGCAGTGGTCTCACCCGTGCTCTTTCGTGGGGATGTACGCAATGGAACATATGTAACATTCTTCCTCACCAACCTTCTGCTCTTTCCTTTTGCGTCGTCTTCCCCAGAAGCAGTTCCATCTACGTCTGTAGGTTTAGTTTTTCTCTTTCTTCTCGGCTTAGCTGGCTGCTTGCCTGCCAAAGCAGACTTCTTAGCAGCGTCAGCAGCCGCACGGGCAGCCAGTGATCTAGACTGGGTAAGCTGGCTGAGGCCCTGGAACAGATCGGGCTGGTCGCGGTTTCCGAGTAGAGTGGTCAACATTTCGTCCTCGCTAGTACTCTCGCTATCGCTGACGTGCAGTACCGGATGGATCTTTGAGATCTGTCTCCTGGAAGAAGGTTTCAGTACCACATCATTCTGGGCAGAAACTGTCTTCGTTTCTGTGCTGGTCTTTCTGGGATGAAAGGACCCATCCGTGGTGCTTGCAAGGGACTTGCAGGCTACAGCACCCTCTACGGTGTCTGTGTCCTTCAATTGCGTGCTGGGATGGGAGGATCCATCCGTGGTACCCATGACGGACTTGTGGGCTACAGCACTTTCTACAGTGTCTGCATCCTTCATCTGTGTGCTGGTCTTCTTGGGATGAAAGGACCCATCTGTGAGGCTCATGACAGACTTGTGGGATGCAGCGCTCTCCACACCTGTGTCCTTCATCTGTGTGCTGGTCTTCCTGGGATGAAAGGATCCATCAGTGAGGCTCATGACAGACTTGCGGGCTGCAGCACTCTCCACAGTGCCTGCATCCTTTATCTGCGTGCTGGTTTTCTTGGGATGAAAGGACCCATCCGTGAGGCTCATGACAGACTTGTGGGCTACAGAACTCTCCACAGTGCCAGCATCCTTCATCTGTGTGCTGGTCTTCCTGGGATGAAAGGATCCATCCCTGAGGCTCATGATGGACTTGTGGGCTGCAGCACTCTCTACAGTGCCCGTGTGTTGCTGGACGCCATCGGCAAGAACTTCCGTATTCTTTCCAGCAGTATCACCGAGATCTCCCGGCTCTATTGTAACAGTGGTCAACACCTTAGCAGATGCATTCTTTTGTAGAGGTTTGGAGACGATGTTTTTACGAAATTTCTTTCGTCTTCCAGTGGATTTGGTGTCCTCAGCAGCTCCTTCGGATTCAGAACTGGAACTGAACGAAAGCCTGTAGAGGGTGTGGTTTGAATGTCACAATATCCTGTTGTTAAAGAGTTGCTATGCAAAACCAGTACAACACACACTGTGAGCATCTTAATTTCGTACCAGCCTCGTTCCCAGGCCACATGTGAGGCCTGGGAATGAGGCTATATTGTACCTTCCTGGAGACACGGTATGTTTATATGACTAGTAATAGAGGACATGCTTTATGGATTAAGAATGCCCCTTGCCCTTGGCCTGACGCCACGTATCTCAGGATCCATACCTACCATCTCTAACATACAATGGCTATCAAGTGACACCCAGACCCAAACCTAACCTCGTTCCGAGGCCTCCGCCCAGATTTTATCCCGCAGCTCCCGATTTTTTTTCTGCGGCTGCAAGATAAAATCTGGGCGGAGGCCTGGGAACGAGGCTAACCCAAACCTTGCCCAGACCCTGATATTGGAGTGTAACATCTCACTAAACCACTCCAGCCTCACTGCATAGCCTACTTGATTCCAGGCCCCTGTCCAGCTTTTCTTCACTTGCAGTACAGTAATCATACTGTAAAGCTGGACGGGGCCTGGGAATGAGGCTAACTACTGTGCTTCACCTTGAAGGCACAATCTTCATCGTACGTTGGGGGGACGTGGTCATAATCGACTGTTGCGGAGAGTACAGTTCCTCATGGGAGACCTGCTGTGAGCTAGTCGTCTCAGTACCAGCAGTGTCGTCGGCTTGGATCATAAAGGTAACTGCTTTCTCAGGGAGCTTAGTTTCCAATCCTTCCACATCAGTAACTCTCTCCTCTTCTCCAACGTTGCCATTGGCCCGTGTTTCCTTGGCAGCTGAGGCCGCCTTCTCCAGTCTTGCCTTTTTCCTCCTTGCTATCTCTTCTCTGACCAGTTCCTCAGTGTCCGTCTCTGAAGAGTCAGTGTCTGCTTGCATGAGAATCAGAATCAAAATGTACAGTGTATGTGATTATTACTTCATACTCATACTCTGAGAACCTGAATGATAGGCCTAGATATCACTACTGGTTGAACTCACCGCTCTCTTCCTTTTTCTTCAAGAAGTATCCATCCAGTGGCTCAAAGCCTCGACTGTCACGAGGCAAAGATTTCCTTTTATGCCACGGAAGACTAAATGGTGAGTGAGATAGGTAAGATTATAATACAGATTATCCTCTGCGTAAGATCCTAACTTACCCAATGTAGAGACCTGCATTTCCAACACGTTGTCGCTTCGCTCTCTGTGCGGCCATAGTACACAATTTGCGTACATACACCTCTAGCTCTGGAAGTGGAAAGGTTTGGTAATTCTAACTAACGCCCACCACAACATAAGCTTACTCACATACGTGCGATTAGTGCAACTGCAGCGCATTAACGGTCCAAAGTTAGATATCCTTCATAAACGGTGGCATTCCAAAGCTTACAGGGAAGAAGTAAAGGTGCTCGGGCCAGACTTGATGCTGAGTCTCGCACGGCGCCGCTTCGTCTTTGAAAAAATTGCCCGCCGAAAGTCTACGACGCATGCGCACTCCCAAATTTCCAGCGAAAGGTCGATCATGACGTCTGCTCTACGGCTGGGAAGGTTTTGGCATAGCGGACTCCGTTCAGTTTGCAATGCTCCACGGAGAGCCTACTCCAATGGAGGAGATATGATCCCTCTGACCTTCGCCTCCCCTACAGAGGTCTGATAACAATGCAGTCCGTATGAATTTGTTGTAGGTGGGGATTAAATAGATAGTCCACCTAATTGTACTAATCTGCCTCTATACAGGCATTCTATAATGATGTGAATGTGCGGCAAGTGGATGTCAGTTCGACAGCGGGAGCGTTTGGCATTCTTCCAAACCATGTCCCCTCAATTGCTGTGCTAAAGCCTGGGCTGCTGATGGTTTATGAACAAGACAAAACTATAAAATACTTTGGTAAGACTAACTGATGTGCAGCATTTTGTGAGGAGATACATATGCATACACTAGCGTCCTTCCCAGGCTCCCCCCAGCAATGAACTTTGTTGCTGCACATGGGGGAGCCTGGGAACGAGGCTATGCACATACTAATCAGCTATACAGTTCTGCAGATAGAACAACCACAGTTTGTAGGAAACTAAGTTTGTTTATGTTGCTTATATATGCAGCGAGCAGTGGTTCTGTGACGATCAACGCAGACAGCTCTGTTCAGATCCTGGCGGAGGAGGCTGTGCCTCTGGAACGTTTGGACCTTCAGGTATAGCATTCTGTGCACCCCATCCTCGTAGGTCGTCTTGTTTATGAGGAGGAGAACATTAGAGTGGATGATGTGTTGTCATTACTCTCAGTTTTCCCTCCAAAGAGGGTACTAGGGTCTCTCCCCTCTTCATTACCTGCTTGTAGTTGTCCATTCTTTCCCTTCCTCTCCTGCCATCTTTGGGGGGAACACTTAAAATGGTTTATTACTCACAGCTGCTGGTTGTGGATATGGTATTTTGAAGCAAACCGATGACGTAACCTCATTCCTGGACCCTGACCAAGCTTTCATCGCTCACAGTATGTACTGCAAGCAACATACTCTGAGTGATGGAAAGCTGGGCAAGGGCCTGGGAATGAGGCTACTGTTGAAGCTCTCTCATTCACTCTCAACTGCAGACGGCCAGACAAGGTTTGGAGAAATGCCAGCAACAACTAGGATCAGCAAGCACCGATGTTGACAGAGCAGAAGCCAACATTGGCATAGAGCTCTATGAAGCAATGGTAAAGGCACTTGAAGGATAAGGTAAGCATTTATAGTAACTGTTGGAGTTTGTATGTTCCGCATGGTTGCCCTTTCACGAACTCAGGATATCTGGTAGCATAACAGCCCATCCAGTAAGCCTTGTTCCCAGGCGCTGGTAGGGGAGATTACCAAGCCTGGGAACGAGGCTAGCCATTAGCCTTGTTCCCAGGCTCCCCCCTGTGCGCGAGGTGAAGAAAAATACAGAGGGGGATTTTTCATCGGCGCGCGCAGGGGGAGGAGCCTGGGAACGAGGCTAGCCATCCAGTTATGTCATTAGAAACCAGCAACAGCAGTGCGAGATGGCAAGTTTCAGTTGCCACATTTGGCTGTTCAAAGTACTATAGCATGGCAGGGAATGCAAGGAGTTAAGGATAGCTTTGTGTTTGCACACCAAAATTAAAGCTACCAGCTGCAGGACATCCGGGTATCTGACTGGACAATTGTATTTGTATGGAGCTTGTACACACGCAGTGGTGGAATACTCTTGTTTCTTTTCTTCTGCAGCACTGGACATGATGTATATTGTTGTAGTCTCCAACCGTTTATTGTTATAACCACACATGCAGAAGTCTGATGAAGTTAGTCAAAAATTCAATGTTAGTTATTAAACTAGTTGTTAATACTAGTTATTAAGTTTGTGCGGCTAGCTCGCGCGCGTATTTACATGCTGTGTGCGTTGAGTTAGGGCATGGGAGAGCGCGAAGGGCAGCCGGAGCTTGACTTGGGGCACAGAGGTGCAGGGGACGACTGCATGGCGCAGATGGTCAAGTACGGGGGAGGTGCAGCTGTCGCAGGTACAAAAACGGGGTGGGCTTTAATTAGATATTCCTTGCAAGGCCTTAGTCTGAGTACCTTGAACAGCTGCAAGGGTTATTTTCGGTGTAAATACAGGCCAAGGGGTGCTTGTCTACATTGATCACACACAGAAGAGCTATTATTTTAGCGATGATACCAGTGAGCATGAGCTATGATACCAGTGAGCATGAGCTATGATACCAGTGAGCATGAGCTATGATACCAGTGAGCATGAGCGATGATACCAGTGAGCGTGAGCTATGATACCAGTGAGCGTGAGCTATGATACCAGTGAGTGTGAGCTATGATACCAGTGAGCATGAGCTATGATACCAGTGAGCATGAGCTATGATACCAGTGAGCATGAGCTATGATACCAAAGCAAACACACGAACTGTCCAAATCCCCTGTCTGTGTCTGCCATCTCCCTACCTTTAAGTGCCTAATGCCCAACCCCTGCTCAGATTCTGAGGGGGGCTGGCCGCCTCATTCCCAGGCCACACAGAGTAGGTCTTTTCCCCTCACTGTTGCAGGTGCAGCGTACGGAACAGTAGAGGGATGCTTCATCAACCAGGTACCCAACTCGACCATGCCCATGATGATGCGAGCCTTCGGAGTCATTGTCAGCCGCTCTGTCCTCGTTGGTGAGCCAGATGTGGGGCAGAGCAGAGAGGGAGGGAAAAGAGGGGGAGAGAGTGAGGAGAGAGATAGGGGGAGGAGAGAGGAAGGGACAGGGGAGGAGAGAGGAGACGGAAGGAGGAGAAGAGAGTGAGGAGGGAGGGAGAAGAGGAGAAGGGAGAAGGGGAGGAGAGAGTGAGGATGAAGGGAGAGAGTGAGAAGGGAGTGAGGTGGGGGGAGGAGAGAGGAGGGAGAAGGGGAGGAGAGAGTGAGGTGGGAGGGAGAAGAGAATAAAGGGAGAGGAGGGGAAGGAGAGAGAAAGGAAGAGTGGATCATGTGAGAGGGGGGAAAGAAAGAAGGAGAGAGGGTAGAGAGAGAAGAAAGCTATGGCTGAATAGCTAAGAATTGCAAATGGGGCTATTTAAACAGCTGGGAGTGAACTATCTTAGCCCTGGGAAAGTTTGAGCTGGAAATGGAGCCAAGACAGTTTGAACAGCTGAGAAGAAAATTTTAACAGCTGCAAATTATCAACTAGGAGACTAATGCACCAGCAGTGCCATTTGCCAAAGTGACATATCCGTTGCTAAAAGCTGCTGTGCACTTGATGAGTGTGGAGTGGGAGGATTTGGTGGATATGGATACCGTCAACTTGCTGCCACCTCATTAATTCCGTGTGGCTCTCCTCTTATGCAACTCCCAAGCCATTGAGTTTGACTGGGGGAGGAGAGGGGGTGGGGGAGGAGAGGGGGTGCTAGAGGTACGGAGTGTTGGTTGAGGTGGGTCTTGTTTTGGTGTGTGGATAACAAGACACTCCCCACAAAGCAACTTGAGACATGCTGCACTGGACTCACCTCTAGACCTGACCATACACCGTGAGCTTTACTGTAGGTATGTTGAGACATGCTGCACTGGACTCACCTCTAGACCTGACCATACACCGTGAGCTTTACTGTAGGTGTGGTGTGGTGAATGGCTCTGATGACGATGATCATGACTTGCTCTTGTGTCGGATTGTTTGCTTCTGTTCCCATAGCTACAGACGTTCATGTCACTTGATTTTGTTACACATGAGGGGGTTACAACTATGGTTGCTAATGAGAGCCTGGAGAAGACAGAGCCTGTTTGAACCTGGCCCAACAGCTTAATGTCCCCTCCAGGGGACAGGCTTCTCAACTTTAGGGGTAGGACGGAGTGCACGCTGAAGGAGAAAGAAACATTCCTGTGGCCTAGTGCAGCCTGGGGAAGGGATAGAGGATGGAATAAGGAAGGGGAGGAGAATGGGGATTGAAATGAGGAGGGGCAAGGGAAGGAATGTGCAGTGATGTCATTGCAACATCCCCCCAATACACTAGGCCACATGTCTGAGTGGCTCGTGGGCCTGTGCTTTTCCATGGGAATAATGCACAAGGCAATTGCATTAGCACATAATTGTATTCAGTTTGCTGCAAATAATACATACCTCAATCAGTAGAGCTACACGCACACACTCTCTCTTTCTCTCTCATCCCGTTGCCTATTGTTGGTAGTGCAGTCACACCACTTCACGAAACCTGGTAGTGGAAGCATTAGGTATATAGTATGTAGTACCTGGATTCATTATCATACTTTCACCAATCAGTGACAGACTTTGTTTTTGTATAGTGATTAAGGGAACCCATCAAGGTGTAATCCTAGCCTCGTTCCAAGGCTTCCCCCCCCCCCCCCCCCCCCCCCCGCGCGCGCGGCGACAACAATACCATATTTTTCGTCGCAGCACGCGCAAGGGGAGCCTGGGGATGAGGCTAGACCAGCACAGCCGGACTTTGATCACTTGCAATATGCGAAACTGGAGAGTTGGAAACAAGGATATATTCTACACATCAAGATTTGATTGCTTACAGTATGCGAGGTGTAGAAGACCTGGGTTCCTACTTTAATCTTTTGCCATTAATATGTAATGGCAGTGATAAAGGTTGAAGTAGGGTTATCCGGTTGCCATTGTAATGGCAGTGATAAAGGTTATATAAGCCGTTGCCATAGTGATCCCATCACTAAGGAGACAGTTTGAAAGTTCTGACATGTTTGTTTGGTGTCTCAGTGGGAGTATGAGGTTGAGCTATGCCTTGGATTACAGCACTTGCCCGTGGGTTCCATTGACTATAGTCCAGTGGCACACACACACACAACACACACACACGCACACACACACACACACACACACACACACACACACACACACACACACACACACACACACACACACACACACAAACACACAGGTGCTGCTGGGGGTGCGTTTGCGGCAGGTGCATGCATGACAGCCAGATTCAGAGACAAGGATGACTACGTAAATGCAGCTGTCGGGGGCCTCCTGTCAGGAGCTGTATTCGGACTGAAATGTAAGCAATATAGCAGGTGGAGCCAGTGGTTACCATAGCAACATGTACCATCCATCCGTCTCCACGAGTGAGGCAGTAGTGAGTCCTGGTGACCGCCCATTGTGTAAGGTGATATTGTAAACTAACGGACCACCTACTCCTTCACAACAATGACTTCTCTAGCGCTTACCTCACACTGTAGGAGGCTATGGTGATTAGAACACAGCTTACCTCATATCCTAATTTAGGTTATACCTGTAATGTGATATTGTAAACTAGTGTACCACCTATGCCATTGTAGTATTGCTGACCTCATACTGTACTTTCCTATATGGAAGCCATCATTACCTGGGTATGCAGTGAGATTGAGGTTGCAGCGTGCGGCATATGGTACTATCACTATGTCAGATGTGCTCATTTTTTATACTGCTACAAACCAAGTGCGACTACTCCCTAATATGGAGGATTTCATTTTATTGTTCTAAAGTGTAGTGAGTATCCTGTAAGCAGTAGAAATAGCGGCAGCTTCAAGGATCTGCTGGGCAGTTGCTGACAGGTTTCTCTTCCTGCAACTCTGTTTCCTTCCTCTGCTCTGTGTGACTGTAGTGCATCTGTTTTCTCCACAAGTAGAGCTATTAATGGCTTTATTGTGGCGAGCCTGAGCGAGCCCCACATAGACGAGTTTGCTGTGAATTTTCCATATATCTTTATATCTATCATACGTCGTGCCGTAAATCACTTCCTGCTCGTATTTTGCGTGACATTGCGTCATGCGTTAATTAAAACCACAAATGAACTCACCATTGCAACGTCAACGACTTAGACACGAACCATGAACGGCGCGGTCTACCTCAACAAGGATGGAGACTATAGCGTGCGGTGAGGGGATAAAGCATTTCATGAAGACGGGGAGAGTGCTTCAAGCGATCTCATGTCCTGCATGCAGAGCACATCATGGTGTGCATTAGCTAGCTAGCTAGCATGCATGCAGGCTTTAATAGCTATAAACCATCACGGTGTGTTAGACTGCTGCTTCAGCTATTGCCAGAGGATGGGAACTTGACTGGCCTGCGCTCGGTAACACTTAACTCACTGTGACATGCAGTCAAGACACAGATCTGGCATCAGCAGACAACGAGAAAGTCGCCCTCCGGTGGCGACAACAAAGACAGAGAGCTCTCCTGGACCTATATACCTACCAGACTGCTTCGGCTAACCTGATTCGCAGTTGCTGTGAAGTGCATGGTGTACTTTTAGTGTCATAACTTCTGTGTCCTTAAGTCGTGCTATGCTCTCCGTCACATTCGGTCCGACGGATGACATGCACTGACAGTCATGCACATGCATCTGCTCCATGTAGGAACACATGCTCACGCAACTGCTCCATGCACATTCGACAACTGTACTCGCTCAGGCTCGCTCCACAATGTTCTGCATTCGTCTAGTTATTATTACTCCTGAGTTGTGTACCACGGCTATCGAGGACCTGGAGGAAGCTGAGCAGGTCCCCTGGACCAGCAGCTTAATGTCCCCTCCGAATGACGCAAGGGTCCCTTCTTCTCAATTTTGGGGGTTGGGCTGTGTACACCCTGAAGGAGAAAGAGAACTCCCTATTGCCTAGTGGTGCTAGAACCTGGGACCTCTAGGTCTGCAGCCCAGCACTTGGCCACCTCCCTTGCCAACCATAGTCAACATCCCTGCCTGTGGTGTCCAGGCACTAAAGGTTCTCAGGCATGTTGGCAGGAGATGTTAGTCACCATGCGTAGACCTCAATAGAGCTGGCCAAACATTTGGTCCACTTTGAATGCTGTTTCTTTTCCGTCAGACTGCAACGGCAGCTTAATTCAATTAGCCAGTTGCATGACAAAGCGAAGGAGTTCAATTGATGGGACGTCACATCTGGCATGACGTCACATCCAGCATGACGTCACATCCGGTTGCTCTTTTGCGCTCTTGCTGCAGCAACGTTAGGTATTGCAGTGCAGGTGGGCAGTTTGAAATGTGCGCATGACTAAAACTATGCCGTGCTGATGAATGAGAGACCTGGCATTAGGTGTGCGAAGAGTGAGAAGTACGGACGAAAATGGGACAGGCCTTAGACCGGGGCATGGCTTTGCCTTCAGACATCATTCTGAGAGGCTTACCCCCTACCAGGAGTGTGGTTACCACTGGAATAAGCAAACATTAGTTTTCTATAAGTAGCCCATTAATACTTGGCACATGCCAGCTTGCAGCAATTCAACCCCAAACACTTCACCAACAGCTGCTGGTCCAAATCCAATCTTCTGCCAAACTCTACTTATCTTAGTCTAAGCACTTGAACGAGATCAGACGCTCTGGGATAGCACACTTTCCTACTTCAGAGCTCAAATTGTAATATGACAGGTGAGCGAACACGTCGTGATGGGCTTGGGTGTGACAGGTAGACAGACTGTCCCTGCACAGGTGTTCAGCAGCTTGATGCTCTTGTATGCGTGATGTACTGATGAGCGTTGCTATAGTACCCGAATCATTATGCCCTAAGATGTTTGCATTGTAAATCACTGTGGAGACTGTGCTTCCAGTTTCTGATGGTGCAAGTAACGTAGTCTCTCCCAAGATTTACGCTCTCTTCTTTCTGTAATTCTGCTGTCTCTCTGGCCTCCAAAGAAGGTGATTATTAGCTCTAAGCCTCACACTTTGTACACGCAAACTGCAAACTCTGACATGATATAGGTAGGCCGGCTCCTGCTACCGCAATTTTTAATACAGCATGTATGATGAGATAGCTAGGCCCAGTAATGTTAGAAACGGTGTGGTCAAGCTACTTTCACGCGTGGATCTCTGGTCTGTGAGTTATGTAGACGCTAGTTTTTTTTCTGAATTCTGACTCTTCTATTCTGAACTGAACTGCCTTCGTGCATCTATTAGCAATAGAATGCTTGAGCAAGTCAACTAGATTTTTGGCCATGGATAAGTCAGTGCTATGAGAGGCGTTAAGGGTTAAGTGAGAGGTGTTGAGGGTTAATTGAGAGGCATTAAGGGTTAATTGAGAGGTGGTACGTTAAGTTGCACTTCTAGTATCTACTATAGTCTAGTCACGTGACCAGCTGTCCACGCCCCCCGGCAGAGAACGTCTGGTGGTTTGAGTGAGATTTGTCGATAACACCTCATCTGGAATGTACTGTAGGATAGCCCTTTTGTTAGTAGCCAATGCTTCAGAGGTTAGCGAATGTTGTTGACTGCTTGGTAGGGCTACACAACAAATAGTACAGAAAGGAGCGTCAATCTTCCTGAGAATTGCATTCTTAACGCAATCAACACTTTCAATATTACACCTTCACTGAACACGCCTCTGCTGACAAAGTGATTTTAGCAAGTGCGGGTGAATTCACTAAATGTGCGTTTGCTAATGAGTATACATCACAATGAACTTATTCTGTAAAATCAGTAACCGCCAAAATCTGTGGTACCTTGAGAAATATGGTCATTGAGCAAACGTGACTGCATTACTAAGGATGACGCTGTGAAGAGAGCCAATAACTCTTCTTTGATGTCATGCGAATCTCATTAGTAGTGCACAGGGGGTATGCAAGAAGTTGATTAGCTAATCTCAAAGGTTTCTGATTTGGACCAGCAGGGATACACACCCATGGCTTCAGCACCACCACCTGTTTCAGCATCCCAACTATTAATAGGTGATATCTGTATGCACACACCTGCACACCCAGATCGTATGTGGTCAGTTGCTCTGGGCCTCGCTGCCGGAATTGGTCTGGTGATGGGAAGCATGAAGTATCGGCACGGCGACTACCTCCCCGACTTCCCTACCCCGCAAACTGCAGCGAACTTACACACACAGAACACCAGTGACAGAGAGTAGCCATCCGCCATCAGTATCTGCCATATACTCCAACTGGATACAAGTACCCACCCAGTGCACTATCACTGTGCTCGCAATGAGCAGCAATTGTGTATACTGTTTGCTGTGTAGTAATAATTGCGGGCTGACCCAAATTTAGTAGATAGCTACAGTTATGCGACTCATACGTAAACAGTTAATTCTAACCCCAACCTAACTAGGAGGCGACTACTAACCGATTGGTCTACTAGTCGATTTCCTTGAACATTGCATGTGCATAATATTATTTGCACATGGAAACATTGCGTTTAGCGTTGCGTACATAATATGCATACACGTGCACGCACACAACCTTGTGATGTACGCACAACCTTCAAACACAACAGAAATCGACTGTAGTCTGATAATCTGGTCTGTTGCTAAGCTTCCAAACACGTGTCACTCTAAAATCGAGACTAGTCTCACAGCTGCAGAGGTTGTGCCAGTTGGTTAGCCCACTCTGCATTGGTTGTGACTCATAAGCTGTTGCTGCTACAAGAGCTCCGTCAAGTGCTGCGTGCATGTTGCATCACTTGATAGTGAGGAACTTGTAATCACAACAATATCGTGGTAAACCAGCAAAAAAAACAACTTTATATGGTCATGCTAGAAATTTTGCTTCTTCAGTAGCCACAGCTGCCACACAGGCTCGTCGTGGCCACTAAACAAACTATAGAGTGTAATGGAGGGGTTCGTATGCATGCCCGGCGTACACAAGCATGAGGGGCAACCTCTACACCCAGCTGCCCACCAGTGTGTGTGCTTCTGTGTATGGGTTCTCTACATTGTTTCCTTATAAGCTCATCGACCCCAAGTGCACAGCACCGGAAACGATGAGCTCCACCCCCCACCAACCGCACGCTGCGCGCGATAACAAATAACCAGCGGGCTTCATTCTGCAATATTGCAATATGCAATTGAGGTGAAGATCATCGGATCCGCGGATGCGGAGGCTGGACCTCGAGTATTTAAACTGGACGCGGGACAGACGAACTTTTAAAAAGAAGAATTGTTCCCAAGGCAGCCGCATTGTCTACCAATTATTACACTGCGAAGTTGCAACGAAGGCAGAACTACAGATTCGGAGTATGGCTTCACTGGCCGCAGCGCTACTTGTGTTTGCAGGTGTACTTCGGTCGTCGCAAGCGGCTTCTCTGAGGCGCATCATTCCTGAACTTGGTAAGTATATACCTGCACCAGTGAAGGTCTAGAAGGCGTATGCTTGCAGCAAAGCACTGCATGCCGGCACATAATATATGATCGAAGTAGCTGCACTTTGTACAGATAACACCTAGTTCAACTGCTGCAGTTTCAAACACCTTGCTTTGCTGGATATTGTTGCTGTTACAAAATATCTGTAACAGCAGTCCACATTCTGATCAACCTGTTTATTGTCCTCTCTCTCAGCTCTGCAGGATCGTGAGTTCACCTATCCTTCCCGGGTCACCAGTGATGGACATCACATGAGCTTTGAGCTTAGTGAACTTACTGCAAACAATGAAGATAGGCTCTACTTCAAGGTGGAGGCGTTTGGTGAAATGTTTATCCTCAACGTGACCACTAACTCGCAGTTCGTTGCAGACGACCTGGTTGTGGAGTACGTTGGGGAGAATGGCTCCACTCTGGAGTACCCCAAGGAGACAGGATGCTTCCACAGTGGCCACGTCGTGAGGGCAGGAGGGTGGGCAGCAGTGAGCACCTGCCGAGGAGGACTGGTGAGTGCTGTACGTTTAACAGAAGTATATGATCACCTGTTATATTTTTCTTAGGTCTCTTTGCATTCCATATTTGGCGCAAAGTTTGAGAGTGCTTACGGTACATGCAGGACTGATGCAGCTGTGCAGGTCCATACCTAACCTGCTGCACTTTGTTCTTTGGGTATTTTATACAGTACACCTCTATAGATTGCTTTCGACCCTCATTAGACACGTTTTCAGGACATCCATAGGTCATACGATTTTCAGTCCACAGTGAATCACTTTTAAAATTCCAATTCTAGATTGAACCATCCCACGACACCAACGGTAGACATTCAAACTGATATTTGGCACTGGCCATCACATCACCAATAGATATGATACTGCCTCGTCACCTGATATATACTGTACTGTGTGATGGCTGTTGCAGTTCGATGTATGTCAATTTTTTTCCTTATGAAATTCTTGACCTCTGCATAGTTGTGACATGTGGAGCTGCTCCTATTGCATGTACAAACAGTATTCCTTGCGACCCTCACTCCCTATGTATCTCAATCTCATCTCCCACTGTAAACACACCGGCCTCGCATTACAGTGATGTTTGGGCTACAGTAGCACTAATTGGTTGTACTAACTAGGGAGTATTCCGGCATCATGATGTATACCGAGAAAAGGATGAATGAAAAAAACCCTGAAGATTCCCAAACTGGGAATTGAACCTGTTGAACCGTGACATTAGCCTCGTTCCCAGGCTCTGGTTCTCGAGAACGAGAGCCTGGGAATGACGCTACTGTGACATACGTGTGACAAGTGTACAATATAGATTGCTTTGTAATTCAATTTCGCTCTTAATGTATAATGCAGCCCCTCCAATAATTAGACGATTCTTAACCGACAATGCTTATAACAGTAGTTTCACTCCAGTAGCCTCATTCCGAGGCCTTTCCCCACCCATGCTTGTCAATTAACAATTCAATTAACAAATTCATAGAGGAGGGTGGCTTCAAGGAAACACTAGGTACAATGTATGCTTTCTAGGAAGTGCTAGTGTTCCATTTCCTAATTTCTGGGTTAATGGGGCACCCTCACCTCATCTCATTGTTCAGTTCCTGTGTCTTGTCCCACTGAAGCACCTGTCTATATACTGAAGCACCTGTCTTTATACTGAAGCACCTGTCTATATACTGAAGCACCTGTCTATATACTGAAGCACCTGTCTATATACTGAAGCACCTGTCTATTGTGAGCCGATCTCCGCATCACTCTGTGAGAATCTTTTCTGCTGCATGCCACACTATTCCAGGATTCCTTGTGGTCACTTCCTGCAGTACCCAGCAAACCATATTAGGATGCCTAGTTCCCTGTTGGAACTGGAACTGGGATCTGGAATGAGACTGGGATCTGTGGAATGAGATTTCAGTCGTAAAGCCAACTGAGCATTCTGTTTGAGGTCTTGCTGGTACCAGGAGCCCATGATGAGTGTATGGGCTCTCCTGATGTGTTATTCTCTTTGTTGATCAACACACCGCAACTTTCCTGACCCACTCCAGAATGGTGTCATCGCTACCAACTCCAGTTACTATTTCATAGAGCCTCTGGAAAGTGGCAGAAGCGGTCTCCCTCCGTCACCGAGCAGCGGATGGAAGCATGTTGTCTACAAACACCGTGTGACCCCACGAGATGTGCACAGCTGTGCCTCCAGCGCAGGTGGGCAGACACAGGTGTTCTTAATCAAACACATTCTCAGGTGTTTGAATGCATACTGTAGATATAGTGACAGCTGTTCCTTGGGTAGCTGTGTTCCACAGCTGTTCCTTGGGTAGCTGTGTTCCACAGCTCAGTCTCATTCCCAGGTGCTCGGCTCCTCTCCCCCTTCCGAGCACCTCGGAACGAGGCTGCAACCAGGCGCATCATATTTTGAAATTTAGAAACTATTATTTAGCATGTCTCTAATGGATTCTTTAGCGTTCTACGGATCTCAATCCACAGGCTTTCACCCTCTAGTGCATAGCAGTGCACTGGGTGGAGAAATGGACGGAGACAGAACTGTTCTTCCTGAAGTCCCATCTCTGTCCATTCCTCCACCCCCAGGCCTGTAGTTATAATTCCAGCCTATAAAATGGAACAACGCTGCATGCAAGATACATGCACTGAATGAATTAGAAGATTCTTTTGGAAAAATGTCTAAGGTGCATTGAGGGTATACATTACAGATTCATCGTTAATAGCTTCTCTGGTTTCCCACCAAAGCCCGTGTGTATCCGTTTGCCACTGGATATCATCACACATATAATCTGAGATACCATATCACAATCAAAGGTTATATAATTGCCACAACCGCACACTATATAGGTAGCTGGTATTTTCACAACAGATTTTGATGCAATTGTGCAGACAATACCGTCTGAGCCATTCAGTCTGATCTTACGCCTGCTGCTGTCAGCTCCAATGCTATATCTGGCGACAGAGGACATACTTCATCCCAGGCAAAGTCTTTGAGCTCAGTAAAATGGACAGGATGCCATAAAGTGTTCCGTACACATGCTGACTAGTTATAGCTCGGGCATTCCATACTGATGTGTAGCACCTCCATGTACAACATTGTGACCAGCCACACCCACTGCCATGTTTTTTATTTTTAGTCTTGTAGCCATTTTGTGCCCAGGAACGAGCAATTCAATTTGCCAGCCAAGACCATGGGGCCAATTCTACAATTATAGCTACGGTAACTATGGAAACCATGTAGAATGGCAGTACAGTGGAAGCCCCTGATATAATTATCACCCTTGAGCCTGAACTAACTATAGCAGGTGTCATGGAATTTTTATGAGCTTGGGACTCAGTCCAGTGTCCTGATTAGATTAACAAGGTATCCTTAACGGTCATTCAGGAGTGTCCTATGAGAGGGGCTTCACTGTAGCAGTAAATGGAACAAGATTATATGAAGGCAATTAGTGACAGAAAAAGAACAAGTTATATCATCTCCATGGAGGTATCGCTGTCCCATGAGATGCTTTGCAAAACAGTCGTTGGTATGTTTCTTCAGCATAGAAACATGCGACAATCAACAGCTGTCTTCTTGTTAGGGATGGGTCACTCTCTGTTTCATGTTTCAATTCTTTTCACCATTCCTGTCAGGTAAAGCAGAAGCCAGCACCGCTAACCTTAGACCCAATGCCGACAGTCCGAAGATGAAAAGAACGGTGGTCTCAGAACGTTTTGTCGAAACAGCAATTGTGGCTGACAGGTCAATGCTTGAACACCACGGGAGAGAGGACTTACAGTCCTACCTCTTCACTCTGATGAACGTGGTAAGCCAACATTGCCATATTTGGGGATGTGAAATGGGTGTGGTCAGATCACATGACTATCACATGAGTAAACAGCATTTGGCAGTATTCTTATAATAGCCAGGATTCCCTCTGGATTAAATTGTCACCGCAGCTTTCAGGGCGGCAATTTCTGGGGGGGAAGCTTCACTTGCAGCTAGATCCAATTGTAATTAGTGTACAGTTTGTAAACTGTAAACAAACAATGAAAGATGTATAGTTTACAGCTAATAAGGTATTGGTGGTGTATAGCTATTGAGAGATGTATACTGGATACATGTAGGGTCAGCATTACTGCTAACAACTAATTAGACACTCCCCTCCAGTGGCTAGTGGATGGAGAGTACTGCTAATTGGTTGTACCACAGCCAATAGTATGTGTAATGTAATCATAGTTATTACTGAGATGGGAAGTGGTTAATTATCTGCATTGTAGTCGTTGTACACCTGCCCCACCCTGCACTATAATCCCAGTACTGCGAGGATCGAACCATCTGGTGGCATGCTACACAAATTATGCTAATTTTACACAAATTATGCTAATTTTGACGTTAATTTGTGCATTATGAATTGGGAATGGCATACCTTTATGAGCTTGCGTCTTTCTGAGTTGTTTTTAAAGATACTTACCATTCTCTCCCTCCCACTCACTCCTCCCTCCCTCCCTCCCTCCCTCCCTCCCTCCCTCCCTCCCTCCCTCCCTCCCTCCCTCCCTCCCTCCCCCCCTCCCTCCCTCCCTCCCTCCCCTCCTCCCTCCCCTCCTCCCTCCCCCTCTCTAGGTGTCCCACCTGTACCGGGACCCCACCATTGGACATGCAGTCAATGTGGTGCTAGTACGAACTATCATTCTCAACACAGACAAGGTACATAGCAAAAGTCTTCAAGTTCCTATTCTGCACAGAAATACAGTCTCTTGAAGACACAGATAACCTCATTCCCAGGCCATTCTAGCCTCATTCCCAGGCCATTCTAGCCTCATTCCCAGGCCATTCTAGCATCATTCCCAGGCCATTCCTGCCTCATTCCCAGGCCATTCCTGCCTCATTCCCAGGCCATTCTAGCCTCATTCCCAGGCCATTCCTGCCTCATTCCCAGGCCATTCTAGCATCATTCCCAGGCCATTCCTGCCTCATTCCCAGGCCATTCTAGCATCATTCCCAGGCCATTCCTGCTTCATTCCCATATTAATTCCCAAGGCACAGTGCAGAAGGCTAGGACAATCATTATTTGAACGCGGCCAGCAATTTTGAAGCAATTAGTGACTGCCAAAAATGAATAGAATGTTGTCGAGGTAATGTTCTGTTTGTCATGGTGATCCCGAGGTTACCATGGCAGTGAGAGTGATACGTATTACTGTTGGGCAGCAGCTCTTTATAACTGCCTTCTCTTGTTTCATGATTCGTAACAAATACTGTGTCAACGAAACACGTCACACACTTGGAGAGGACTGCTGGCTAATTGCCTCATGCTCTGGCTTTCCCTCCCAGAAAAGTGTTCCGTGGCATCGTTACCTGCCATCATGGTGGCACCGGCTCACATGCAAAACCTCCCAAGCTTTCCTTCTGCAAAGCTGTGAGAAAAATGTGGTCTCATTCTCAGCCTCATCAGCCAGCCATTATCATCCAGTAATCTCCTAGCCAGTAACCTCCAGTAATCTACCTTACTCTCTAGTAATCTCTAGTAATCTACCTTACTCTCTAGTAATCTCTAGTAATCTACAGTAATCTACCTTACTCTCTAGTAATCTACAGTAATCTACCTTACTCTCTAGTAATCTCTAGTAATCTACCTTACTCTCTAGTAATCTCTAGTAATCTACAGTAATCTACCTTACTCTCTAGTAATCTCCAGTAATTAATCTCTTGAGCTACTCAGAATACACTGCAGAGGATCGAGACCGGCTGGAGTAACGCCAGTTTATTTTATTTCTTCCCCACCCAGTTCAAAGTCTCCAGAAACGCACACATGTCGCTGATAAACTTTTGCACCTGGCAGAAGACCCTTAACGAGCAGGGGAGCACCCATCACGATATTGCTGTGCTCATCACGAGGAAGAGCATCTGTGAGACGACGAGTAACAACTGCGGAGTCCTCGGTGAGTGGCCAGCTTGTTTCCCATGCACAGTTCAAGAGTACACTCCTGGTAGGGGAATGTTTGAGCACTGAGAAATACATACAAACGTTTGACGAACGAACGAACAAACTTCAGTACTTCGCTTGCGCTACGGAGAGTCGCAACCGGGGTTGCAACGGCTACCAGGAGTGCGGTTGCCCCTCGATGAATAATATTTGAGGACTACAAACATTCGTGACTATATAGTACCATTGATCATGACTGCCATCATGGATTGGCTAAACGTTGAAATATTGTGTTGAAATACCTCACCTGGCCGGTGGGGCAGCTAGTAGCACCTTGTCTTCGGTTGCCAGTGCCCGCTTCGACTGTCATTGCCAGTTGCCTCTTGAAATCAATGTTCGCTA
Organism: Axinella damicornis; assembly: GCA_963931865.1. Lineage (NCBI taxonomy): Eukaryota > Metazoa > Porifera > Demospongiae > Axinellida > Axinellidae > Axinella > Axinella damicornis. The sequence continues at coordinate 691,048 of OZ007517.1, read as the reverse complement.
GACGTCAGCAAGACAAGGGTTGCGTACATCGCTTGGCTTTCCTATTAGGTACAAAGAAGCTTGATTCCAGGCATTGATCCCCGACAGGGTGTCAGGATGAGTGATCCCCCGATAGGGTGTCAGGATGAGTGATCCCCCGACAGTGTGTCAGGATGAGTGATCCCCCGACAGTGTGTCGCGAGTGAAATTTAACACGACCATGCAGTTTTAACACCAGATCATTTTTCATTCTTAGAGTTGTAAGAACCCTCTTGTGCACCATGACTTCAGAGCTATCCGATTACCCCCACCATAGTCGAGGTAATATACAACCAATCAGAGGGCTGCAATCACCATACAGACAGGAAGTGCTAGGCAATTAAGTCCTTAAATACAGTCTTAGCCCAACATCATTTATTAGAGAACGTGCCGGAGAGAGGACGTACCAGAAATCTGACCCTCAAACCGATTGTTTTTCAGTGGGAGACGGAAGCGGAGGCGGTGAAACTGTTTGTTTCTTTGGTCTTAGAAATTACACACCGCAAGTGTATACGTATTACCCCACAAGCGTATTAAGTGTATTTTAATGATCTATATATACAATATACTCCCTACAAGACTGCCAGTACATCACTTCATCAGGCAGCCCCACTAAGCCCTGGACCTAGCCTCGTTCCCAGGCCTTCTTGCCATAGTGTTTGTTGCTTGCAGTACTGAAGTGGACCCCAGCTGCTGTGGCCCACACACAGCTGCTGTCAGTAGCAGCAAACAGCCCCAAGTCAATACACTGTTTGGCAACTCACCATTGTGTGAGAACTGCTCCACATAATTTTGTGCTTGCATAATATCATTTTGAAAGGTGTTGGAATGTTGCCGTGACATTGATGTGGGCAGCTGAACACAGGAAGTTAGTAAACATGACCTTCAGAAACGGCAGTCCAGACAATATTGATTCAGGGTTATTCATGGAATAGTTACCCCACCTGCCTATCTGGCGCAGCCGTTCTTCGGCATGTACACGTGCCAGAGCCCGTATTCATTCCCATACTTTAAAATGGCGGACCCTACCGTACATACACACATACCACATGCATACGAACATAGTACATACCATGCACATACCACATGCGTACAAACATAGTATAAGTACATACCACATAATTTTATGTGGTACTATACACACCAAAAATACTTGCGTACATGCCATACATAGCTGCACTTCATGCGTGCATTAATGAATAATACATACTACCATGCATCCATACATGTGTACTTATCTTCAATGTGATTGGTTGCAGGTATGGCGGAGGTAGGGAGCGCATGTGACCCGACCAAGAGCTGCAACATCAACAAAGATAGTGGACTCAGCACAGCGTTCACCATCGCCCACGAGATGGGCCACAAGTGAGTGTAGTTTACTGGACACACCCTGAGTATGCAAGAACCATGAGTGTAGTTTACTGGACACACCCTGAGTATGCAAGAACCATGAGTGTAGTTTACTGGACACACCCTGAGTATGCAAGAACCATGAGTGTAGTTTACTGGACACACCCTGAGTATGCAAGAACCATGAGTGTAGTTTACTGGACACACCCTGAGTATGCAAGAACCATGAGTGTAGTTTACTGGACACACCCTGAGTATGCAAGAACCATGAGTGTAGTTTACTGAGAATTACTGGTAGACTCTGGTTATACAAGCCAATTTAGCACCCACACCCACACACACACACACACACACACACACACACACACACACACACACACACATGCGCACACACACACACACAGCCTTGGCATGCAGCATGATGGAGACCCCTCCGTCTCGTGCCAGGCAGAGGCCAGGTACCTGATGGCTCCGAGCTTTGCCGCATCCTCTAACCCACACCACTGGTCACACTGCAGCAGACAGCAGCTGGCGGGATACCTCGAGTAAGGGTGGCACGTGTGTGTGTGTCTGTGTGTGTGAAAATTTAATCCCTAATTCTCCCACCCTCCCTCCCTCCTCCCTCTCCCTCCTTCTCCCCCTCCCTCCCTCTCTCCTCCCTCCCTCCCTCCCTCCCTCCCTCCTTTCCCCTCCCTCCCTCCTCCCCTCTCACCCCCTCCCTCCCTCCCTTCCTCTTCCCCCCCTCCAGCTCTCCCAGCAGTGCTTGCCTGGACAATCGTCCCACAACCTACAACAGTTTCTCTGGCAGTCCCCTCCTGCCTGGCATGGAACGTACCCCCACTGAACAATGCCATCTTCTCCATGGCAACACCAGCACACACTGTCCCGGCATGACGGTAAATGCCTCTTCTCATAGACACTGTATAGCTGATCTGCAGTTATAGTATACTATAGATTACTAGAATTGTACACTCAAACGATGGGCACATGATTAAGATCCCATCTTACATAGATCATTTAGTTTTCAACAGGAATGCTCCTTCAGCCTACAATTAGCTGCTCTTTCACGAGGTCCAAACCTCAATTATATTTCTCTCCTGACAGCTGCTAGTTTTCATATTATCCTTTGTGTTTGACCCTCCCCCTCCCCTCTTCCCCTCTCCTCCCTCTCCTCCTCCCTCCCCCCTCCTCTCTCCTCCCTCCTTCCTCCTCCCTCCTCCCTCCCCCCTCCTCTCTCCTCCTCCCTTCCGCAGGATGAGTGTCGGTTTTTGTGGTGTCGACATGTGGATGGAGGGGGATGCTCCCACCGTCACTCCCCTCCTGCACCTGGCACCACCTGCACACTGGAGCAGGGAGAGGCCGGGGTACGTTAGTAAGATACGTACGTCTTTCATTCCCGGATCCCATCCTGCTGTGAGGAGGGAATGGAATTAAGACAGATCAAGCTATAATACATGTTACAATGCTAAATGTACCATCTCCCAATATACCCACCACACACACACACACACACACACACACACACACACACACACACACACACACACACACACACACACACACACACACACACACACACACACAGGTGTGCTATCAGGGTCTGTGCATAGAGTACAATGGGGATGTGGAAGAGGTGGATGGGGGATGGGGAGAGTGGGGGGAGTGGGGGGCGTGCAGCCTCACCTGTGGGACGGGGGTGCAGTCCAGTCAGAGAGAGTGTGACTCACCTGTGTAAGTCAACGCACCTTACTCAATCTGTCTATTCATCAGCAGCTGCTCTAACATTTCATCCTCTTCCCGCACACCCCCACACACCACTCACACACCTGCACACCCCACCCACCACTCACACACACACACCCACACCCCCACCCACCACACCCCCACACCCCACCCACACACCCACCACTCACACACCTCCACACCCCCACCCACCCACCCACCCACAGCCCAGCTAATGGTGGCCAGTATTGTCTTGGTCGGCGTCAGCGGTACCGTACTTGCAACACGCAGGAGTGTCCCACTCCGGGGGACGTCCGCCAGCAGCAGTGTGAGAGGAATCCTCCCTCTGACCAGTACAGCAAATGGGAGGTACCCAGCTTTGGTGAGTGTGGGTAGGTATGCACTCAATTAGGGACAGCATTGGTAGCCTGGCTCAATTCACCAACTCAGTCGATCAGTAACTGTTGAAGTAAACATAGCTTAGCTTTGTTCAGTTATGGTCATTATGTCCAGCTATATGATAACACCATCTAAAGAGAGTAAGCACTTTCTCAGCTCCTGATGACCTCCTCCTCCCCTCTCTTCCTCCTCTTTGTTCCTCCTCCCTCCTCCTTCACCACTCCCTTCTCCTTCTCCTCCACTCTCCCCCTCCTCTTTGTCCCCCTCTCCCTCCTCTCCGTCCCTTCTCCCCCCTCCCCTTCCTGCACCTTCCATGCCTCCCCCCCCCCCCCCTCTCCCTCCCCTCTGTCCCTCCTCCTCCTACCCTCTCCAGATTACCTCACATGGCGAGGTCTGGACACCTGCAAGCAGCATTGTCGCCCACAGGGCTCTACCACCGTCTTCACAAGGATGAGCCATCTGCCTGATGGTACACCCTGCTCGACGGGGACCCCGGGGGTGTGTGTGAGGGGGGAGTGTGTGCCGGTGGGGTGTGACCACCAGTTGAATGTGACCGCTCAGAGGGACCACTGTGGGGTGTGGTGTGGGGACGGGAGCTCATGCGTCAGGTTTTCTGGAACCTACCGTACTACAGAACATTCCGGAGGTACATTTAGCAATCCGTACGCTAGCTGTGCAGAAATTCATATGGGTGGATTTGCCTTCATGCATATGGTATAGGGAGAACCAGTTCTGCAGCAACACTAAAGGGTTGACTGCATGCTAATAGGAATTATATTGGTGAAAAGACCACCTTGGCTCGTCATAAACATCCCAATACGATAATGTTGATTATTTGAGCATGAAGTCTGTTAATGCCATAGCCAACTTGCCAGAAGCATTTTTCGGACTGACAGACAGACAGAAGTGATTGCTTTGCACAGGCGCATGCAGAGCAATTATTCAGCTATCGTTTGCTGTCCAAGGGTTGAATACGTACAGCGGACACACTAGCTGATGGTCTATCCTTCTCCTCTTTCCCTGGCTTACAGTCTACAGGTACTACAAAGCAGTCACCATTCCCGGAGGTGCCGCAAACATTGAAGTGACAGAAGTCCGACCATCACGGGACTCTTACCTTGCAGCTGGAACTACAACGGAGTCGATCAACAGCGGCTATCGGATCCTCTGGTCCGGTTTATCAGACCTCTGGTTTGCGGGCACGATTTGGTGGTACGAACGGCCTCACACAAGTCCTGAGTACCTCAGAACAGATAGTGTGATTCAAGATAATATCACGATCTACCTGCTCACAAACAAGACCCAGGAAGGGATCCAGTTCTCCTTCTCGTTGCCAAGGGAGACGGCTTCTCTGTGGACGCCGACTGGGCAGCCGGTGTATTACTGGAACTCAACAGAGTGGGAGGGTTGTGACGCAGACTGCGGTGAGGGTGGACAGGAGAGGGAGGTGGTGTGTGTGCAGCTGACGGAGGATGGAGGGAGAGTGGAGATGAACGACAGCTACTGTGATACACATGCCAGGCCATCTGTGAGGAGAGCGTGCATGGCCGATGTGCAGTGCTTGTATGAGTGGAGACACACGGAGTGGAGTACATGCAGTGCCGAGTGTGGGGAGGGGGTGGAGAGTAGGGAGGTGTACTGTTTGGAGGTGAGCAGCGGAGAGACAAGAGTGAATGAGAGTCACTGCAGCGCAGGAACAGAGCCAGCAACAACACAGCCTTGTCAGACAGAGCCGTGTCGCTCATACGAGTGGAGACACACGGAGTGGAGTACATGCAGTGCCGAGTGTGGGGAGGGGGTGAAGAGTAGGGAGGTGTACTGTTTGGAGGTGAGCAGCGGAGAGACAAGAGTGAATGAGAGTCACTGCAGCGCAGGAACGGAGCCAGCAACAACACAGTCCTGTCAGACAGAGCCGTGTCGGTACGAATGGCACCTGAGTGAGTGGGGAGGGTGTGATGCGGTGTGTGGTGAGGGGAGGAGGAAGAGGGAGGTGGTCTGCTTGTGGATGAACTTGTGGCTGAAGAACGGCAAGGAGGACGAGGCCGCTCGTGTCAGCAACAGTTACTGCAGCAACGTCAGCCAACCAGCTGATTCTGACTCTTGCCAGGCGGAACCTTGCAACCACTTTCAGTGGGTAGCAACTGATTGGACAGAGGTGAGAGAGGGTGTGTGTGTACGTGTGCATGTGTGTGTGTGTGTGGTATATCTACACTACTTGACGATTAAATCCTTTTCCGCAGTGTGATGTGGCTTGTGGTGAAGGGTCACAGAACCGTTCCAGCTCCTGCCAACATCGGAATGGGACCAAACTTCAGCCCCAGTTCTGTTCCTGGCAAGACCGACCAGTAGCGTCCCAAACGTGCACTGGACACGATTGTACCACTGCACCTCCCTCCACCCCACCCCCCTCAACCCAACCCCCCACCACCCAACCCCCCACCACCCATCCCCCCACCACCCATCCCCCCACCACCCATCCCCCCACCACCCATCCCCCCACCACCCATCCCCCCACCACCCAACCTCCCTCAACCCAACCCCCCACCACCCAGTGTGCAAATGTGAGATCCATTGGATTTTGCAACCTAGTAACTCGTTATCGTCTGTGTGGGTACTTTGACACTGTCTGCTGTCGTTCATGTTCAAGATAAGAGAAACATACAGGCTACGCAACCCGGTATGATTTTAATTCATCTCAATTTACTTCATAGCATTCAAAATTCAATTATGAAGATGTTATCTTCTTGTTCAATCTCTTTGATCATTGATTGGTCGGTTCATGTTACTCCGCTGTACACATCATGACATGTATACGCACATGTATTGCACAGGAAGTTTACAAGTATCTTATTAGTGTGGTAAACAAGTAGTTTAATTAACTACAGGAAGCATGAATTTAGAGTGATGTCATTTGTTAATTCTTGGCCACGACTGACGTTTGCTGTAGGAAGTGATCAGAATTATCACAAACTAGTACATTCACTGACTGGGTCAGCCACATACTGGTCTTGGTCCCAGACCCGAACCAACCCCAGCATGGATCACTTTCAGTATTGTGCATGTTATACTGGAAGCTATCCGCTGGATGAGTTCTGGGAATGAGGCTAGCGACATACATGCACCCCCTACACACCTCACCCAACACCCCCACCCACACACGTCACACCCAGCCCCCCTCCACACATAAACCCCCACACCACACAGCTAGTATGAACCTTGTTCCTCCACTGTGTGTGTACGTCTGTGACCTGTCCGCGGATTTCTGCACCACTCTCGAGCGAGGGGCAGCAGAGTATCCCTTTGATTGCCTCCCACCTTCAGCGTTAGGGTCATAGAACTGCCGCGTGTGAGCTGAGGAATCTGAGGGAAGGAAAAAATATCTTGTAGTGCAGAGTTTTGTGGCAGATTGGATTGTATACCACACCGACCTTTGGTGAACTCTGTGAACTTTGACCCCTCGTAGTCAAAGGGTTTGAAGTCTCTGGTTAGTCGTGGTCTCTTCACATCTTCCTCCCCGTCCTCCTCTACGCTGGGGGAGACACGGAGTCTCTCCTTCCCTTTGGCGCCACTCTTCAAGACGAACAAATTAATATCATCCATGGTTAAGAATTAACTACCCGGAATACAGACTTTACAAGAACGCAGCTACCAAGAATACAGGGGCCATAATTCATGCATATCCAGTCCTTATGCAGATCTTACCATTTCTCTGACAGTCCACTTCCGCTTCTTCTCCTTTGATCTGGACAGTGGGGTAGCATCCTGGGAGTTGGTGGGGGTGCCAGTGGGTGTGTCCTGGGTCCCTGGGGTGTTGGTGGGTGTGGCAGGCTGTGAGGCACCCAGAACACTTCTCCTGGGGGAATTACAAGCAAACTGGTCACACAATACTGCATCACCATGGAAACTCACCCCCATGGCAACTCACCATGGCAACTCACCCAAACAGCCTGTGCCGGAGTATGACCTCTGAAGGAGCCATGGGAACAGCTTCCAGGAACTACACAACGAGACAAAGAGAATGGTATTGTGTACCTGTATTGGTGCAGACAAAGCAGGAATCAAACTCCCTGTGCTAGGTACACAACGCTTGATACCTTGCTAAAAATATCTGGCAGGGACAATTGGATTCCTTCAAGCTTCTTTCTCTCCGATTCTTTAGCGACAGGCAACGGCTGTGTGTCCTGTAAGTATGATAATACACACTACTTACTGCTAGCTAGGAACATGTCATGTGATTGTCACATGACTTGACCACACCCACCTCACCTCAAATGCGGACAAAACGGGTTTAGCATGTTTGATCAGCGGACCTGTGATCTGCACAGTGGTACACTTGAGAGAACTGTCCATTTCTATGGAACATACAACTTCAACAGTGAGATACGGAGCAAGAACTCATGACAGCTGATTTACCTTCGATGTGAGGGGGGATGTCTGCGGGCATGGGAGGAGAGAGCGGTGTGGGCAGACCAGAACTTGAGGCCACTTCACTTTTGGAAATCGTTACTGGCAACTGCTTGTGTGTGTAGTGTATGAGCGCAACACAGAACAATACACGTACATTACCTGTAAAAACGCTCTTATACCCATTTCCCATCCTAAGTAAAATCAATGCACATCCCTTCCCACTCTAATTATAATATTGCTCCTCACACCTTGTCAGATGGTGGAGTCTCCCTGGCCTGCTGTACGAGTAAGTACACCTCGTTCAGCTGCTGGCGGAGGAGGGTGGGGATGGGGTTACAACACGCCAGCACCCCCTGCGGTTCCCGAGGGAGGATCTCCGAGATCTGGAACAGCATGTGGTTGGGGAGGACAAACCTGGGAGGGGAGAGGGGGAGGAGATAGATCCTCTCCGCAGCGCTGCTGTCAAAGATAGTCGTATGTATACTGGACATTACCCGACACTTTCATCCTCGTCACGAGCAACCCTGTCCCTCCAGGCGTAGAGCAGCTGCAAACAGTGTAACTGCACGGAGTGTGTGTATGTGTGTGTGTGTGTGTGTGTAGGGTGGACGGAGGAGGGGAGGGGAGGGGAAGTGGAGGAGAGGAATTGAGGGGAGGGGGAGGGGAGGGGAGTGGGGACAAACTAAAACCTAACCTCCAAACCCAAGGTTTACGTACGAGTCACAAAACTAGTAATAACGACATCACTGGTAACTAACAAACCCCCGGCCCCCTCCCCCTCCCTACCTGCTGAGAGTTGAACGTCTTCTTGTGTTTGTAGTAGAGCCGGAGGTAGTCACCTTCTGAGAACAAGGACTTGTGGTACTGCTTCAGGCTCACGTCCCGGCTCCGGTCCAGAACAGAGCGGAGGAGGTTGTTTTGCTTGTTTCCACGGCGAATGAGCTCATTCCGCATTCGGTCATAAACATAGAGGAGGTAGTGGGTGTCTTCGCGGGCATACTTGACAAGTTCTGGAGGCAGTGGTCTGTGGAGGGCAGCAACCATGAGAGTACTCTTTAAATGATCTGATTGACAATCTGCTAAAGGCGTCATTGGCTGACTTTATAACCCGCTGCCCACACCACAAGAACATACAGATGAAACACCAGACAGGCAGACAGGTTGATGGACAGATGGACAGACAGACAGACAGACAGACAGACAGATGGACAGACATACGGACAGACAGATGGACAGGCAGACAGACAGATGGATGGATGGACAGACCTTATCCTCCAGTCGGCCAGCTGGTATTGTTTGTCAGCCTGCACGTTGCAGCAGTACTGCAGAAGGAAGACGAGGGAGTACCGGGGAAGATTGAGCACGCGACTGGCCTGACCTGTATCAAACAGGTTGACCACGTAGATTCCAAAGTCTCTCTGCAGCCACTGGACATCCCAATCTGCACCATGCATCACCTTATAAGGAAATTGCAGCGAGAAAAATAGCATGATGTCAACCCAACGCACATCACGGAGACTGTGACATCACCCAACATGGAGCAGGATCACACTACAAGTGTTACCTTGACAATGCTGGGGTTGGTGAAGGGGTCCAGGAAGAGGTTCATGTGGTGCCGCAGTTCCAGCACGTCTACGAGGTAGTCGTGGTCTCGCGTGGACACCTGCATCAGACAGACGAACCCCTGGAACGAGCGGTAGGAGTGGTGCTGTGTTGGGAGGGAAGGTGGGAGGAGGGGGGAGAGTGAGGGGAGATGAAGAACATGACAAGTTGCCTTACCTCCAAGTCAACTGCAAACTCCTTCACACTCATGAGCTGCTCCCGAAGCTCTTGCAGCTGTTCTAAGCTGTTGACGTGGGTTAGGGGTGTGTCCTCAAGGCTACCCGGCAACTGGGGATGACATAGCAATGACATCATGATCACACAGCAAAGAGTACTGGAGGTATAGTGTCACCAACTTGTAGTTCACAGAGCTGCATCTGCTCTTCTGCAGGCTCAAAGTGATCCAACTCATACTGGTAGGGGTGTGCGAATCTGTGAGAGGGAGAAATCAATCAGACAATCGGTATACTCCAGTAAATTCATCAGTACACTCCAGTAAATTCATCAGTATACTCTAGTAAATTCATCTGTATTCTGTACCTCTCATCAGAAGTTGCCCATTGTTTTGCATTGGCAATCAGTGCATTCAGGGAAGTAGGATTTTGTAGCTTCTGGAATACTGAATGGAGGTAGTCACATGACAGTCACATGATGATTACATGCAGTCATATGATGATCACATGATCACATGACGGTTGTAAAAAATCACATGACAAGTCACATGACAGCCACATGAAAGTGCTACCTTCAGGGAGGGGTTTGAGAGCGTGTGGTTTGTGCCTGATGGGGGGGATGAAGGGTGTGTTGCTGTTGTCGATATGGTCTTGGAAACGCAGCTGTGGCCGTTGGACGTTCTTGGCATGGATGAACTTGTAGCTGCCCACCGACTCTCGCACTGCATCCTGGAAATGGTCCATTATTGGAAGTCTTATGCACTGGTATTGGCGACCAGACCCTCCACCAGGAGAGGGGAGGGTATGGTATCAACACTAGTACTGGGAGGGGCTGGCAACTGGATGGGAGGGGCTGGCACTTGGGTAGGTAGCACTGCATGGAACCATTATTTGGAAGACGTCTCCCCACACTGTCCCTCCTCCAAGTGTAACTACCTCTCACCCGCTTCTTGTTCCAACTGGCCACCTCTGCTGTCCCCTGCTGCACCATGGGAGAGATCACCGGTTGCTTATTCTTCTTCACCCCCGCAGCCTCGTCCAGCAACACGCCCTGCACGTGATGGGGGTGGGAGAGGGAGGACCGCGATTACAGTGACAACAGTCAGCGACACTGCAACAGCCACAGGTACATCACTCTTAACACTCTTAACACTCAACACTCTTAATACTCTTAATACTCTTAATACTCTTAACACTCTTAACACTCTTAACACTCTTAACACTCTTAACAAGTGTGGTCACGTACCTCATGGTGACTGGTAGCGTTTGAGATTGTGACGTCTTCGTGTGACATTGCGTAGACAGTGGGTGGGAATTAGGCCAAATGTTTGAGCTACATATTTAGCTAGGTATCTTGGGCTAGGAATGAGTTATGAAGCTGGGGTTTGCACCATTGTGATCAGCATGAATGGAGCTTTCCAATGATGTCTGTTTTGCATTAGGTTGAATTTTGACCCCAAATCATGAAAAACCATTGGTCGAGTGTGATTTTTGGCAAAAATGTGACTGAGATTAAAAATCATTTTTAGGACATTGGTTGAAGGTTCTTTTCATGCTGATCACAATGGTGCAAATCCCAGCTTCGTATCTCCTTCCTAGCCCAAGATACCTAGCATAGTACTTAGCTCGCATAATTCCTACTCCACCATTTGTCTACAGTAAGACATCCATGCATTTGAATGAGATATGAATCTTGGTAATGTGATCAGCATATAAAGAACCTTCAATATCCAATTATTGTAGTGACCACTTCTGCTGCACCTACCCCCCCCCCCCCCCCCTCCAACACACACACACACACACACTCCCATCCCTCACCACTCTCTCTAAGAGAATGTCGTTTGCCTCCACGAGAGCCTCAAATCTCTCCTCCACAGCCCAGGAGCTGGGCGGAAGACCGTCACTAGGTGGCCAGTGGCACGGTAGGTGCTGGTGACGAATCAGCTTGCCAATGCTGCAAAGTGAACTCCAGTAAACTACAGTATACTGTGATCTAGCCTCGTTCCCAGGCCTTCTCACCCCAGCGTTTGTTGCTTGCAGTACCCGCGTTAGTACTGCAAGCGATAACTGCTGGGGTGAGAAGGCCTGGGAACGAGGCTAGCCTCGTTCCCAGGAGGCTAACTGAGCAACTCACAGTGTACAGTAAACACTATAGTTACAAAGTAATAAAAAACATTTGAAAATGTAACAGGATGCAGGGATACCAGAACCGCAAAAAGTAAGGGAACAAGGTAGGGATGATTGCACAAAACAGTGAAGTATACAACCCCCCTACAGAGATCTTTTTCCATAATACGTGTATAATGAAAAAAGATATGTAGGGGGATTGTATACTTCACTGTTTTGTGTGATCATCCCTACCTTGTTTCCTTACTTTTTGCGGTTCTGGTATCCCTACATCCTGTTACATTTTAAATGTTTTTTATTACTTGTTTATGTCATTTTTTTTAGCAGCAGGCGCATGCATACTGGACTCTGGCATTTACACTGCCAGCAATGGCTGAAGAATCAGACCCAAGCATCTCAAAAGCCAACCCTTTTCTGGATGGATACTAAGCCAGTGCTCCCTGAGCTGAAGACCATAGCTAAGTATAGTGTAGCTAAAATAGCTATACCAGATAGTAGTAGCGACACATTGTTGAGTCTTTAGATAGGCATTCACCCCTCTCACGGTAACACAACAGCGCAAGGCACTTCTAATTCAGCGATCTTGAATAATAATTACGTATCGTTGCTAAGTGATCGTTTAAGTGCGCATGCGTACAAACATGAAAATGGCGTGACAAATGAAGCCATAGTTATTGAGTGGGCAGCTGTAGCCGCCTAGTGAAGACTTGGAAGTTGCCATAAAGCGATGGGCTGCTGCACTGCTCGGTGTAAAATTAATGCTGCTGTTTCGTGTGAAAACCATCATGAGGGATTGCGGCAACGTTGAGCTAGCCCGTCTGAAAGAAGAAAGAAGAAAGAAGAAGAAGAAAGAAAAACAATTTGCTCGTTTTGCGAGTACCTGGTGTGGTACTTTCGCGACGGTTTTTCGCGATGCGAGGAGTCTTGTTGGTCATGAAAACACCCGAAGATGAACGGTATGTGGTAATAAAGGCTTATAAGTGTACCGTTTCTGAGATTTGGAGAGATTCTTTTGTATTACCATATATTGCGTGTACGTCGTATCCCTAAATACAGAGTCTACCGACTCTGTGATGAAACTTACAAACAGTAAACACACTAAACATGACTATTATTGTGCTACAGGTAACTTGTGGCAAACCGCATCATTGCTCCCCCTCTCATGAGCTCACCAGCGGTTTGCCCTGTCCCCCATCTTGCTGCAGAAGGTCTTGAAACCTTGGAAACTGGAGTAGTAGTCAAAGTCATCTCCCTCAGAGGGGAGGTTGTTGATGCTCCTGGATGCTTGCATCACCTGGGGTAGCAGGGCCTGTGTGCAAGTGTAGTGTGTGTGTGCAGGTGTAGTGTGTGTGTGTGTGTGTGTGCGTGTGTGTGTGTGTGCGTGCGTGTGTGTGTGTGTGTGCAAGGAAAGGGTAATCACATACTGCCTGCTGAAACATTTGCGACCAGATCAAAAATCTTGCACAGCAAAATATATTTCATTACACTCCAGACAATTGATCAACTCTATGGTTACGATCACATCAGCATGTGCTCCTCAATAACTGCACGAAAAAGGTGTTTGATCTGTTGATCTTGCTGCCCTGAGCTCATCATGATCCACTAGATCGCTTGATTCTATTTTGATCCCGGTTGCAAAACACCTGTGCCATCAGCTCACCTTGGAATAGTCTTCAAAGGTAGGGTATCCCGGTAGAAAATCACTAGAGCCCTCCTCTTCCTCTCCACTATCCCCTTCCTCCTCATCTTGTCCCCTCTGACCCGGACTGCTCTCCTTGACTTCCTCCATGCTTGTCACTGCATTGCTCTCCAAATGAGGCGCACCATGCAACCCCCACGTGTAGCATATAAAGATAGGCGTGGCTATCAAAGGTGACCTTTGACTCCTAGCTAGTCGAGTCATAACTTACTGAGAACTAACTGAGCTCGGTCGAGCAAGCCGTTCGCATTGAGTTGACGCTCCTGGCTGCATAGCTAGCTGATTCTTACTGTGGGTGCATCCACAGCTGTGGAATAATGATCTCTGTGGTGGGTGCACCAAAGCAAAACTTATGACACAGTTCAGTTGATCAGGTTTTATTTTGGGTAGGAATTAATCTCCATCAGCACATGTGCTAGTCTCGTTCCCAGACCCCCCTCGGATATGTGCATGGCTGGTCTTCCTGGAGCCCTAGCCCTAATATCCCGATGACTGGTCTGGTTCGTTTATTGGGCTGGTTTGCCCAAGGGCACGTTGTTGGGGGGGCAGTGGTGCTCCTCCTGGTCCTCGTCCCATTCATCATCCGGGCCGTGTGGAAACACTGGCGTGTCTACCGAGCCTTCTCCACAGTCCCCTATGACCCAGAGATGCACTTCATCTTTGGACATGCACCCAAGCTGGTTCGTGACATGGGCGCTGCTTTAGACTGGATAAAGGGTCTTGCAAGCACACATGGTTGGAAGTCGCTCAAGGTCTCCTACGGCCCAACCCTCAACATGTTTGTCTGTGTGCACCCGGACACAGCCAGTGTTGTGCTCAGATCAGGTGGGATTGCTTTCGAGCAAGTTGATTGCTTCATAAATTATTTGTTAGTGTCGTTCCCAGTAAAATTTTGTTTCTTTCCAAAGATCCCAAGCTTGACATCATCTACTATCCCTTCGTACCGTGGCTTGGTAAGTTCTTCCTTCATTGGACAAACCACTGGACACTAATTGTCCGCTCATAGTTTCTAGGTTACCGTAAAGGTTATCTGTTACTATAGGGGAGGGGCTGCTGGTTGCTAACGGTGCTAGGTGGTTACGGTCCAGACGTCTCCTCACCCCCGCCTTCCGCTTCGACATCCTTAAGCCCTACCTGAAGGTCTATGCTGAGTCTGCCGACTCGCTGGTGGTGAGAGATCAGTTCTGACCAATATATGTTTATGGAAGGGTCACATGATCACAACACCCGATCACATGATCACAACACCCAATCACATGATCACAACACCCAATCACATGATCACAGCACCTAGTCACATGATCAGTTATCACTGCACCACAAGACAAATGTAACCTAGTATAATGTTCACGTTGGCAGGAGTTGTGGTCGAAGATTCCTGAGGGACAGTCATTCAATGCTTCTCCCTTCATCAGCCTGTTCACATTAGACGTCATGTTGAGGTGCACCTGCAGCTTCGAGAGCAACTGCCAAATCACTAAGTAAACAAATCCTCTACTGAAACTACGGGACTACAAATTGCTCTTCTGCCTCAATGCCTTTATTTGGGTATGCATGGGGTCACCGCACCTTCTTTTATATGATCTCCTCTCTTTCAATTCAGAACCCACAGTCCGTATATTGCAGCTGTGTACCAGTTGTCGGACTTGGCTGTCAAAAGAATCTTGTACGTCGGGCTGTGATGTGCGTATCATATCAAATACTAATACTTCACTTCACTAGTCCATTCTTTGAATCTGTGTGCAGTTTTTTTCCTGCCTACTATGACGGGATCTATATGCTGACACCAAACTACTGGAGATTCAAGCGAGCGTGTCGGACGGTACACGAGTTCTCTCTGGAGGTCATTCGGAAGAGAAGAGCAGACCTGGAGGAGCTGAAGGTAGGCCACACCCACTTGGAGCATCCTGAGACTGAGATCAGACTAATCTCTCTTCGCCTGTCAGAGGAAGGGTGAGGATGTGCTGAACAGAAAATACCTCGATTTCATTGACGTGTTACTGGAAGCAAAGGTACGATTGTTGATGCATTTAGATGGGATTGATTGACTAGCATCACTGCAGGGCCAGGGGTGGGCCAGGGGTGGGCCAGGGGTGGGCCAGGGGTGGGCCAGGGGGGGGCCAGGGGTGGGCCAGGGGTGGGCCAGGGGGGGGCCAGGGGTGGGCCAGGGGGGGGCCAGGGGTGGGCCAGGGGTGGGCCAGGGGTGGGCCAGGGGTGGGGCTGACGGTTTTATACTGCATACTGTTGACTCCAGTCCTCAGGATAACGTGGGGGTGGGGCTGACTGACTAGTATTATCTACTACATATTGATCTGACTGACAAATACCTCATATTGATCTCTCAGGATGACAAAGGGGGTGGGGCTGACTGACTGATACTGCATATTGATCTCCCAGGATAATAAGGGGGTGGGGCTGACTGTGTGCATTATTGATCTCCCAGGATGTCAGGGGGTGGGGCTGACTGACTAAATTAGTACTATTGATCTCCCAAGGGGTGGAGTTGACTGACTAGTATTATGCATGCAATTGATCTCCCAGGATGACAAGGGGGTGGGGCTGACTGACCAGGAGATTCGAGCCGAGGTGGACACGTTTATGTTTGAAGGCCACGACACCACTTCCAGTAGTAAGCTGGTCTGCTCTATACTGAAGTACATATGCCAAGTACTTTACTCTGCCCTTTCTCCCTGTGCCCTCCCTCATCTCCCCTCCCCTTCTCCTTCCTCCCCTTTATTCCTATCCCCCTCCCAAACACGCGCTCCCTGTCCCCCACTTTCTCGAGCTCCCTCCTTCTGCTCTCCTCTCCTTCCCCCCTTACCCTTCCCTCTCCTCTCTCCTCCCCCCATTCCCCCACCCAGGCATATCATGGATGCTGTACAACCTTGCAAAGTACCCTGAGCACCAGGAGAAATGCAGACAAGAGGTTGACGCCATTCTTGACCGAAAGAAAACTATTGAATGGTGGGCAGCTTGTCACTTGTTGTTTGATATGTAACTCAGTGATCCAGTAGAACAGTAAGGTGTTGATGACACATCAATCCCTGTATTCAGGGAGGACCTGAAGTCTCTCTCGTACCTGAAGTGTTGCATCAAGGAGAGTCTGAGGCTCTTTCCGCCAGTGGTTGCCATGGGACGTATGCTGGCCAAACCCACAGAGATTGATGGTCACATGATGCCCAAGAATACCCCCGTTGTCTGCTGTCCATATGCCATCCACCGCAACCCTGACGCGTGGGAGAACCCTGAAGTTAGTCACATGACAGTCATGTGGTACACATGTGATCGTTGATATAGTCACAACCTTTATTATTCATGCATGGCACACATCTGAATGTTTTCAGGAGTTTAACCCACTTCGTTTCACACCGGAGAATTCCAAGAACCGATCGTCGTATGCATTCATCCCATTCTCTGCAGGACCAAGGTGATGCGTAACTGTCATGTTGATTGTCAAGCTAGATCAGGAAATGAGGATCTGCTCCCTTCGTCACACACACACACACACACACACACACATGCACACACATACACAGAAACTGCCTTGGGCAGGAGTTTGCTCTGAACGAGGAGAAGGTGGCTCTTGCCCATATTCTGAGGACGTTTGAGGTCTCTCTTGATGGGGATAAGGGGGAGGTGGAGAAAGACCCTCTGGGAACCTTGAAGCCCAAGTCAGGGCTCCACCTCAGACTGAAACATAGGAGGTTGTGATCAGGAGGGTGTTGTGAATGCTACTATGCTTACATGCATGTACACGTTGTGTGTGTGACTCTGTGTATTATGATCCATTGGCACATCAGCATTTAATATCTGTTTCCAGATGGGCAGCAGAGCATCTGCCGTACTCTCAGCATCATCATGAGCCTGCTGCAGCCTCTGGTGCTCACCGAGCGTGGTTCGGTATCCAGCTCAGAGGCAGGATCGCCCACGGCACTGCATGTATCTGTAGACATAGTCTCCATGGCCCAGACCTTCCCGCAGCAATTAGTGGGTGGGGCAGGGGGATTCAAAATTTGCACAATGCAGTGTTGTACATGTAGGTGATCCCGCCTCCGAGCTGGATACTGAAGCTCTGCTCAGTGAGCACCAGAGACCGCATGCAGCAGGCTCGTGATGATGCTGAGATGCTCTGCTTGCTCTAGTTTACATTACATTTTTTGCAACCCACGCCGGGGTTACGGTACGGGTACGGATAAGGGTGCAAATGTGCTGCGTCAGCAAATATTTCTTTTCGCGATTCCTAAGATCAGCGATGCAATGTCTTGTTGATATTGAGATCGATCGGGAGTTTCAACTCCACACCAGTTACCATAACGACTTTTTTCTGTTGCGAACGAAGGTTCTGGTGGACGGGCAGGGTACGGAGATCAGGTCGGTTAAGGAAGGAAACTATGAAGGTCCAGTTCTGAAGGTCTGCCATTCTGGTACCACAAGCAGCACGAAGCTCTGGTTGATCGCAAACGCAGTTTCACCGATCTTGCTTCGGTGCGGAGTCTACCATGTCGACACGTTCTACTACGAACAGTCCCCGCTCTTCCATACTGTCTTCACCTCCGAGTCATGTTTGAGAAACTTCCTCCTTGCGATGGGGGACGTGAAGTCTGCCCTGGAGACAAAGCTTCACTCTCTGCTGTCGCATGATCTGAAGAGCGTTGATTGTGACGTACCAGAATCACCACCATTCACCGTCGAAGTTCAGCCAGAACTGTTTCTGGTCTCTCCCAATCAGCTAAAAGCCAAGGGAGCAGAGCTCCATCTCATGACGATGGAGAATCACTCCGACCTTCTGACCCACTGGAAGAGCAGCAAGCTGTTCGAGTTTGCTTCCCTGTACCAGGAAGAAGGTATGAATACCCAGGTTATTATTATCTTCATGAGTATTGAATGGCAGGGAATGTTCATGCAAGAGTTTGAAAGCACATTTGTCTCCAAAACTTGATGGGGATTTAGTAATGGCCTGCCATTACCCATCCTCAGTCCTATCCCATTCATTAATATTATTCGCGGCAGAACTTATGAATGGGATTGGATCCGGACTGAGGATAGGTAATGGCATTTCCTTAGCTTTTTCATGCACGATGGGCGGAGATGACAGGCCATTACTAAATCCCTTTCAATTTTGTTTATGGAGGGAGGGAGGGATCGAGGGAGGGAGGGAAGGATGCATAGCTAGCTTAGTGTAAAAGGCAGGTGCAACGTCAACTTAGTAATATTTGCATCTCGATCCAGTAGTGCAGCTAGTGAACGGGGAAACCGTGGTATACAGGTGTGGATTTCATCTCTACCATGAGTTTGAAATTAATGTGCTGGATTAACGTGGTATCTGTACACATGTCCTATTAATATTGAATTTCAGTTTTACTTTGACCTTTGAACTGAGCGAAGAGGTCAAGTATCCAATCAATAAAACACATGGGATGACACTATAAGTTTTACGCCTTGTTTTTGTTTTGTGTACATGTTAGTATAGGGGAAGTACACTTATAGGATCACCTCTTGTATGACCCCTTCCTAGCCTCGTTCCCAGGCTCCTTGCCGTCTCGGGCCTGGGAACGAGGCTAGTCCCCTTCCCTATCAGAAAAAACATTTCAGATTCAGATTCAGAAGTTGAGGAAGTGCTCAGTGGGCAACCTTGTCACAAGGACATACTGCATTGTAAAAACTGGAGCAGAAATGAGATAGACTCGTTCCCAGGCCATGCATTCCCACTGCCAGTATTTGATCGCTTCCAGTATGCAAATATGGTGGGGTATTTGCATACTGGAAGCGATCAAATACTGGGGGTGGGAATGGCCTGGGAACAAGGCTAGAAAGAAATGAGACTGCTCAAGAGTAACCACAGGGTATGCAGACTGCTGGTACAGTGAAACCTGCCTTAGCGGCCACCTGAATAAGGCGGTCACCTCCACATTGCGGTCAGCTTGGGAAAGTCCCGAAATTTGAGCCCATAGTCTCCGTACTTTACTGTTCTTCTATAGCGGTCACCTGCGTAATGCGTAATGCGGTCACGTTGCTCCACCCCAAGAGCGCTATAGCACGCTATAACGCACTGCCAATAAATGGCCACCGAGTGCGTGCGTGTGTTATGTACGTGTGCGCGTGCGTTTAACATTATAGAAAGTGCAACATACAAAAATGAAACAACCAAGTATTTTACAATACTTAAAGTCCTTAGTTGTCTTCATGGAACTTACTTGAATCAAAGTTGTTCAGTGTCGCAAGAACCTTTGTAATGAGGTCAATCACACTAAAACTTCACATGAATGCTTCGGAGAGGTTTTCTGTAATGCAGCCACCTGTCTAATAAGGCCAAATATTTTTGGCCCCCAGGTGACCGCATTAGACAGGTTCCACTGTAGCAATACTATCAGAGTAACCACAGTGTATGTAGACTGCTTGTAGCAATACTATCAACAGATGAGATATAGTGAGTAATCCAATACATTATTTTGCTCTTTATCCAGTCAACGATCCTTTCATGCAGCTAAGCCTCCTCAAATCATGTCGCAGCCAACAGACAAGAAAGATCTTTTACCAGGGAAGCCAACCACCTTTACGATTGAGGCCATTGGAACAGAGCATATGAACTACCAATGGCAGTGGAAACCAGCTGGCGGGGCTGCGCAGGATGAGTGGCAGAACCTCACCCTCAACGACAGCACATTCCAAGAGGTGGAGACTGGACTGAAGCTCGCTGGTGTCCAGCCATGCCATGCAGGGTACTATCGGTGTGTGGTCTCCAACTCTGCAGGAAGTGAAATTTCAGAGCCTGCCAGACTCACTGTTGGTAAGCTTACATGATATAATTAAGCCTACTACATTTTTTTGTACTGTGACAATAATGTATTGTTTTTCCATACCAGCTGCTGAGTTTGCTGACCTGGTGAGCAAACTTGACGATGTTAATGATTGGGTACCATTTGGCCTTCTTCTGGGAATTAAAATGCCCAAACTGGAAGCCATCCAAAGAGATTATCAGACGATTGGGGAGCGGCGTACCCAGATGCTCTATCAGTGGCAGAAGAATGTGATCCCCACATGGCCGGCTGTTGTCCAGGCATTGAGTGGGATAGGGATGAGGAGTCTTGCTTCCAAGCTAGCACAAAAACATGGTTAGTTGGATACCATAGTTTTCATGAACATACTTGTATCATAGCACCATTGCACCAACAGTATAGTGACTACTGTGACTAGTGTGACAGTACATCGTGAGTAGTGTGATGGTAGCTATAGTGACTGTACACCCACATAATGTTTAGTAACAGCCGCACAAATGATTATACTGTTGGTGCTTTCAACTCTAAGTCATAACCGTCTTTCAATTCAGGAATTGTACCTGAACTACCAGATGATGATGACTTGGAGGAGCTGAAAAACTCTCTTCAGCAGACAGAGGTAAGGAAAATACAGTGACATATTTAGTAACACAGTTCATGTCACCTTTGAATGTATCCATCCTAGCAATGTGAAGAAATCCAGGAGCACAGTGATCTTAAACAAAGTCGCATCAGAACAGCCGATATTGAGGAGCAGCTTCAACGCTCACTGGAGTCCAACGCAACAGCTAACAAGAAAGCAAGTGGAGAGATGGTTGAGCTCGAGAAGGTTCTTGAAAGCATGCAGAAGATTGCTAAAGAGAGGAGCAGTATCGAAAAGGAACTGAAGTTCAGAGAACAAGAGTGCCAACTGCTGTATGAATTGAAGGAGAAGGATGAGTTTTTCCAAGAGAAAATAACCAAGAAACGGAAAAAGATCAAGAAATTGAAGGAAGAGTTACAAACGAAAGATGGCCAACTCAAGTCCGCCCAAGAAGAAGCCAGAATGCGACACGAAGAACTGTCGCAAGCTGAAGCTGAGCTGAGAAAGAAGCATGAAGAAGTGAAAGAGCTGCAGAGAGAGAGGGAAGAATTGGCATGCTCTTACAACATTGAAAAGCTACAAGTCAGCAAACGCTTTCAAATCTCGACCTCTGATAAAGAAGAAATGAAGGTACCAACTGGTTGGGTATTAGTGATCCTCATTCCCACTGTAGTGCACGGTCGCATGTACTACTAGCCCATTCTACTGACAATCGATGCCCTTTTGCTTGCATATAGCACTATATACATAGACAGCATCTCCCAACCATTTGGTTTATGAACTGTGAGGGGGGGGGGGGGGGGGGGGGGGGGGGGGGGGGGCTACTAGTAGTAACCTTGAGCTGACAAGGCACAATGCTATCCACAAGCTGTATATCCCACTGGAAGTGGCCCACTGACATCACCTATGCTACCACAATCATAGATAGCTGTAGTAGTATACCCCAACTGCTGATGTTGATTGTCATACCATTTTACTTATACAGCAACAACTCACGAGGATGGAAGAAGAGTCAAAACGCAAGTCACAGCAAATTGAAGCCAGCAACGCAAGCATCCATCGCCTCAGTAAGGATATTGCAGCCTTATCGAATTCCCTCCTGGAGAAGAAAGCTACCGTGGCACACCTCTGGAGTCAACTGCAGACATACCAGAAAGCTCCAGAGCAGCTGCTAGACTCACTCCCACAGACGATTCAGATTGTCCAGAGACTTAAACACAGACTGCAGGAAGCCGAGTACCGGAAGCAGCAAGCTGAATTAGAGAGGGGGGCCACAGTACAAGAGGTGGAGGTGTTGCAGAATTTTGAAATAAGGCTTCATGCAGAACTTGGTAAGCTGTGTAAAAATCTGGGACAGCTATAATATTATATTATAGCTGTACATAAGATAAAGTGGAAGTTATCGTCTTTGCAGAATACAATTGAAGAAGCTAGACAAAATGTTGCAAGACGAAATTCCCATTTTACTGCCTTTACTCACTAAGTAGTTGTGTCCAGAGAAGTTCTTCATTTTGGTCATAAAATTGAAGCAGACAAACTTGACAGTCGAAATAAACTTTCCCATTTTACCATCCAAAATCTACTGTATTGTGCCATTGTTTGCCTTAGATGAACCACCGAAGGTCACTGATCATCCCGAAAGCCTGAGCAATGTCAGCCCAGGAACAGCTGCAACATTCACTGTCCAAACCACTGGAACAGAACCTTTGAGCTATCAGTGGCAGTGGAAGCCAGCAGAGGAGGGAGATGGGAGTGAGGAGTGGCAACTGTGTGATGTGGAGGAGGCTACGTTAACCATTCCTAGTGCGCAGAAGTCATGTGAAGGGCAGTACCGCTGCGTTGTCTATAACCATGCTGGTAGGCAGATCTCCAAACCAGCTAAACTTGAGGTTAGTCGAAAGTGCCATGCTGAAAATTTTGAATCAGCTCAAGTGCATGTGAACGCCAGATACATTGTATATAGCCTGTGTGTACAACGCCATAGCCCGTAGGTACAGGTAACAATTGCCGCAAGCATGACACGCGCCATACACGACCTCGACCGAAGGCCGAAGGCAATTTTCGGCTGCGCATATGCATATGCGCATATGCGCGATGCGCATCTTGAGAATGGGTTCCGCCGGATTTCCGGTTAGCTTGCGTACGAGCGGTAGTAGTAGCGTGAGTAGCTGTGGCTACCTGTTTAGACTTGTGTAGCTTTTCTATTGGTAGTAGAGTAGAGAATTGCCTGAGGGCTCTTTGCTAGGAAAAGAAAAGGTGAGTCCAAGCTTTTGTTAGTATGCAGTCCTAGCTAGCTAGTTGGATGGCTCCATGCACAGCTGACAAAAAGTGTTTTGCCTGCATTAATAGAATGTGCAGTGCTGTTTTACTTGTAAGCAATTCATGCAAAGTTAGCTGTACAAAAACGCGTGCTAAAATCACTGAAACTGTTTTGAACTGTCTAGAGCGTTCTTGCTAAACTGAAAATACTATTATGTGGAGCTAATAACCAACTATCCTGGGAACTCATACTATCAAAAACAGCAGAAATTTACCGTAGACCATGCCTACTATGTACTGTATTGATGAGTTCTTGGGCTTACTGCTCTTTACTCACAATAAAGCCCTGGTATTGTCTCGGAACCAGACCTTTCCGAGACTAGCCCTGGTAGGCATGGTCTGACTGTTACCAAGGGTGTATCAACCTGCTGGAGGTGGCAAGGGCATGCTAAATTTAAAGTACTGTCCAAAGAGAATGCAAATTGGTGTACTGATGACAGGAAAACTTTATTTGAATAGTCATGATTCTGCTGCCTGTAACCTTCTCCCCACTGTGGTTCAATACACTCTTGGTATTACCATAGATAATATAGGCACAGGATTTCTGTGTGTATATAATCTATGCCGCTATATAATTAATGCCTGAAGGTCCACATTATTTACAAAATGCTGTCACTAAAAGTGAAAGTACTCGCTGGCTGATACATTTCTACTAAACACCCACTTTACGACCCATTATGAGTGGTAAATTCTTCTGTATTCCAGATGTGCCCCCAGAGGGAGCTACGAACACCTCTCAAATTGAGGTGGCGAAAGGGAAGCTACATGTTGTGGGGAATGTGGGATTACCCGAAGACAGTCCAACTCCACACCACTCTCTATATGGGAGGAGGAGGCGGCGGCAGTGACAGTGAGCAGTGTACTGTACTACAGTACGAGAGCACCACTGATCGCTGGAGCAAGCTACCAGAATATCAATATTACTCCTTTGGGATGTCCCTCATCAATGGCCGCCACCTCACGGTGGTGGGCGGTAAGGACAGACGCACTCGCAAGGTGACCAACGAGCTCGGAGTGTGGGATCCATCCTCACAGCAATGGACGCAGCCATACCCACCCATGATTACACCTCGTAGGCACCCAGAAGTAGCCACCTACAACAACTACCTACTGGCGGCAGGTGGGTATGATGGCTACAGCGTGCTAGCCACCGTGGAGGTACTGAACGTTGAGGCTAAGCAATGGCTGACCGCCACACAGCTACCCGTACCGTGTCGACTCAAGACGTCAGCCATCTTACACGACAACTGGTACGTCATCACTGCCAGTAAACAAGTCATGTATGCCTCCCTCCCTGAACTCTGTACCACCCCACAAACTGTTACCATGTCCGCCACTAGCACGACACCCGCACAATGGCGTCATCTTCGTGACGCACCACTGGGAGACTCTACCGCCATTGCCCTCCGTGGATCACTACTGACCGTGGGGGGTCTCCATGACAACACTGCCAGCACAGCCATCCATCTCTATCACCCAGAAACAGACAAATGGACCGAGGTTGGAAACCTACCTACACCACGATACTATTGCTCAGTTACTCTACTACCGAGCGGTGAATTCCTGGTTTCAGGAGGACGCCATCAGCACTACACACTCACTACTGTCGTCGACATAGCTACTATAGTGTATTGACATTTTGTTGCACTCTCGTTCCGAGGTCACAGTAGCTGACCTGGAGCGAGGTTTGGTTTGATAACTCTTTTGCACTCTGACCTTTGTGATTTGACGAGCATGCGTGCGAGCGTGTGCAGAAATTGGTGGCTGTAGCTGATAAACTAATAGCCCCGTATTAATTTCCTTATAGGGCCATTGTGAATCGCTTACCGCACGGAATGGGGTGGAGCCGATTATGGGCTGGTAGCGGGGGGGGGGGGGGGTCTAGCCTAGGTATAGTGCTGTGACCGACTACATGTAGGTAGGTGAAGTATCTTTTCCATATACCACACTGAGATGGGTTGTCCAGTATGTGCATGCATAATTTACTAGTGTTGACCATGGGCATGTGTAAAGCAAGGATATGGAATATGAAGAACGACTTAAAATACTTGAATTACCAACACTGGCATACAGAAGGGAAAGAGCAGACATGATAGAAGCATATAAAATAACCCATGGAGTTTATGACATTGAACTGGCACCCAAGCTTCAGATGGCATCAGCCAGACACTTGGATAGGGAGCTAAGAGGTCATAACTACAAATTGCTGAAGCCAAGAGCGAGGAGAAGTGCCCGTGCGAATGCCTTCACTGTTCGAATGTGGAATTCTCTTCCGGAAGAAGTGGTACAAGCACCATCACTGAACGCATTTAAGGCAAAGCTGGACAGGGCTTGGATGAATCACGATAAAAGATACAACTATAGAGCCAAGAGCTAGAGGAACTCAGTGAAACAGACAAAAATTTGAGACGTGGTCTTAGAAGTACTCTATACACTTGTGACCACTATTTCCTATATATATATATAAGAAGGCAGATTGAAGAGTTATCATTAACTCCCCAGGACCACAAGGAAAGAATAATTATTATGAGGTGCAGTTGTGTGAGTGGACCTGTACATAGTGGAGATAAAATCAACTCTACACCATCGCTAAAGAGTAATGATCGAGGGAGGCCTGGCTTCAGGATACTGACTGACATGTTTTGGTCACCTGTTGCACGTCAGACTCAATTGTCTTCTGGTTACAGTTGCCAATGGACGGTCAAGCTGCCGTCATCCAGAGCTTTCTTTTGTTGTGTTTGCTATGTAGCTGAACAGTACAAGCCAGGGACACATGACTAGCTCTAGGATAAGACTAGCATACATAATATGATCATTTATAAAAGTAACAGAGCACAGTATGTGGAAAAAGAATAAAAATGTTGATCTGTTCTTCATGCTGGTTCCAGAGATGTGATTCAAGAGTTCACCTTATAGTATGAGCCATCCTGATTCACAGTACAAACCCCCCCCCACACACACACACACACATACACATGGAGGTAAAGACATTCAAGCATTCAAGATGGGTAGCAGATGGGTAGCAGAGCATCTGCCGTACTCTCAGCATCGTCACGAGCCTGCTGCAGTCTCTGGTGCTCACTGAGCGCGCTTCAGTATCCAGCTCGGAGGCACTGCATGTACACTGCATGTATCTGTAGACCAAGTTTCCATGGCCCAGACCTTCCCGCAGTGATTAGTGGGCAGGGCAGGGGGAATCAAAATCTGCACAATGAAGTGTTGTACATGTAGGTGATCCCGCCTCCGAGCTGGATACTGAAGCCATGCTCAGAGATTGCATGCAGCAGGCTCGTGATGATGCTGAGATGCTCTGCTTTGCTCTTTACATTACATTACATTTTTCACCAATCAAAATCTTTACCACGCCGGGTTAAACGTGACACATCCGCAATGTTCGCTTCGTGTGGGTGGGGCTGAGGAATGTGCTGTGTCAACAAAAGTTTCTTTTCGCGATTAAGATTATGCAGTGCCTTGTTGATATTGAGATCGATCGGGAGTTTCAGCTCCACACCAGTTACCATAATGACTTCTTTCTGTTGCGAACGAAGGTTCTGGTGGACGGGCATGGTACGGAGATCAGGTCCGTTAAGGAAGGAAACTATGAAGGTCCAGTTCTGAAGGTCTGCCATTCTGGTACCACAAGCAGCACGAAGCTCTGGTTGATCGCAAACGCAGTTTCACCGATCTTGCTTCGGTGCGGAGTCTACCATGTCGACACGTTCTACTACGAACAGTCCCCGCTCTTCCATACCGTCTTCACCTCCGAGTCATGTTTGAGAAACTTCCTCCTTGCGATGGGGGACGTGAAGTCTGCCCTGGAGACACAGCTTCACTCTCTGCTGTCACATGATCTGAAGAGCGTTGATTGTGACGTACCAGAATCACCACCATTAACCATCGAAGTCCAGCCAGAACTGTTTCTAGTTTCGCCCAATCAGCTAAACACAAAAGGAGCAGAGCTCCATCTCATGACGATGGAGAATCACTCCGAGCTTCTGGCCCACTGGAAGAGCAGCCAGCTGTTTGAGTTTGCTTCCCTGTACCAGGAGGAAGGTATTACTGTAATGAATACCCAGGCTATTATCTTCATGAGATTGAATACAGAAATACAGGGAATGTTCATGCAAGAGTTTGAAATACCTGAAAGCATTAATTTTGTCTCCAAAACCTTGAAGGGGATTTAGTAATGGCCTGTTGTTTCCACAGGTAGTAATGGCCTGCCATTACCCATCCTCAGTCCTATCTCATAAAATGCAGAATTTATGGACTGAGGATGGGTAATGGCATTTCCCATGTTTCTTTGCTTTATCAAGACGGGTGGAGATGATAGGCCATCATTATTAAATCTCTTTCAATTTCAGGTTAGTTGTAAAAGGCAGGTGCAACGTCAACTCGCATCTCGATCCAACTAACCCTAGCCCTTGAAAGACCAGTAACACGCTCAAATGCCTCATTTTTCCCGGATACAATTGCCCTATGGAACAGCTTACCCCCATCTGTACAAAACTGTCAGTCATTGGATTCTTTTAAACAGACTGTATTATGTCACACATTAAATACCTCAACTATACCTATTACTTAGATCATAGATAATTGGACTTCTGTCTGGGTGCATTATCATGTTAGCAATTGCTATTCATGTACCCTTGCATTGTTGCAAAATTGTTATAGAAAAAAAAGAAAAAAAACGGTAACATCAGTAGTACAGCTAGTGAACGGGGAAATCGTGCTACGCAAGTGTGGATATTATCTCAACCTGGCATGAGTTTGAAATTTAATGTGCTGGATTAATGTGCTATCTGTACAATGTCCTATTAATATTGAAGTTCAGTTTTACTTTGACCTTTGAACTGAGCGAAGAAGTCGGGTATCCAATCAATAAAACAAAGTGAGAGACGGCCTTGGACGACACTATAAGTTTACTCCTGAAGTTGCCTTGTTGTTTTAGGGGAAGTACACTTACAGGACTAACTTTTGCAGATTCAGATTCAGAAGTTGAGGAAGTACTCAGTGGGTAACCTAGCCTCGTTCCCAGGCAGTTTCTCCCTCCCAAAACGGCCTGGGAACGAGGACCTTGTCACAAGGACATACCGCCAGTATTTGATCGCTTCCAGTATGCAAATATGGCGGGGTATTTGCATACTGGAAGCAATCAAATACTGGCAGTGGGAATGGCCAGGGAAGGAGGCTAGAAATGAGACTATATAATATACTCAGAGTAACCACAGTGTGTATGTGACTGCTGATAGCAGTACTATCAGAGTAACCACAGGGTATGTATAGACTGCTGATAGCAATACTAGCAACAGATGAGATCTTGTTCAATATTCCATGTGACGTCATGGATCCACAAACTTAAGCTAAGTTAGTTGTTCTATCCTTTCGTGCAGCTAAGCCTCCTCGAATCGTGTCACAGCCAACAGACAAGAAAGATCTTTTACCAGGGAAGCCAACCACCTTTACGATTGAGGCCATTGGAACGGAGCAGCTGAACTACCAATGGCAGTGGAAACCAGCTGGCAGGGCTGTGCAGGATGAGTGGCAGAACCTCACCCTCGACGACAGCACATTCCAAGAGGTGGAGGCTGGACTGAAGCTCGCCGGTGTCCAGCCGTGCAATGCAGGGTACTATCGGTGTATAGTCTCCAACTCTGCAGGAAGTGAAATGTCAGAGCCTGCCAGACTCACTGTTGGTAAGCTTACTTGTTTTGATATTATTATGCCTACTACATTAAATTTTTTGCATCGGCAGCACTGTGACAGTATATTCTCATGCTGTTAATGTTGTTTTCCATACCAAGCTGCTGAGTTTGCTGACTTGGTGAGTGAACTTCAAGATGTTGTTGACTGGGTACCATTTGGCCTTCAGCTGGGAATTAAAATGCCAAAACTGAAAGCCATCAAGGTAGATTATCCAACCACTGCGGAGCGACGTACCCAGATGCTCTATGAGTGGCAGAACAATGTGATCCCCACATGGTCGGCTGTTGTCCAGGCATTGAGTGGGATAGGGATGAGGAGTCTTGCTTCCAAGCTAGCACAAAAACATGGTTAGTTGGATATCATGAAGTATAAACTTGTATCATAACACCATAATTATATTGCACTGACAGTATAGTTACTATAGTGACTAGTGTGACGGTAGTGACTATTATTTTATCTTATGAAACTTTATGCATAACATGCAACGGATACATAAATTTAATAGCAGATGCTAATAATTATAATGTACCCAAATTATAGAGAGACTGTACCCACATACCGGTATTAACTATAATATTATGTTCGGTAACACCCACACAAATGATTATACTAGCTGTTGGTGCTTGCAACACTAAGTCACAACCGTCTTTCAATTCAGGAATTGTACCTGAGCTACCAGATGATGATCACTTGGAGGAGCTGAAAAACTCTCTTCAGCAGACAGAGGTAAGGAAAATACAGTGACATATTTAGTAGCACAGTTCACAATGTGACCTTTCAATGTATCCATCCTAGCAATGTGAAGAAATCCAGGAGCGTAGTGATCTTAAACAAAATCGCATCAGATCAGCCGATATTGAGGAGCAGCTCCAACGCTCACTGGAGTCCAACGCAGCAGCTAACAAGAAAGCAAGTGGAGAGATGGTTGAACTTGAGCAGGTTCTTGAAAACATGCAGAAGATTGTTAAAGAGAGGAGTAGTATCGAAAAGGAACTGAAGTTCAGAGAACGAGAGTGCCAGCTGCTGTATGAATTGAAGGAGAAGGATGAGTTTTTCCAAGAGAAAATAACCAAGAAACGGAAAAAGATCAAGAAATTGAAAGAAGAGTTACAAATGAAAGATCACCAACTCAAGTCTGCCCAAGAAGAAGCCAGAATGCGACAGGAAGAACTGTCGCAAGCTCAAGCTGAGCTGAGAAAGAAGCACGAAGAAGTGAAAGAGCTGCAGAGAGAGAGGGAAGAATTGGCATGCTCTTACAACATTGAAAAGCTACAAGTCAGCAAACGCCTTCAAATCTCTACTTCTGATAAAGACGAAATGAAGGTACCAACTGGTTGCGTATTAGTGATCCTCATTCCCACTGTAGTGCATGGTCGCATGTGCCAATAGCTGCATTCCACTATAGTGCATGGTCGCATGTGCCAATAGCTGCATTCCACTGACCCACTGTAGTGCATGGTTGCATGTGCCAATAGCTGCACTCCGCTGACACATGTACAATTTGAGGACTGAACAGATATTATACAGCTGCAATCAATTACCTTTTGCTTGCATATAGCACTGTACATAGACAGCCATCCCAACCATTTGGTTTATGAACTGTGTGTATGTGTGTGTGTGTGTGTGTGTGGGGGGGGGGGGGGGGGGGGGGGGGGTTACAACAAATTGTAACCTTGAGCTGACAAGGCTCAATGCTATCCACAAGCTGTACATCCCATGAAGCTACTGGAAGTGGCCCACTGACATCAAAGTCAATGAACTGAAGTCAGTGCAGCTATTTAGGTGCTCTGGGATCCAGACTGGAGCACCATGCACGTCTACGCATGCACGGCTACCAATGCTACCACAATCATAGATAGCTGTAGTAGTACCCCAACTGCTGATGTTGATTGTCATACCATTTTACTTACAGCAACAACTCATGAGGATGGAAGAGGAGTCAAAACTCAAGTCACAGCAAATTGAAGTCAGCAACGCAAGCATCCATCACCTCAGTGAGGAGATTGCAGCCTTATCGAATTCCCTCCTGGAGAAGAAAGCTACAGTGGCACACCTCTGGAGTCAACTGCAGATATACCAGAAAGCTCCAGAGCAGCTGCTAGACTCACTCCCACAGACGATTCAGATTGTCCAGCGACTTGAACACAGACTGCAGGAAGCTGAATACCAGAAGCAGCAAGCTGAATTAGAGAGGGAGGCCACAGTACAAGAGGTGGAGGTGTTGCAGAATTTTGAATTAAGGCTTCATGCAGAACTTGGTAAGCTGTGTAAAAATCTGGGACAGCTACAGGAGCAAGTGGAAAAGGCGGATATGGTCGGACACGGACACGGACGCGGACATGGACACGGACTCGGGCGCGGACAGGAACCGAAATTCCATTTTCAGCCCTTTGCAGTCGCTAAAGTTGCTTGCTTAGCCTATTGAACCGCCTTTCATGAGTCAGCAGAGGTCAAAGGCCACGTGCATGATCTTCAACGAAAAGATTATAAGAGCATTTATTTAGTGCAGAAACCAAACTCAGGCCTTTTGCCAAAGCATAGGAAGCAGAAATAATATTCTATACATGTACCATATCTATGACGATGGCTGATCGAAGTTCAAACTTTCATTGTTGAAGCTCACATATAAGATAAAGTGGAAGGTATTGTCTTCTTCGCAGAATACAATTGAAGAAGCTAGACAAAATGTTGCAAGACGAAATTCCCATTTTACTCACTATATATAAGTACATTGTGTAGTTGTGTCCAGAAAACTTCTTCATCCACCCATTATTTTATTGAAGCAGACAAAACTTGACAGTCGAAATAAACTTTCCCATTTTACCATCCAAAATCTACTCTATTGTTTGCTTTAGATGAACCACCGAAGGTCACTGATCATCCCGAAAGCCTGAGCAATGTCAGCCCAGGCACATCTGCAGCATTCACTGTCCAAACTACTGGAACAGAACCTTTGAACTATCGGTGGCAGTGGAGGCCAGCTGAGGAGGGAGATGGGAGTGAGGAGTGGCAACAGTTACTGTGTGACGCGGAGGAGGCTATGTTAACCATTCCTAGTGTGCAGAAGTCACATGAAGGGCAATACCGCTGCGTTGTCTATAACCATGCTGGTAGACAGATCTCCAAACCAGCTAAACTTGAGGTTAGTCGAAAGTGCCATGCTGAATCAGTGCATGTGAACGCCAGATACATTGTGTATGGCCTATGTGTACAACGCCGTAGCCCGTAGGTACAAGTAACAATTGCCGCAAGCACGACCGAAGGCAATTCCGAATTTCGGCTTCTCACTTGCGGCGATTGCGATTTCCGGTTAGCTTGCTTTTCATGCTTTTGCTTTACGCGCAGCGCGCACGCGCAGTACGAAAGCTAGCCTGGCGCATTTTGTGCAGCTGTAAATTCAAGTTTAGTTTGCGTAGAGGAGCTGTTGGTCAGCAGTAGTAGTAGCTTGAGTAGCTGTGGCTACCTGTTTAGACTTGTGTAGCTTTTCTGTTGGTAGTAGAGTAGAGAATTGCCTGAGGGCTCTTTGCTAGGAAAAGAAAAGGTGAGTCCAAGCTTCTGTTAGTATGCAGTCCTAGCTAGCTAGTTGGATGGCTCCATGCACAGCTGACAAAAAGTGTTTTGCCTGCATTAATAGAATGTGCAGTGCTGTTTTACTTGTAAGCAAAGTTAGCTGTACAAAAACGCGTGCTAAAATCACTGAAACTGTTTTGGACTGTCTAGAGCGTTCTAAAATGTTCTTGCTAAACTGATGTGGAGCTAATAACCAACTATTCTGGGAACTTTACTGTAGACCATGCCTACTATGTACTGTATTGATGAATTCTTGGGCTTACTGCTCTTTACTCACAATAAAGCCCTGGTAGGCATGGTCTGACTGTTGCCAAGGGTGTATTAACCTGCTGGAGTTGGTGAGAGCATGCACAATTAAAAGTACTGTCCATAGAGAATGCAAATCAGTGAACTGATGACAGGAAAGCTTTATTTGAACAGTATTCTGCTGCCTGTGACCTTCTCCCCACTGTGGTTCAATACACTCTTGATATTACCATAGAAAATATAGGCACAGGATTTCTGTGTGTATATAATTTATGCCGCTACATAATTAATGCCTGTAGCTATTACATGCCCCACATTAATGACAAAATGCTGCCCTAAAAGTGAAAGTACTCGCTGGCTGATAAATTTCTACTAAGCACCCACTTTACGACACCCATTATGAGTGTTAAATTCCTCTGTATTCCAGACGCACCCCCAGAGAGAGCTACTAACGCCTCTCAAATTGAGGTGGCGGAAGGGAAGAGACATGTTGAGGGGAATGTCGTGTTACCCGAAGACAGTCCAACTCCACACCACTCTCTACGTGGGAGGAGGATGGAGTGCCAGTGTCAGTGAGGGGTGTACTGTACTACAGTACAAGTGCACCACTGACAGCTGGAGCAAGCTACCAGAATATCAATACTACTGCTTTGGGATGTCCCTCATCAATGGCCGCCACCTCACGCTGGTGGGCGGTCGGGACAGACCCTTCAAGGTGACCAACAAGCTCGGAGTGTGGGATCCGTCCTCACAGCAATGGACGCAGCCATACCCACCCATGATTACACCTCGTTACAGCCCAGAAGTAGCCACCTACAACAACTACCTACTGGTGGCAGGTGGGTATGATGGCAGCAGGGAGCTAGCCACAGTGGAGGTACTGAACGTCGGGGCTAGTGAGCAATGGCTGACCGCCACACAGCTACCCGTACCGTGTGACCTCAAGACGTCAGCCAGCTTACACGACAACTGGTACGTCATCACTGACAGTAAACAAGTCATGTATACCTCCCTCCCTGAACTCTGTACCACCCCACAAACTGTTACCATGTCCGCCACTAACACCACACCCGCACAATGGCGTCGTCTTCGTGACGCACCGCTGAGAGACTCTACCGCCATTGCCCTCCGCGGATCTCTACTGACCGTGGGGGGTCGCCATGACAGCACTGCCAGCACAGCTATCCATCTGTATCACCCGGAAACAGACAAATGGACCAAGGTTGGAAACCTACCTAC
Organism: Axinella damicornis; assembly: GCA_963931865.1. Taxonomy (NCBI): domain Eukaryota; kingdom Metazoa; phylum Porifera; class Demospongiae; order Axinellida; family Axinellidae; genus Axinella; species Axinella damicornis. Next base: position 657,115 of record OZ007517.1, on the reverse strand, counting down.
ACCACGAGACTATTGCTCAGTTACTCTACTACCGAGCGGTGAATTCCTGGTTTCAGGAGGAGAAGATCAGCACAGACTCACTACTCTCGTCGACATAGCTACTATAGTGGATTGACATTTTGTTGCACTGTCTCGTTCCCAGGTCACAGTAGCTGACCGGGAACGAGGTTTGATTTGATAACTCTTTTGCACTCTGACCTTTGTGATTTGACGAGCATGCGCGCGCGTGTGCAGAAATTGGTGGGCGTAGGTGTTAAAAGTTCTTAGATTTCCGGATATCCGTACCTACCGTTTGCAATTTCCGGTTGGGTCTAATTTACCACCCACGTGTACAGTGGACGGTGAAAGGGGCGTACTGACCTCCTTCTGTACAAGCCGACTTCAGGTACGTTCGGCTAGTAATGATGTACATACTGGCGTGCTGGCTGATAGCTAGCTGATCCCTACTATGATTGCATCCATACATACAGAATAAGTTGGGTACACCAAGCTATTAACTAATGACGCAAATTCTAATCATTCCTTCTGTTTACAGTTCCCTCCGTTTAGTCGTGATGACTGGTCTGGTTCGTTTATTGGGCTGGTTCGCCCAGGGGCACGTTGTGGAGGGGGCAGTGGTGCTCCTCCTGGTCCTCCTCCTCCCGTTCATCGTCCGGGCCGTGTGGAAACACTGGCGTGTCTACCGAGCCTTCTCCACAGTCCCCTATGACCCAGAGATGCACTTCATCTTTGGACATGCATTCAAGATGCTTCGTGACATGGGTGCTGCTTTAGACTGGATGAAGGGTCTTGCAAGCACACATGGTTGGAAGTCCCTCAAGGTCTCCTACGGCCCAACCCTCAACATGTTTGTCTGTGTGCACCCGGACACAGCCAGTGTTGTGCTCAGATCAGGTGGGACCGCTGTCTCAACATTTTGAGCAAGTTGATTGATTTGTTTCTCTCCCTCAGATCCCAAGCTTGATATCATCTACTACCCCTTTGTACCGTGGCTTGGTAAGGCTGAATCATGACATTGACAAAAATGTGGATACCGAAACGTTTGCAGAATGCTACCAAAGTGTCTTCAAAATTATGTTAGAGCAGGAGCACATATGGCTAGAGATATATATTGATATTCCCTAATCACTTTCTGTGCACTCTGTTTCGTGGTTGAGTAGAGGTTATCTGTCACTGTAGGGGAGGGGCTGCTGATTGCTAATGGTGCTAGGTGGGTGCGGTCCAGGCGGCTCCTCACCCCCTCCTTCCACTTTGACATCCTCAAGCCCTACCTGAAGGTCTATGCTGAGTCTGCAGACACACTGGTGGTAAGAGATCAGTTCTGAGCAATATGTTGGTAGAGGGGGTCACATGATCGTACCACCTGGTCACATGGTCACAACACCTGGTCACATGATCACAACACCTGGTCACCTGGTTGCATCCTGGTCACATGATCACAACACCTGGTCACATGATCACAACACCCAATCACATCACAAGACAAAATTGTGATGTTGTTTATGCAGTCAATCATGAGATCTGAGATATTTCGAAGACTAAATTTTTACTCTCTGAAATGCTTGACATTTTACGTATTGTGTAACACGAAGAATGACCATGTCAATGTCCACGTTGGCAGGAGTTGTGGTCGAAGGTTCCTGAGGGACAGTCGTTCAATGCTTCTCCCTACATCAGCCTGTTCACATTAGACGTCATGTTGAGGTGCACCTGCAGCTTCGAGAGCAACTGCCAAATCACAAAGTAAACAAATCCCCTGATAAAATGAAGCCCAGACTACACATTGTCCTTCTGCCTCGGTTCCTTTACTTTGGGGATGCACGAGTCACCGCATCTTCATTCATGTGATCTCTCTTTCAATTCAGAACCCACAATCCGTACGTTGCCGCTGTGTACCAGCTGTCGGACTTGACCGTGAACAGAATCTTGTACGTTAGGCTGTGATTTCTGCATATCAAATATTCAAACTTCACTTCACAAGCCAATTCTCGTTGAAACCGTATACAGGTTTTTTCCTGCCTACTACGACGGGATCTATATGCTGACACCAAACTACTGGAGATTCAAGCGAGCGTGTCGGACGGTACACAAGTTCTCTCTGGAAGTCATTCGGAAGAGGAGAGCAGACCTGGAGGAGCTGAAGGTAGGCCACGCCCACTTGGAGCATCCTGAGGCTGAGATCAGACTAATCTCTCTTCGCCTGTCAGAGGAAGGGTGAGGATGTGCTGAATGGAAGGAACAGAAAATACCTTGATTTTATTGACATGTTACTTGAAGCAAAGGTAAGTATTTTTGGTTGCATTTTACATTTTAGGATGCATGCAAGGAATTGTCTCAGACCAGAGTGACCAATCGGATTGACCCTGTATGGAAGGGTGAAACTGACTGGTTTGTATTTCATATTGATCTCCCAGGATGACAAGGGGGTGGGGATGACTGACCAGGAGATTCGAGCTGAGTTGGACACGTTTATGTTTGAAGGCCACGACACCACTGCCAGTGGTAAGCTGGTCTGCTCTACATATGCTCTCCTCCCTCCTCCTCCTTCCTCTGTCCCCTTCTCCTTCCTCCCTCTTCCCCCCTCCTTTATTCCTGTCCCCCTCACACACGCCAACCCCAGGCATATCATGGATGCTGTACAACCTTGCAAAGTACCCTGAGCACCAGGAGAAATGCAGACAAGAGGTTGACGCCATTTTTGACCAAAAAGACACTATTGAATGGTGGGCAACTAACATACATCAGTATGACTAACTTTGTGAGATCATCCAGTAATCTGGTAGGGTGTTGATCACGTATCAATCCTTGTATTCAGGGAGGACCTCAAGTCTCTCTCATACCTGAAGTGTTGCATCAAGGAGAGTCTGAGGCTCTTTCCGCCAGTGGCTGCCATGGGACGTATGCTGGCCAAACCCACTGAGATTGATGGTCACATGATGCCCAAGAATACCCCCGTTGTCTGCTGTGTATATGCCATCCATCGCAACCCTGACGTGTGGGAGAACCCCGAAGTTAGTCACATGACAGTCATGTGGTACACGTGTTGATATAGTCACAAGATGATGGTCAAGTGCTACCTACGGTGACTTTCATTAATCATGCATGACACACACCTGACATTTCTGAATGTCACATGACCTCAGTAGTAGAGTGTTCCATCCATTGTGCCCACCTTTTCAGGAGTTTAACCCACTTCGTTTCACACCGGAGAATTCCAAGAACCGATCGTCATATGCATTCATCCCATTCTCTGCAGGACCAAGGTAACTCCAGTGTTTAGGGTGTGTCCAGTTTGCTGGATATGAGGTTCTGTGTCCTCCCTGTAAATGCACACACACACACACACACACCCACAGAAACTGCATTGGGCAGGAATTTGCTCTGAATGAGGAGAAGGTGGCTCTTGCCCATATTCTGAGGAAGTTTGAGGTCTCTCTTGACGAGGATAAAGGGGAGCCAGAGAAAGACTTCCTCATTATTCTGAGGCCAAAGTCAGGGCTGCACCTCAGACTCAAACACCGGAGGTTGTGATTGCTACAGTAATGTGACCCTAGACATGACGTACCTACGCTTGTTATGATGATGTGTGTGTAACGCTTCCTATGGATAGATATTTTGTTATACTGTCTCATGCTAGACCTGGAATTTCATTTGACATTAAAGGTTCAAAGGTTCATTGTCTGCTGAGACCCAAAATGGGCATACAACACAACTGCATAGCAATGCGACAATTTTATGCTGGTAGCGCCACCATTCTGACACACTGGATTCCATTGGCCAGTCTCCTTCCATCCAAAGTTGAACGGCACAATACAGTTACAAAGTAGGGACATACATGAATTCCCATTAATGAATTCCCAGTAATGGAGTGTCTTGGATCCTAGACCATAACCCTGCCGGGTAAGCAAGTCTTGTTTTGGTGGTGACTGTAGTAAACCCATCAACCCCGTCTTAGTCTTGTTCCCAGACGAGCTAGACTACCCCGTCTTAGTCTCGTTCCCAGACGAGCTAGACTACCCCGTCTTAGTCTCGTTCCCAGACGAGCTAGACTACCCCGTCTTAGTCTCGTTCCCAGACGAGCTAGACTACCCCGTCTTAGTCTCGTTCCCAGACGAGCTAGACTACCCCGTCTTAGTCTCGTTCCCAGACGAGCTAGACTACCCCGTCTTAGTCTCGTTCCCAGACGAGCTAGACTACCCCGTCTTAGTCTCGTTCCCAGACGAGCTAGACTACCCCGTCTTAGTCTCGTTCCCAGACGAGCTAGACTACCCCGTCTTAGTCTCGTTCCCAGACGAGCTAGACTACCCCATCTTAGTCTCGTTCCCAGACAAGCTAGACTACCCCGTCTTAGTCTCGTTCCCAGACGAGACTACCCCATCCTTGTCAAAGTTCAAAGGTCAGTACCTACACATGGGCATTAAGTCAATGTGGCACGCGCAACTGGAAACAGCCGGCTGGGGTTTAAATATTAATATTTGAAGTGGATATTGGTACATGATGGTCTGTCAGGAAGTAGGGCAATGGGTTAGGGTATATTAGGGCCAGGGCCGGTTCTAGATGAGCGTGCGTTTCCGGTACCTAGCCTATACCTAAAGTATGTACTTCCTGCCGGACCCATATCCACGTCGTATTTATTTATTTACGCAGCACAATTTTTCCCCTACCAGGAGTGTAATAAGCTTGTTCTTTCAGCTTGTTTTTTTCTCTCATGAAGTTAAGTACTGCCACAATCATGTAGTTCTTATCAGTACTAATCCCTTTGTCAGTTTTTGGTTGACCCTCCCTCCACAAAAAAGGCATTCAAAAACTCCCAAGGAAATAGCGTACACGCAGGAATGCTGGTGTTACCAAACTTTGTAGGGCTGCTGTTCGTAGGGACTTTAGGCTGGGTACCAATTGCATGGCGCTCGGCTGTCTTCTCACAAGATATACTCCTGCTTGGCTAAACACACTTTCAACTGGTGCTGAAGTTAACGTTCCTGGAATATATAGCAAAGCACTACCAATTCCCAAGAAGTGTACATGGGTGTCATTCACCTATACATGTAAATTATTTTCCACAACAATTATAATACATTCTATAGTCATGGCAACAAACCGAAATAAGACTACAGTGGAAGGATAACAATTCTTACATTTGATTCATGGACTGCTATATTCGGTGACATGTCATGACTGGGGAGGGAGGAACCTGATTCTGTGTGAGAGAAACACCAGCTCCCAGTCGGTTAAAAAAACATAAATATACAATGCCATGTTTGTACTGTCTATCAGTATAATGTCATAGTACTGTGTGGACTATAATTACGCTAGCTACACTTGATTTGATAACCGTGCTAGCCTGTCAGTCAAAGTTTGCATAATGATCAAAAGAGTCGAGAAATTCCAGTACAGCCTGATAGCAGAACTTGTACTGCTCCTGAGGGAGGGGGGGGGGGGGGGGGGGGGGGGGGGGGGGGTAGAAAGAGAGGGGAGAGAGGGGAAAAGACAGAGAAGGAAGGAAAGGGAAAAGTGGGAACGGAGAGGAGATGCAAGGGAGAGAGATGGGAGGTTAACTCACTACACCGACCGGAGAGGAGACAGACATTATTACATGCAGTGACGATGATGTCATCATGCACTCTAGCAAGCAGTGACTATGATGTCATCATGCTCTCTAGCTAGCAAGAGCTTAAGCAGTGACGATGGTGTCATCATGTGCTCTAGCAAGCAGCGACGATGATGTCATCATGCGCTCTAGCAGCAAGCAGTGATGATGATGTCATCATGCTCTCTAGCTAGCAAGAGCTTAAGCAGTGACGATGGTGTCATCATGTGCTCTAGCAAGCAGCGACGATGATCGATGTCATCATGCGCTCTAGCAAGCAGTGACGATGATGTCATCATGTGCTCCAGCAAGCAGTGACGATGATGTCATCATGCGCTCTAGCAAGCAGTGACGATGATGTCATCATGCGCTCTAGCAAGCAGTGATCCTGTTCTATTTCCCATGCTTTAGTTTGCCCTCACCATGGTGTTGACCAGGCCTGGCTGCTGCAGTCGGAGGGAGTGGACGCAGAAGAAGAGGTCCACAATGCCCTCCACCTTCAGCTGCTCCAGCACAGAGCTGAGGACACAGAATGTTCCCGCACGCCCCACGCTTGTGCTAGGGAAGGGTGGGAGAATCGAGGAGGAGGAGGGTGGCCATGGAGAGGTGGGAGAGGAGGAAGAGAGAAGGTTGTGGGTAAGGATGGATGGACAGACAGAGAAACGATGGACGGTCAGTGAGATGGATGGACAGACATGGATACAGACCTGTCGTGTACAACAATGGGTCCTCCTCCTAGCTGGTGCTGCGTCTTCTGGAGTACCCCGATGAGGTCGATGATGGCAGCTGCGTTGATTGGGCAGTGGTCCTCCGGCCAGTCAATGTATTGATACTGACGCACCATACGACTTTCATTGATCTAGCACGTGCCACGGGAGGGACCGGGAGACAAATGTTGGTAAACCATAGTAAACCACAGTAAACCATAGTAAAACATTGTAAACCATAGTAAACCATAGTAAAACATTGTAAACCATAGTAAACCATAGTAAAACATTGTAAACCATAGTAAACCATAGTAAAACATTGTAAACCATAGTAAACCATAGTAAAACATTGTAAACCATAGTAAAACATTACCTTGGTGTTGGTGATGGAGAGTTCCCTCATGGTATAGGTAGGAAAGTCCTGCACCTGAGTCAGCTCCACAAAGAGGTCTCCGTGTTGCCGGAGCTTGTCCATTGGCCAGTAGCGTGCACTCTGCTCCTGTGTGTGGGACAATTCATAGCATGGTTTCACTGCAGTGTAGTGAGGCTATGGCATCAAGAAGAATTAATGAAAGTGGTGGGAGGAGGTTGTGGTAAGGATGGATGTACAGACATGGATTCACCCAAAGATGTACACTTATTCATACAGACCTGCGTGATTGGCACTAATTAACAGGGTCCTCCCCATACCTTCCCTTTCTCCTCCAGCTGGCAAAGCATCATGACAGTGGAGACCCTGTGCTCCCAGACCATCCGCCAGAAGTCGTCCACCGTGTGCTTCAGGGGACCCTGGGACAGAATGTACTGGTGGCGTTGCTGGTACCCCTGTGGGAGGAGGGGAGGGGGGAGGGGGGAGGGAGAGGGGGGAGGGAGAGGGGAGAGGGAGAAGGAGGGGGGAGGAAGGAGGGTGGGAGGGGGAATGGGGGAGAGGAGAGGGAGAGGGGAGGAGGAGAGCGAGGGAGGGAGGTGGAGGAAGGGAGGGAGGGAGGGAGGGAGGGAGGGAGGGAGGGGTACAGAGGAAGGGAGTGATCTGATTAGACAATGGAATGGAGGAAAGGAGAGTATTGCACAAGTGTGCAGTAAACGTACGTCGACATAGCTGGCGTTCATGTAGTCAGACCCACTGACACCTGGATGTAGCAGTAGCCGAACACGATAGCTGTCGTCTGAAGGAGGAGGAGGAGAGGGAAGAGGAGGAGAGGAGGAGAGAGGAAGGAGGGGAGAGAGAGGAAGAGGAGGGGGAGGAGGAGGAGGAGGAGGGGAGAGGGAACATGGTATTGCATCCAGTCAGGTATAGTCTAGAGCACAAAAAACAATGCACTAAGATTCAACGATATTCTGCAGACTAGTATCCAGAAGGTCTTGGGTTCGAATCCCAGCTGGTCCCAGAATTTTTCTGTGGATTAATTTCTCTCTCTCTCATCACTTACTATCAGGTACTGAACGTTTTGCTACTGGAGGGATAGTTAAAGGCTTACAGGGAAGGATGTCTGGGAAGCGGTTCTTGTGCACGTTGACAGCCATCTTGGCCGAGTGGAACTGGGTGATGTCGACGCTGTCCAGCTCCTTGAGGTGCTGTTGGGACAACAAGTTTGGCTCATTCACACATGCATACCATGTGAGGAAAACACACCAAGCACAAGAGGCTAGTCCCACTCACGATGTATTCCTCCTCCATTGCAGAGAGCTCAGAGTCAGGGTTCTGGGCCTGGAGCTCCTTCACCCGACGACGGAGGATGTGGATGGGTATTTCTGTCTCTCCTACATTGATGAGCTCCAGCAGTGCGTCATGGATGAAGATATATTGACGCTACGTGTGTGAGATGTGTTTGAAACTGTTAATACATTCACTCCTTCATCTCTCCCACTTCCCTTCCTCCACCTTCTTTCTTCTTCCTTCCCTCTCCTCCCTCCCTCCTCCCTCCGTCCCACCCTCTCTCCTTCCTCCCTCCCTCCATCCCACCCTCTCCCTCCTCCCTCCCTCCCTCCCTCCCTCCTCCCTCCCTCTCCCTCCCTCCGACTGTCTGTCCCTCCCTCTTACAATGTACCTCTGTCTGCACCATGTAGTTTCTCCGCCTCCTCATGTCCAACACAAAATTAAAGATGTCTAACTTCCCTTCCTCGTTCATCATCTGCATTATGGACTGGATCGTGACGAGCGTCCCAGTACGACCCACACCAGCACTGCAGTGTTCAACGAAGCATCAAAACAGATTACAACTGTAGCCTCACTTCCACAACAGTAAGCTGGGCTGACATTACTGAACTACTCACCTGCAGTGGATGATGTCTGGACCATCTAAAGTTCTCTTGAAGTTGCTGATTCGCCGGATGAAGGCGATCACAGGGTTGGGATGGTCCGGAACACCAAAGTCTGGCCATGCCGTGTAATGGAATTGCTTCACCTCACGGCGATCATTGCCCTGATGGGAATGAGTAGTCACATGACGTCATGTGATGTAAGAATATCACATGGTGTCACACGATGTCATACTATGTCACATGGAAGTCACATGGTTTCATATGATGTCACATGATCTACTACAGAGATCACATGGTCCCACAAGCACATGCCTCCTGGCTTACTCTGTTCATGCGGAAGGTCCTGATGGTGTAGTAGGCAAGCTCCTGGACCTCAATGATGGTGATGGTCAGGTCCCCGAAGCTGACGCTGCCAGCTTCTGGCCAGTACTGGTGACACTTCGCCTGAAGGGGAGCAAGACTCTCGGTAGTGGAGGTTCTCATCCAACTCCCCCTCTCCACTCATCCTCTCTCTCTCCTCTCGTATATCTTGCCCTCCCTCCCTCCCTCGTCCTCTCCTCCCTCCCTCCCTCCCTCCCTCCCTCCCTCCCTCCCTCCCTCCCTCCCTCCCTCCCTTCCTCTCTCCCTCCCTCCCTCCCTCCCTCCCTTACCCTGCTCTTCTCCACAACGTTGGTGAGCATGATAATGCAACACGAGTGATTCTCCCACACCATCCGCCAGAAGTCGTGCGTTGTGTTCGGCAGAGGACCCTGCGTCGCAATGTACGCATTCTTCTTCTGGAAACCCTGCAGACGAGAAGTGAAAAATGGTCGCACAAGGGAGTGAGACTTAGCCTTGTCCCCACGCCCTCCAGCTCCACTTTCTTAGCCACATGTGACCTTTGAACCGATTGAAGAAAAGGCTCAGCTCAAAGTTAAAGTATGCGGTCAAGAAAGCGGAGCTGAGAGAGCCTATGGATGAGGCTTGGGACCAAGCGGTGATCACAGCATGAACCGGCTAGAGTATAGAGATTCAGTGCAAGTGGAGAACCTTGACAATGAGTGACAGGATTAACTCACATCAATGAAATTGGCATTGATGTAGTCGGACCCTTCCACTCCCGGGATGTGAGACAGGGGGACACGAGAATCGTCAACTGTGGGACAGGAGCCAAGGGGTTAAATCAATTAATGGTTGTTCATACCTCATGAACAAGGGGTTAATGCTCATACCTCACAACCAATGGGTTAATCAAGCAATTGCTACTGACAAAAAATGAGAATAAACTAGAACAAGCATCAGTGAGCCAGTCGATCGTCGGCTCCAGCAAAGATCGACGGTGAGTAAGTACTTACAGCAATTGATGTTGGCGTATCTGTTCTTGTTGACGTTGAAGGGCATTGAGCAGTGCATGTGCGGCAGGTTGGGAGACTTGATGGTCAGTATCTGTGTGGACAGAGGGACCAGGTCAGGTGAATATCGTGTGCTCCTTACACAACAATCAGATGACTATCAGGTGCCGATTGCCATGCAAGTCTTACAGCAATGATCACACACCATGATCCTTATTCTGTGACTACCATGTGAGCGGTAATTACACAACAATCACATGACCAGACATACCTCGTATTCCTCTGAAAACAAGTGGTCGGTATTGGCATGCATTGACTTCACGTAGTTTTCAAAGCCCTCCGTAGAAACCGGTAGTCTTACATCATCTGGTAAACCAGCGGTGAAGGTCATTAAACTCAGTAAAACATTCAGTGTATTTCTGACTTCTTACTGGGGTTGAGATCCTGCAGCTCACTCTCAGCCTTCCTGTTCCGCAGGCTGGTCAGTATCACCTGGCTCTGCTCCCGCTGCGGAGGAGGGAGGGAGGGAGGGAGGGAGGGAGGGAGGAGAGAGGGAGGGAGGGAGGGAGGGAGGGAGGGAGGGAGGGAGGGAGGGAGGGAGGGAGGGAGGGAGGGAGGGAGGGAGGGAGGGAGGGAGGGAGGGAGGGAGGGAGGGAGGGAGGGAGGGAGGGAGGGAGGGAGGGAGGGAGGGAGGGGGAGGGAGGAGGTGATCAGCAGCTAGCCCCGTGAGCTCAATGTTTGCTCCACGAGCTCCAGCCTCGTTCCCAGCCCACTCCTGAAGAGTGGCCTGGGAACGAGGCAAATACCAGCACTATTCATGAACTCTTCCCACAAGAAATAATCCATTACGGACATTACAGGGGCAGTTTGGTACATCTGCATCCTTGGGCCCATGAATATAAGGCTACACACTTTAGTTACAGTTCATGTGCGGACATTGTTCGGTGCAGCTGTCATGAAAGGATCGACTTATGAACTCACCAGCCGCATGGACCCTTGTCTGGACGGAGGGGGGCCAAGCTTCTCCTCCAGATTCATCCTCCCCCACACGATGAAGATGAGGATGGCCGTGCCCACCAGCAAGATCAAAAACAACAATATGGCGATCACTATACCAGCAATAGCACCACCACCCAAGCCTGCAGCTGATGGAAAAGGGGAGAGGGAGATCATGTGACAGACATGTGACGAGGTCATGTGATGGTCACTTAGACAGTGCCCATCCTGCTGTTTTGAGCTCCACACTGTCATGTGACAAGGTTATAGGTCACATGGAGCGTCATGTGAAGTAGCAGGCACTCCCTTGCTTAGCACTGAAAGCGACAATCGCTAGCTAGTTGTGGGGTAAGACAGAAGGTGACGTACTTCCAGTTGGTAACGCAGTGGTGGAGATGGGAGTAACGAATCTGCTAGAGGTGAAAGAGCTGTATTGGCGGGGGGTAACGAGGGACTGCCGCTTGGACATCACTGGACTACCAGTCTAGGGAAGGAGAGGGATGAAGAGGGGACAGGGGGAGGGAGGGAAGTGGGACAGGGGGAGGGAGGGAAGTGGGACAGGGGGAGGGAGGGAAGTGGGACAGGGGGAGGGAGGGAAGTGGGACAGGGGGAGGGAGGGAAGTGGGACAGGGGGAGGGAGGGAAGTGGGACAGGGTCAGGAGGGGAAGGGAGGGAAGTGGGACAGGGGGAGGGAGGGAAGTGGGGAAGGGTCAGGAGGAGGGAGGGAGGGATGAGGAACAGGGTAGTAGAGGGTACAGGGAGGGAGAGGGGAAAGGGGGAGGGAGGGAGAGGGGATGGGGGAGGGAGGGGAGAGAGTGGAGGGAGGGAGAGGAGAGACCGGTGCAGGGAGCAGGCAATGGTCAAATCATACAATACATTATCTGTACGTCTTACTGGCTGACAGTAAGACTTACACTTCCTTGCACTAAGGCTTGCACTTCCTGTCTATAGACACTGAATGCAGCAATCTAATTGGTCAACCCCTTTAGGTAAATAGGTCATGTAGCTCTACACACGCTCACTGGTACAGAAGGTGCGAATCCCCAGACAAACGCAGTGTAGCTCGTCCCCGGAGTGAGCGGCCCATTCCGGTAAAACTCTGGGAGATCGTTCAGACTCGTAGAGCTGTTATCATCTGCTCCAAGTACAAAGGTTGTTGGGTAATTCATACTATCAATCTCTGCGACTATGTATGGCACTCCAGGTTCAACGCTGGAGTAGGTGGTGAAAGAGGAGTTGTCGGGGAACCTTTGTAGCGGGTCTTGAGTGGTGTCTATTACGTTACTGACAATTAGTGCTATCACCCAGAAGTGGCTGTGTGTGTGTGTGTGTGTGTGTGTGCAGTGTGTGTGTGTTTGTACATGTATGTGGTGTGGTGTGTGCGTGTGTGTGCACGTGTGTGTGTGTGTGTGTGTGTGGTGTGTGTGGAGAAGAGGGATGGAGGAAGGTTATCTGATGTGTACGTGGTACGAGGAGGGTCAGGCGGTGAGTGTACCTGTACTCCTCAAGGGAAGAGATGTTGGGCAGAGCGATGGGGATGGTTGTACTGGTCACACGTTCATCGGGGGACTGTGAAGGAGGTTCCACAGGAAACCCAGGTGGCATGGACAGAGTCCGCTGGGAGATATTGCCACTGTAGGGGCCGTCACCCGCTTGAGTGACAGCTGCAACGCTGACCAGGTAGAGGGTACGTTGTGATATACCCATGGTCAGACTAACCGAGGTTGTGATTGCAGTAATTATGGTCGTTCCCTCAGTGCTCACATAGCGGACAAGGTAGCGAATGATGACTCCATTTTGGAATTCTGAAAGAGGGGGATCCCATGAAACATCGATCTGATTGCGGAGAGTTGAAGAGGTCCTGACGTTGGTAGGGGCTGCGTCCGGTTCTGCACAGGGAAGACACAACTGATCACTAATGGCAGCGCATGCTGTAATGTTAGCACTTGTTCTGATAAATGGCCAACTTGTGGATCTCATGTTCTGACTCACCGTCCTCTTGTGTAGTAAAAACAGCAGGGTCTGACGGTGGACCTGCCCCGACGCGATTGATTGCAATCACTGTCACACTGTAATTCCGATTTGGCCTCAGGTCTGTCAGTGTGAGTTGGGTCGTGTCTGCATCAACAGTGGTGGAGTTACGCAACCCCGTGTCCACACGGATCCAGGTGATGTTGTACTGGGTCACAGGCAGAATGGAGATCACAGGAACCCACGACACGAGTGCTCCCCTCGAAGCGATGTTTGTGACCGTAGGTCCCTCTGGGGCACCTGGTACTCCTGTGAGGTGGGGAGGGGGTGAAGAGGGTGGGGAGGGGTGAAGAGGTGGGTGTGTGTGAGGTGGGAAAGTGTGTGTGTGAGGTGGGGAGGTGTGTGTGTGTGAGGTGGGGAGGTGTGTGTGTGTGAGGTGGGGAAGTGTGTGTGTGTGAGGTGGGGAAGTGTGTGTGTGTGAGGTGGGGAAGTGTGTGTGTGTGAGGTGGAGGTGAAGAGGTGTGTGTGTGTGTGTGTGACTACTGAGCCACCTCTTCATACACGTATCAGAAACTACATGTACAGCTCTCCTCCCTCACCTCCGATGATGATGACAACCAGCACGCTTTCAGTTTGGCCAGCTCTGTTCCGTGCCACACAGCGAATCTGAGCTTCACTGGTTGCAAAAAACTCCAGCACACTGGTGATTGGGCCGTTTCCCGTTGTCGTGATGTTGTACACATCATTACTAGTGATACTGCCTCCCGCCCCGTCTTCCCAGACGAGGGAGGGCAGGGGAGCACCGGTCGCTGTGCAGTTCAGGCGGACTGGGTCACCAGCAGCCGCAGTGACATTGGATGGCTCCTCGAGAAATGAGGGAGAGACTGGATGTGAGGGAGAGGGTGTTTGTGAGGATCGAGTGAGGGAGAGGGAGGAGTGTGTGTGTGTGTGTGAGGGATGAGGGTGTGTGAGGGATGAGGGTGTGTGTGAGGGATGAGGGTGTGTGTGAGGGAGGAGGGTGTGTGAGGGTGAGGGAGGATTGAGTGAGGGAGAGGAGTATGTGTTGGGGGAGAGGGTGTTTGTGAAGGAGGAGGTATGTGAGGGAGGAGGGTGTGTGTGGGATGAGGGTGTGTGTGAGGGAGGAGGGTGTGTGAGGGAGGTGTGTGTGTGTGAGGGAGGAGTGTGTGTGTGTGAGGGAGGAGGGTGTGTGAGGGAGTGTGTGTGTGAGGGAGGAGGGTGTGTGAGGGAGTGTGTGTGTGTGTGTGAGGGAGGAGTGTGTGTGTGTGTGTGTGAGGGAGGAGTGTGTGTGTGTGAGGGAGGAGTGTGTGTGTGTGTGTGTGAGGGAGGAGTGTGTGTGTGAGGGTGTTTGTGAGGGAGGATTGAGTGAGGGAGAGGAGTAGGTGTTCCGGGAGAGGGTGTTTGCGAGGGAGGAGGTGTGTGAGGGAGAGGGTGTGTGTGAGGGAGGAGGGTGTGTGTGTAAAATATTTTCCTACCTGCTTGCACCAGTTGTGCGGCGGTACTTGTATCATTGTCAAATCTATTATCTCCCACACAGAAGAAGCCAGTGAAGTCCTCCACGCCAGTAACCCTCACTGAGAGAACACTGCTCGTGGTGAAATCGTCCTCCCGCTGCGACACAATGGTGACATCGCCACCATTGTCCATCACCACATTATTCGGCAGCCGGAACCAGGTGATATTTGGAAATGGAATGGACCTCGCACGACAAGTGAACGTCGCCGTATCCCCCAGTAATAGTGGTCCGGTGGGCTGGGGGTCTTCCGTGACGGCAACCGAGGCTGCGGAAGAATGTGAGACAGCATAGTTGATGGATCTACACACCATCTGCAAAATGTGTCAATCATTCGTTGGGAGGTCATCGTTCTGGTGTTCATCGATAGACTGTTGTTAATTCTTGTTCAGATGATATATCTAGCCTCGTTCCCAGGCTCTCGTTCTCGGAAGGGAGAAGAGACGAGACCCGATGAAGACTGCCAAAGAGTTATCAAAACGTCATGTTTCATAACTGGTGAAAGTCCGAACAAGAATTAACGATAGTGTCAAGGTTTTGTACGGCTCAGCAATAAATCCACCCAGGTAGACCAGTCTTGCAAGGCGGTGCAAGAATCTTTCCACCTGAACTGCTCATTTTTGTGTCCACTGACCTACTGACACAGCAATCACTCTACCCTTGCTGCAATTGCGTGTGCATGGGCAAGTAGGCATGGCTAATAGAGCCTGCTACGTTCATTGCCCAGCGTCATATTGTCCGCATTGTGCAATCTTTTCCTGGACTATCATCCGTTTAGACTGCTTGTATACACTGCACACACACAATGCACACATACCTACCAAATACAGCATTGAAAATCATATCTGCACAATGGTTTGGTGTGTATGGTACTACTTTCCAGTATTTGTGAGTAGTGATGGCGGGATCAGGTTACCACGGAGAGTGTGACAACACTTCCACAACAGAGCAGGAAGACTTGTCACAAAGATTCCAACCGCTACGCCTCCGGTTTCCTCCTCAACACATCGCATAAGATAGGGTGGGCCGGATGGGCCACCAGGTTGTCCAACTCTAATTCACCCTAGAATTTATCTTGAAAGGCCTAATGCTCAATTCTACCAGATATACATCGTAGCGTGGAACTGATATGCCCCTCATGATCAAGAGGAGGAGGATCACTTCACCTCAAACATTTGAGTGGAGGGGAAGATTGCTCTCACCTCCACTTGCAGCATGCAAAGAACTGTTGGGAAGGCCACTTCTCCATTTTGCACACTGCAAGCAGCCAAGAGATGGAGGTGGGAGTGGCCTGCAATAACCAGTAATAACTACCAATCTAAGGGCTTGCACTTCCTGCCTAGCTGTTGAATGTGGCCGTCTGATTGGTCAACCTTAGCCGAACAGAAACATGTGCTACACATGCAACCAGATAGGTGG
Source organism: Axinella damicornis (assembly GCA_963931865.1). Taxonomy (NCBI): domain Eukaryota; kingdom Metazoa; phylum Porifera; class Demospongiae; order Axinellida; family Axinellidae; genus Axinella; species Axinella damicornis. The sequence continues at coordinate 641,311 of OZ007517.1, read as the reverse complement.
TGGGGTATTCAATTTCAATTGCCTGCAGCCATCGGTATGACCTGACACGGGAAGCCAAGGGAGGCCTCGGAGTGGGCATACCATCCTCTGGCCGTGATGTGCACGGTGTGGTGTAGCAGTGTATCACATTGCACATACCAGGCAGTGTGGAGGAGGTTACGGAGAGAATGTCCCAGCAGAGCAGGAACTAGTAGACCAGTGAGGGGTCCTGGTGGTACTCGCAAACACTAAGTAAGCAGTCTCGATTTTGGGACAAATGAATCATACCCAAGCCAACCCCGGCCCAGCGCTCTCTGACCCAAACCAACCCCGGCCCAGCGTTGTTTTCCGCACATTGCAGAGTCTGAGAAAGAGTCTTAACTTGTCCATTGTAAAATCTTGCATCAAATTATTATAGCATCTCCAGCACAGGCTTGACATGAGGCCAATGACAGATGTATCCCTCCCCCCATCTCCACCACCTTCCCCTCCCCTCCTCCTCCCTCCCTCCTCCTCTACCCTCCCTCCCTCACGGCTGGTACCCATGTGACCCAAACACCACTGAACCAATGGGAATCCATTGATGAAAGCATCCATAGTTACGAACCATCTGCTGTGCCTGACACACTCACAGTAAGCAGCGATGCTAATGGTAGAGGAAATGGGGTCCCTTGTTTCCAGGTTGGCCGTGCAGGCAAAGACCTCCACTCCGTTGGTGAGCTCTGATGTGCTGATGGTGAGGATGGAGAAGGGTGTCTCCATGTACCCAGTGGCTGCCTGCTGTCCGACCACGGGCTGTCCGTTCCTGGTCCACTCCAGCCGTGGGATGGGGTGTGCGGTCACCGAGCAGTTGAGCGAAATGGTGGGAGGGGTGTTGGGGAGTTCCAGAATGATCTCCCGGGCAGAGGGGTCAATGGCTATGCCGCGGAGAACTGACAAAGAAGATGAAGATAGTAACACTACATGTACACATACAAAACACAACAACACAACAACGCAACAACAATAACAACACAACAACAATAACAGCACAACAACAATAACAGCACAACAAGAGGTTGCCCTACTTGGAGTGTAAAAGGACTCACAGTAGACGTTCAAGTATCCGGACTGCACGATGGTGGTGGCAGGCTGGTTGTCCACGGCAACCAGACACTGGTAAATCCCGGCATCTTCCTCCTGCACGTTTGATATGCGTAGTCTTGATTGGCTAGAAATTAAAGCTACTCTCCCTCCTGCTTCAACCGTGACTCCATTCCTTAGCCACGTGGGTTGGCCCGGCGGTGGATTGCCTCGGGCTGAGCAGCGAAGGGTGATACCCTCACCAACACTCTGTATGTACTCGGCGTCTAAAAGAGTGGCAGTGAACTCCAGGGGTTCTGTGTGTGTGTGTGTGTGTGTACATGTGAACAACACCATTCAATGCTATTGAACCCTAGGAAGGTACACATGTACTAACGACAGCTGCCTGAATCCTAGACTCGTTCCCACACGGCCTGGGAACGAGGCTACCTGAATCCCAACCATCAGTGCTAATGGATGAAGAATTCACAGCCAGTTAGCCTCTGGTCACAGTAAACACCCCTCAACACAATGGAGGGGACACATTCCACACCCTACGAGTTCAAATTGACTCTAATTAGCTAAAGGCATTCCCTCTGCCCTCAATAGGACTTCAAGCTAAGACTATTTGTACGTGGTAATATCTACATGTTGCACATGACACGACAAACAGTGACTTCAATCCACTCACAGTGCTGCTAGCAGTCACATGCCTCCTTGATGGCATATGGACGCTTCAGCTCCATCACAGAAAGACCTAGCCTTGCTCCCAGGCCCCGCCCCCACCCGGGAGGGGCGGGGCCTGGGAATGGGGCTAAGAAAGACTCGGTACCACGTCAAGACTTTACTGCATCAAGCAACTTTGCATTTCTCAACTTATTCGGCCTCACTCCTGCCCAACAGAATGATGCAGCTACAAAACAACCCATTATGTTTCCCTGAGGGCTTCATGGCTTGTCAGAGCTGCCATATAAGGGCAGCTACCCTGCACCCAGAAGCTTATTTCATGGACGGCAGATGGGTTCTGTTGTGATACTACGTGCTGTTTCTCTGGTTGGATGGTTGCTATAGGGTAACTGAGCTGATTCTGTGGTAGTATAGTGACACAAGGAGGCACTTGAGGGAGACCCTGTGATGATTACGGAGAAGAGGGGGAGGGTCCAACCTACCCAGGACAGCAATGGTGAAGGGAGAGGTGGTGGTCCCAACCTGGCACGAGTAATCACCATTTGCAGCAGGTGTGATGGAGTTGAAGTCCAGACTGTACTGGTTCTGTGTGCCACTGGGGACACCCGTACCAAACATGAATGTTGGCTGCTGGGTGCCTGAAGCAACACACGGGATCGTCACTGCCTCTCCGTTTGTCACTGTCAGAGTACTTGGGGGATTCAGGATGATCGTGTCCTCATTCCCAGCAGTGGATGAGCCTGGGGTGGTGGGAGAAACATACAGAGAAGCGAGATGGTGAAACGTCTGTATAGTTAAAACTGCTAGGTAAATCAATCGTAAGAATCACCCACCATCGTAGATCAGCACTGCCCGGGAGCTGTTGACGGTCATCCCGTCACTGAAGGAGGCCACACAGGAATAGTATCCCTCGTTGTCATTGCCAACCGCGTCCAACACCAGGATGCTGGTACCGGTATCTGCCAGTCCACCCACTATAGTAACTCCCACTGCTCCACTACTGAGGAATCCTGAATCCGTCATCACAGGTCCCATCCCGGAACCAAATCCCATGGGTTCATAGTACCACCGAATGGTGTTCAGGTTCTGGTCTGGGGTCACGGAGCAGGAGAACGCAGCCCTAGCATTGCCACTAATGGGCCTTGCTGTGATGTTGACAGGGTCAATCCGATAAGTGGGTACTATGGAGGGGAAGGGGGAGGGAGGGAGGGAGGGAGGGAGGGAGGGAGGGAGGGAGGGAGGGAGGGAGGGAGGGAGGGAGGGAGGGAGGGAGGGAGGGGGGAGGGAGGGAGGGAGGGAGGGAGGGAGGGAGGGAGGGAGGGAGGGAGGGAGGGAGGGAGGGGGTGGGAGGGAGGGAGGGAGGGAGGGAGGGAGGGAGGGAGGGAGGGAGGGAGGGAGGGAGGGAGGGGGGAGGGGGGAGGGAGGGGGAGTGAGGGAGGGAGGGGGAGTAAGGGAGGGAGGGAGGAAGGAGGGAGGGAGGAGGGGAAGGGGGAGGGGAGAGGGGTGGAGGGGGAGGGAGGGGAGAGAGGAGTGTTCCTAACATCAGAGCTGTGTGTAGCCAGGACAGTGCATGATCCACATTATGGCATGTGTTGACACTGACAGCAGTTGCTTTCGATTTCATGGTGAGTAGTGACCATGTAAGTCACCAAAGAATACACAGGGGTAAAAGTGCCACAGGGGGGTAAAGTCCCTTACTAGTGCCACAGGCACACAGACAGGGGTAAAGTCTACATACTATTAACTCCAAATTTGAACATGGTATTTTGTGTCTTGTACACACAGCCGGAGAGAATCCCACATATTTTAGAAGGAAGCAGAAATCAAGAGCAAACCTTGTTGTGTGGTCACGCTTCTGCTACGGAACACGCCCCTCTCTGACATCACATTACAGTACGTGATGTCATCAGTTTCCAGAGGGTTCTCGGCAGTCACAGTGCTCCGTGGGATGTCGGGTACCGGACAGACAGTTGTGACATTCGTACCCACATTGATTGTTGGTGGTACGGAGTCTGTGAAAAATAGATTGCTTGCTGGAGGGAGAGAGGGAGGGAGAGAGGGATTTAGGAGGGAGGATGGGAGGGAGTGAAGAGGAGGGAAGGAGGGAGGGGAGAGATGTCACACAAGCATAAAGCTACGTAGACAGCAACCATTGCTTGTTGTGGGGTATTATTTACCTCCATGGCTGCTCAGATATCACCATTACACACCACACGGAACACAAACACTGCCTGAGACAGGACCTCACATTGGCAGTAAGGAAATCAATGCACAAAATATTTTCTGACAAAACACCAGTCTCTAATCCGTGTTCCGTCTCTTGAAATACCTGTAATGTCTTCTCTTATTAGCTTACTTTACAGTTATGTCTGCATGTAGTTAGTGATGGTTCGGTCTGTGTGACAAGCATATCTCAGAGATGCACAACCCTTACAATGCATATGCCCTGAATAAACCATGCTCCCATCTTATCATCCTCACCAAGGCTAAACTGCACAGGCAGTGTGGAAGTCCCTTCATCACTGCAGGTATATTGCCTCTCTTGTCCCAGTAGAGCAGCTGGGTATATCCTCAACAACCCATTGTCCTGCGAAGCTCCAAACGGTTGCAGCCCCATGGGTACCTCGGAGCCGTTACCCGTATACGTCCATACCACTGTACTCACGGGGGTTGAGACACACCTCACGGCAACAATGACATCACTAGCCCCGCCCACAACTATATCACTAGGATTTGGAAATGGAGAACGACTCGTGTCAGCTGACACAACTTCTAAGGACATTCCCAGGGCTGCAGAAAGAGAGAGCAACATCAGTCTACATTCTCAGTTATCCAAACCTCAGTTACCATGACAACAAGCTGAGCTCCATCCCTACCTAGTAATCACTGGTGGATCTAGCCTCGTTCCCAGGCCACGTGTGCGGCCTGGGAACGAGGCTACGATGGATTGTGCTGCTAAGAGACTCGATCCCCAAGTTCAAGAAATTATTAATATCTTCTGCACAATGTCATAGTTCACAGTATGGTCTAATGTTTGCTAGAGGAGTTTGGACAACTGCAGGCTTTGTTTGCATAACTCAAGAGTCTGTATTCAGGAATCTACTGGGGATGGGTTGGTAACCAGGGATACTGTACCCATGGCAACCATCAACAGCAGTTCAATAACAAGAGAAAGACACTCCATAGACCTAGACTCTAGTCACAGCTTCGACCGCGGGTCAAAACTTTGACTAGTCCGCTGTTCAGCAGTTTGACTATTCTGATTTTCGGATGTTGGCCTTTAACAGCTCCACCCAGATTACAGCGATTCAATCCGTACTGCACTGAGACCCGACTGTCGACTTCATTTCAGTGTCTTTCCTGACCGATGACCGCATCCCTGAACTTATGGGGGTAACCCCTCCTTGAATAATAATTCGGTGCAAATTGCTTTTGAAGCTAGAGGAAAAGGCAATCATGCCTTGTAGATGAAATGGAGTGTGGGAATTTGTTCTCCTTCCTTCTTCCCTTCCACACAGTTAGTGAGTAAAGAGAGGACAATGCTAACGATGTTGTTATCTCTCTATGATCATCATAATAACAAACAAATTGAGTAGCTTCCCTCAGAGCTGTGCCAAGAGGACTGTCTCTGTGGCAACACAACTGCCATATATAGTGGGCTGTTTGTACACAGAATTTATTCAGAGTATCCATTCCAATTCTATCCCGATGGCTTCTATTAGCATCAACCAAGTGTAGGTTTGTGAAACTATGCTGACCAAAAGCCCAGACACCTTGAGATCCATGGCAGGCCATCCTGCAGATACAGCAAATTAGCTTTAAATATTCACTAGCACGTTGAACTATAATCATATAGTCCCGTCCCATTGCTCCCACGATCAGTTGTCACGGTGCTCAAATTCACCCCCACAGTTTATCAACACTCTCGCAGATTATATAAACTGTGCCCTAATTCACCCCTATATAGTTTGTCCATACTCTCGCAGATTATATCTGCGCATGCCTCCAGCTAGCTCACCTCCAGGGCCCGGGCCCCAACACAGAGCCGCCAGGCAGCAGCACATCAGGATCCGTAGATGGGGACCCCAGCCCCGGGCGCACACCCCTTCCATAGCTTATGGTGGATTTTACAAAAAATATATACACTCTTCAATAGCTAGCTACATGTATGTATCATAGATATATCTGCACTGCGGATAATGCGGTCACGCACCTCTAACTAGCTAGCTCTTTAGTTAATGTAAACACATGAATGAAGTATAAACCACATCCGGCCGGAAATAGTATAAACCACATCCGGCCGGAAATAGTATAAACCACATCCCGCCAAGAATAGTGATCTCACTGATCAGTGCCAACTGCAACCCTAATTAATTTGTTCCGCGCACTACACTATAATGGATCGAAACTGGAGGTGCAGATGAACTAGGTTGTACATCATGTCGTCATGTATATAAACCTGTCATACTTGATACACGCATCCTGAGCAGAATAATAATTTTAAAAAAATTGTTTGAAGTGATGGAATAAATGATAAGATGATGCTCATAAGAGATGGAAAAAGTTCATAAGTGCAGTTCAGAAAAGTGTTTCATTCTGCGAGGGGGGGGGGGGGGGGGGGGGGGGGGTCAGCTTGTGAAGATGGGGTGTTTCAGCAGCTCAGAGGAGGTCGGACGATCCTCTGGTTTAACCTCCAGGCAGCGAATGGTGAGGTCTTTGAGAGCAGGATTTGAGAAGTCGGGGAGGGGAGGTGCGGACGTTGCATTGCCAATCTGAAGGAGAAAGCACAAACACTATTCAGAGTACAGTGCGAGTTAGTTTTGTTCCCAGACCGTTTATCCAGTGCGTGTATCGCTTCCAGTATAACGTGCGCGATACTAAAAGCGATCCATGCTGGGGTTGGTTGGTCTGGGGCCGAGACTAGGTACATTGTTATTGTCCTACAGATAGCTTAGCTTGCAGTTGAAGATTGAGTTTGTGAAGGAGGCTCACTGCCAATCTAGTCTAGTAATCAAGGTAGTATCCCAAATGTTCTGGTATATAGCCACCGTAGGATATCATTTTTTGTGCAGTTGAATACACAGCTCAAGATGACTGTAAACTGCACATGGCCATAGTCAGTGCACATTCGCTCAAGACCTCAAATATTCATGGCAGGATACTACAGCCTGGAGAAGTGATCACCGCCTTGATTCGGAGACTACTGCCACGATGGATATAATATTATGGAGTAGGAATTACATGTATGCCAGCTAAGTACTATGCTAGGTATCTTGGGCTAGGAAGGAGATATGAAGCTGGGATTTGCACCATTGTGATCAGCATGAATGGAGCATTCCAATGATGTCCGTTTTGCTGTTGGTTGAATTTTGACCCAAAATCATGAAAAACCATGGATTATAGCCTTTGGTCGAGTGCGATTTTTGGCAAAAATGTGACCGACAGTAAAATGCTTTTATAGGACATCATTTGAAAGCTCTCTTCATGCTGATCACAATGGTACAATTCTCAGATTCATATCTCATTCACATACCAAGATACGATGCAACTTTTCTTGGATGTTAGACTCCTATCTAACAGTAGTATATATGCTAGGGTTGGGCCTTTGGTTGAGTGTGACTTTTGACAAAAATATGACTGAGATTGGACATCACTTGAAAGCTCTTTTTATGCTGACTACAATGGCACAATCCCCAGCTTCATATCTCAATCCTTTAGTGCAACATTCTCTTCCGAGTCTATTCCCAACACCAATTTTGGTTCATTGGTATGAACTGTACAACTTGTAAGCTCAGGAGACAATCATCCCAAATCTCACCTTGAAAATAAGCTGGTACTTGTTGCTGACGTCGTAGGACCCCACCCAGGGGGGCTTGGCGGTGACCATCTGGATGATGACGCAGCCAATACTCCATACATCACACTTCCGGCCGTAACCCACGTACAATGACTGACCCACGTCATCAAAACTACCTCCTCGGACGACCTGGGGTGAAGCCAGAGAAGGTACGTTCAATCTGTTCATTGCCCGGTGCAAGTAGCCATCCGTTGCTCCTCAAGAGAGCTCACTCCCAGACCTCCAACCTCAGCTTCTGTTGTTTGCAGTTCAAAGTGACAAATGCGGAGGCGGAGGCCTGGGAATGAGGCTAGGAGTGGCCTGAGAACGGTCTGGGAACAAGGCTGTATTTGAATATGCTTTTCTATTCCCATGTCGTGTTAGGTGGCTTGGGAATGAGGATGAGAGCATGCTATACACAGATGTGTAGCCTCATTCTTAGGTCATGTGAGGTGGCCTGGGAATGACTGCATGGTGGCAGGAATGGTCACGTAGCCACGTACTTCAGGAGCCATGAAGGCGACCGTTCCCTCCATGTCCTGGAACTCTCCCGGGTCAGTTGTGTGGGAGGTGAGCCTGGCAGCTGCTCCAAAGTCAGCTATGCGCAACCTTTGTCCAGTGGAGTCCATCAGGATGTTGCCTCCTAAGTAGGACGGTGGTGGTGTGTGTGTGTGTGTGGTGTGTGTGATATGTGTGTGTGTGATGTGTGTGTGTGGTGTGTGCGTGTGTGTGGTGTGTGCGTGGTGTGTGCGTGTGTGTGGTGTGTGCGTGTGTGTGTGTGGTGTGTGTGTGTGTTGTGAAAGTGTGTGTGTGTATGTATACACAGGCTTCTACAAGAAAGTGCCCCGCCCACCTTTCAGATCTCTGTGGATGATCCCATTCTCGTGCAGGAAGACAATGCCGTGGATGGTCTGCCGGGCATAGTTGCAGACAACGCTCTCAGAGAAGGGTCCAAAGTCATGAAGCAGCTGGTCCAGACAGCCTCCTGCCGAGGGGCGAAACACAGCGGCCATTAGCACACACCATGAACAATCGTAGAGCATTAACGACAAGACATCCAACTGCTTAGTACATGCAGTTTCCAATAAAAGTTGATTGAAAAAATTTAATGTACTAGTGAGATATACCAAGAACTCTAGGATATACTGTGCTCACTAGTTAGTAGTCACATGACCCTCACATGACCTTCACATGACCTCCACATGACTATCACATGACCTTCACATGACCTCCACATGACTATCACATGACTATCACATGACCCCTCACCTGCCATCCATTCAATGAAGATATTGATATGTCCCTCAAGTTGTGTGGCTCCCAGGCAGCGGACAATGTTGGGATGGTTGATCCGTCCCAGCATGGCTACCTCCTCGTGAAGACGCCTCAGCTCCTCCTCTTGCTGGGTGTCCGTGTTGCGCACGTAGCTGACCTGGAGGGCAGGTGGCAGTGTGTGAGAAACTGCATTCATTGGCTTTTACAGACTAGCTGCACAACTGGTATACAACACGTGTTTCTTTGGACAATGAGTAGGAATTATGCCAGCTAACTATGTTAGGTATCTTGGGCTAGGAAAGAGATATGAAGCTGGGATTTGCACCATTGTGATCAGTGTGAATGGAGCATTCCAATGATGTCCATTTTGCTGTAGGTTGAATTTTGACCCAAAATCATGGATTATAGCCTTTGGTCGAGTGTGATTTTTGGCAAAAATGTGACCGACAATAAAAACCATTTCCAGGACATCATTTGAAAGCTCTTTTTTTGCTGACCACAATGGTACAATCCCCAGTTTCATATCTCAGTCATATAGTGCTCCATCAGGACAGCAGCTGAACCTACTCCTCCCTCATAGCCTCATTCCCATGCTGCATGTATATGGTAGGGGAATGTGACCCGCCAAAATGGAAACCATTTACTACCAATTCTGGAACACTTTGACATGCCAATTTTGGCAGAACAGCACTGTTGTTCTGTAGGGTGACTCGTGCCTCTTCTGCCAAAATGGACCAATGGACCAAAATTGCATGGTATTGGGAATAGACTAGACTCACCTGTTTGACAGCGAACATGGTGCCGTTCCTCACGTCCCGGGCGAGGTAGCAGGAGCAGAACGCCCCCGTTCCAATCAGCTTCCCCTTTACCCAGTGTATCCCCTCGTGGTAAGGAACAGATCTCCCATCAGTGGTCTGGGGGTAGGGTTGGAATGGCATGGTTTTAATGGGGGTTTTCTCCACACACACACACACACGCAATACACATGTACATACACACACGCACACACCACACGCACACACACACACACCCACACACACGCACACACACACACATACTCACACACACACACACACACACACCACACACACACACCCACACACACACACACACCCACCCACACACACACCACACACCACACACCTCCCTCTCCCTCTCCTGATCCAGTCTGCTTGTTTGCACGTGAATGAGCACTTCAGGTGAGGGCGGGGTGAGACCGGAGAGGGAGGGGTGGGGAATGTCGTCAGGGAGCAGGGAGCGGACCATCGCCTCAGTCTCCGCCTCCTCCTCATCTATGTTCTTCTTGCACTGGTAGTAGCTGGCGTCCAGGGAACTCTCACCGTCCGTGCTGAACACAGAGTCTGCCGTGGTCTGCCTGGAGTAGCGAGTATGAGACCTAGAGAGGAGGGAGGGGAGAGGGAGGGAAGAGGGAGGAAGGGGAGGAAGGGAGGAAGGGGAGGAGGAGAGAAAGGGGGAAGGGGAGGAGGAGAGAAAGGGGAAAAGGGAGGGAAGGGAAGGAAGGATAGGGAGAATGGGAGAAAGAGGAGGGAGGAAGGGAAGGGAGGGAGGCAAGGGAGGGGAGAGAGTGGGGAACTAAAAATGATGTGCACATTGTACGTGCAAGGTGCTCACCTTCCTCTGGACGTCCCGCTGGCTGTGCTGGACAAACTGTTACCACTGTTGCTCTTTGATGGCGGGCGGTCGCCCGACTTGCTGTCATGGCTGTCTGAGGTACTCGATGAGGCTTCCAGTCCCTCGTTGCTCTCCTTCCTCCCTGCTGTCGCCTCTAGGACACTCTCTGGGTCAAGGTCTGAAACAGCCGACCGGAAACTGTCGTCCGATGCAACAAACTCGTGTTCCCCAACTTTTGACTGTTTCTTCTCGTCTGTGTTTTTTGTCGCAGAGGGAGAGAGCTTCTTTATGACAGAAGCATTGAGGGAACTCTCCACATCATGATGGAAATCCGCCCTCTGTGCAACGAGGACCCTCCGTGGGGGTTCGGTAGGAGTAACATCGACCTCATCTTTTGGAAGATTCCCATTTTCTTTCTTCTGCTCGCTGGATTCGTGCGGCTTCTCCCTTGCCCTCAGTACCCTATCTAGCAACCCCTCGGCCTGCGTACGGTGGCACCTCATAACCACGTCGTGTACAATCTCCAGAGAGAAGGGTTCGTCCCTGAGGACCCTCGCCACCCGGATGATCACCCTCCGGGCCACTTTGCCCAGTTTATTGTGAGGGATGTGAGTGGCCTTAGCTGCAAAGTACCACGCTCGGACCAGCAGGTTGTTCTCCGCCACTGGACTAATAGCAAACGGTGAATCACCTCTTATGGTCAGGTCCAGTAAACTGGATTCCACATTCTGATCATGAGGAACTGGTTCCATTCCAGCCTCCACAACGTCCAGCCTCAGTTCCATACTGCCAGGGCCTGGCTCGGCCAAAGTGGAGGCGGTGCTGGTGATGGAGTCCATTGGGGTCGGGGGGCCGGAGGTGAGGTCAGAGTCCAAATCAGAGAGCCTCCCATTGGGAGAGGGGGGCACTAGGATGCAGTGCTCCAGCAGGAATTCCAGCGTAAATCTGGAAATGAGGCGATCGAGGAAGTTCAGCCTGCCCAACCACCAGTACCATGTAGAGTGAACTTTGTCCTCGTGACCATCGACGGGACTACTCAGGGCCAACTCGAGGATGAATCGGATGTTGCCGACACCATACAGGCTTTGCTGGCCGCAGGCGGATCCCACGCTCAGGGGTCCCTCCTGGCCTAGACAGAAGTTACACAAGGTGTCTATGGAACACTCCTTCACACGCCTGTGGTTGTCATGTGTGTGTGTGTGTGTGTGTGTGTGTGTGTGTGTGTGTGTGTGTGTGTGTGTGTGTGTGCGTGTGTGTGCTGTAACTCATACATATGCGTCGTTTTGCTACCAACAAAGCGAGCTCGCTACCACTATCGGTCCCGATCACTACTGGTCCTCACCGCTGGGCGTCCGCACACCTGCTGAGAAGCACAGGCAGTACCGGTCTGAACATACACTGCAGCTGCTGAGACTCCTCCTCTGAGTAGCACACCGAGTAGCCCAGGATCACCTTCATCAGCTCCTGAAGGGACGGGAGGGATGGGAGGGAGGGAGAAAGGTTTTGGTTTTACATAGCTCTTTACCTATAAGTGGAGTTGGATAGTGGTTTTGCAATTACCAAAGACGATTCACCAAACCAGTCCCCTCTTTCCATCCTCCTACTTCCCTCCCCCCCTTGTTCCCTCATCCTCCCTTTCCGTCCCTTCGTCCCTCCCTCCCTCCCTCCCTCCCTCCCTCCGCCTCCCTCCTCCCCCCACCCTCCCTCCCTCCTTCCCTGACTCACTCCACCTCCCTCTCTCCTCCCTCCCTCCCTCCCTCCCTCCCCTCCCTCCTAACCCTCCCCTTCCCTCCCTCCTCCCCCACCTTCCCTCCCTCCCTCCTTCCCCTTCACTCCCCCCCCCCCCCTCCCCCTCCCCCCCCCACCCTCCCTCCCCTCCCTCCCTCCTCACCAGAGCAGCCAGGAACACCCTCAGTACAGAGTCACTACAGGAGTGTGCCACCACCTGCATACACGCCTCCTGCACCTCTTTCACCCCCTCTGCGCTCCCCCCTCCCCCTCCTCCCACTTGGGCCTTTGACGTCAGCTGCGGGAGGAGGAATGCAATGGCTTCACGAGAGAGACGAGAGAGTGATGTCTCACGAGCTTTCCAATCTGTTGAAAACACTCCATCAACTGCAGCAGGACCAAAGATCTACGGTTGGAAAGGAGGGGGGAGGGAGGAGGAAGGGATGGGGGAGGAAGGGAGAGGAGAGGGAGGAGGAAGGGGGATGGGGAGGGAGGAGGAAGGGGGAGGAGGAAGGGGGACGGGGAGGGAGGAGGAAGGGGGAGGCATCGAGGAGGTAGGAGGGAGGACTGGTAAGTTTTTTCACACATCCAGTGGAGTTGACTACACCAGAACTCACCGATTTGAGCTTTTCCACCAACTGTGATTTCTCTGCACTCAGAACTTGCGTCACATACGGGGACACCCCCATCAACCTGAGTCCTCCCACTGCCACGCCCTCACCAGGATTGTACCCACTCCCTCCAATGGGAATGGACACGGGCATCACGCTGGGGCCTGTTGAGGGACTCACTGTGGGTGTAATGTACGGCCAGATGGCTCGACAAACGGGACAGTGGACGTCTTCACTTTTTCTCTTTTGCTCTCCAGCCCCTGAATGAGGGAGGGAAAATGATGATTGGAGGGGGGTGGGGGGGGGGGGGGGGGGGGGGGGGGGGGGGGAGGGGGAGGTGAAGGGGGAGGTGAAGGGGAGGGGGAGGGGGACGTAGAGGGAGAGGGGGGAGGGGGGGGAGGAAGGGGGAGGAGGGAGGGGGAGCAGGGGGAGGAGGGAGGGGGAGGGGGAGGAGGGAGGGGGAGGGGGAGGAGGGAGGGAGAGGGGGGAGGGGGAGGAGGGAGGGGAAAGCTACTTGAAGCTGACTGCACTCACAGACGTCCATGCAGTGCTGGTGGAGGTGGTTGTGACATCCTGAACACACCAGCAGGTCCTCGCCCTCGTCCAGCTCGTTCAGGCAGATTGGACAGACATCCTCCTCCCCCTCACTCTTGTCACTGTCAGCCTCTGCAGGAGACTTCTCAACACTCAGTAAATCTGTGAGAGTTGTGGTGTCATGTGTGTGTGTGAGGGTGTGCGAGGGTGGTGAGAGTGTGTGTGTGTGTGTGTGTGTGTGTGTGTGTGTGTGTGTGTGTGTGTGTGTGTGTGTGTGTGTGTGTGTGTGATGCAAGTATGTGTAAACTAGGATGAAAATCTAATCATGAAAGAGTGACTGTTCTTACTGGTCAGGGGAAGTGTGTCCGGAGCGCCTCCTCCCCTTTCCTCCCGTCCCTTCATCCCTTCCTGCTCTTGTTTGGGTAGCACAGGCACCGTCCTGGCCCCCTCGTCCGGGCTTTTCCTCACAGAAAAATCAAACCTCTTCTTGTTGGACTTCCGTGGAGTGGTACGCAGAGAGACACGAGCCTCAAACTCTCTCAACAAGCTCTCAGCCTGGGTGTGATAAAGTAAAAGCATGTGGAGGAGGGATCACTACGGGCCATAGTCAGATAATGATCACATGATGATCACATGATGGTCACATGACCCTCTCACCTCATAGTTCCTAAGCTGTTTCTGCCAGAGCTTTGGGTCGTTCTGGCTCACTTTGAGGACCCTCAGCATCACAAACAGCAGGTGGACGCAGTGAGATTTATTGCAGCTGCAGTTCTGCAGGTGTGTACATGGGTACAGCTTTGATGGGTACATTGTACACATGTAATACCAAAGGGTGTCACAAACCCACCTGTGGTCCAATGGTGATGTGAAATCGGCTGTCAGGAGCGTCTCCACCCACGAGAAAGCGGGTAGGCCCACTCTGTCGCAGCAGATATAGCCGGGCCTTGATGGCACGATCAACCAGTTTTTTCTTGATGGGGTCCAGTTGCTGAGTGAGCTGTGGGATGGCGGCAGGAGGTTTCTTTGCGGTCGGTGGAAGAGATACAAACTTTTGGGGCATGTTTGGGGATTCGGAGTGCCTTGATGGGGGGTTGGAGGAGGCGGGGGAGGAGGAGGAGGAGGAGGAGGGAGGGGGGAGGTGAATGAGGTGCTTGCCAGGGAGGAGGTGGATGTTGGGGATGGGTGTGCTCTTGGCTCTCCTTGGAGGGTCAGGCTGATCCTTCGCACGGCTCAGGCTGTCGGGCTGACTCTGAGGTGTGTACGTGTGAGTGTGGATGAGGGTGTATTTGCATGCATACGTGTATGTAGTGTGTGTGTGTGTGTGTGTGTGTGGGTGAGTGTGGGTGGACGGTGTGCATGGTCAAGTGATCAATGGTCAAACTTCGAAAACCAATATGGCATGAATGGCACAATTTTCCTGCCGTCCAGATTTCCGAGGGTCTGGGAACGAGACTACACTAGGGGACTCCCCACATTGATGTCTATGCTCTTCAACTTATCAGCCATCCCCATAGGGGGGGCACAATATATTGCAGGGGGGGGGGGGGGGGGGGGTCATTATGGGACAACCATGGGGGCAATTATAACAGACCTTGGTGTTCTGGAGCACCCTAACGTGCAAAGGAGGCTGTAGTGGTCGCTTGGTAGGTCCTTTAACGCTCATGGGTTCATCGGCAGACTTGGATCTGCAGCGGAAACGGTTTGATCACAGGGTTTCAACCGACTGGTTCAATCAACAGTCAAAACTCACTGCTTTGAGGTCGCTCTGAAACTCTCTGTCCTGACTGACTTCGTCTTTCCCTGGGGACTAGTTCCTGAAGAAGTCTCCATCGTCCAGTAATTGTTAGCCAAGCCAAACACTAGATCATTTTGGTTTGGCTTAGTGCTTTCGCGCGCGGGTCGACAAATTAATTATGTACTATGTATAGTCCGGAGTCGAGTTCAGAGTTCATACAGCGGGGCATGGCAGGGCAGAGAACAGGTTTATGGGCGTGGCCTTAGAGCATTGATGGGATTCTTTCTGGATGTTCTAGTACGAGCAAGTTACCAGGAAGCTGATCTCAGCTTGTGCAAGACATGTCACTGCTCCGCGCGAAAGAGAAGCCGTCTGAGGCCATCGTGAGGGAGGGTTGGCTGTACAAAGAGGGCGGAGTGCCTCGAACCAAATGGCAAAATAAATGGTTTCGCTTGCAGGCCAAGAATCTCCATTACTGTTCCAAGAAAGAGGACGCTCACCCGCAAGGCTGCATCAACCTGGATGGCGTCCTGGACATTAGCAAGGTTGGGGAGCACTCTGGCAAGCCGTATAGCATTAGCCTGGTCACTACGAAGGGCGGAAGCTCGAGCAAGAAAGTGTACTACCTTGCTGCGGAATCGGAGGAGATCATGAACGACTGGTTCACCGCCCTGCAGGGCGTTTCAACCCCCGAGCCGTTCATCAGGTTGGTGAAGTATGCTACAGCCGAGGTTTTCCATACCCAGGGAGTTCGCATAGCAGGTGATGTACACTACAACATCCTCTCCAGAATATCACACAGAGTTGCTTTTGAGAAGAAGAAGAGAGATGGTCTTGGGTGGTTCTGCGACCGCCCTATTGCACTTGCATCAGTCTTGAACCTTTTTGCTGAATACGATTTCAGGGACAGAGAACACCATCCTACCGGTGATCAGGGTCATCTTTTCAAAATCACCTCCACTGCCTAAGAATGCAGAACTCTTATCATCCATGAAGAAGGTTGCGGAGGGAAGTCCCTCTCTTACCAGGTCATGCAGAGTTGATAGTGTGTCCATATCAGCCCGACCGGTCACCTCGGCTGTTCTACCGGGAACTAAATTGCTTGAGGGTACGGACGATGAGCTGATTACTCTAATGCAAGAATTTGATATTCCCCTTACATTACTTCAAGTGCCATCCGCAGAATGACTGGCAAATTTACTTTCCCAGCTTGATGTTGAGTCAACTGCTTAATGTTTACTGATTGTTCTTTTCATAGTAGGTTCGGTTTCACTTTTCATTGCGTTGTTTATACAACACATTGTTATAGCAAAAAGCTTCTTGTGTGGGCGTGGCTCAGCTTGAATGGATATTGGACGCATGCGCAGTAGATCCACCCACATGGTTACAAGAGATGGCGGCTTCTCTGCGCCGCACGTATTCATACCTTTGGCTTTTCCGTCTGTTTGTTATTTGGGACCGTGTGAATATTGCTTGTCTAGCAACGTGTATGGGCTTATGAATTTATGCGAAATTGTATCATGCTAGAGGTCGGCATGTAGACAAGGCGCCCAGACTGAATCGGAGTCGGCTGTGGTCAGTGTAGCTAGTAGCTAATCGAAGGGGACTAGGCGGTCATGTCGCAAACGACATCCCTGCGACAGGCCGGTAAGCCGCCCCAGGGAGCCACAGCTGCAGACGTCGTGCGGATAAACGTGGCTAGCACCAAATACAGCGTTGGTAAGTTATCTATTTTACTATGGTGCAGTGCTGCGCGGTAGTCAGGCTGACTAGCATACATTAGCTATTTGCTTGCATCTCCGCATCTATAGTTTCTGTTGCTGCACGGGAACTAGGGATTGTTCCTGTGGAGGACGAGTCAAGAGAATGGTGAGGGGTAGCTTTATCCATCCCTGCAGTGATACTACTAGTAGACTAGCTAGGCCTATAGCCTATAGTGATAGCGTGACTCTTCCTCGCATCATGATCACCTATCACCTATACCACAGCAATGTTTACTGGATAGACACGGCTATTCCACTGGAGAAATTTCTTGAGCTCAAACGCTTTCAGGTATCAGTGCTGAACTGAAGTTCATTAATGCGAAAGGAAGAATTATATCAATAAAATGTTGTTGCAATATTATCAAGTTTATATTTCACGGCATGTAAATCTCACTTCCCCGCTGTGCAGAGAATCAACCACTTTCCAGGAATGGGTGAGGTATGCCGCAAGGACTCGCTCGCACGAAACATGCAGAAGTATGTTTTCACCAATTACAGCAAATAATCAGTCATAATTGCAGTGGAATAATTTTATGGTAACTCCTTGCAGGATGAGGCGACTGCACAGAGAGGAGTACCACTTCACTCCGTATACTTGGGTGCTGCCGGGAGAATACAACACTCTTTGCTGCCACATCCGAGAGCTGAAGAGAAGACGGAGACACAGAACCTTCATTATCAAACCCCACAATGGGGCAATGGGAAATGGGTGAGTAAGCCACACCCCTTGAATGTTTGAAAATGCTCTTGAATTGGTGCACAAAACTTATCGTGTACAAGGTACAACTTGTTTACTATCGAACCTGCATTGATCTTTCTACAACTGTTTTCCTTCTGTATATAGCATATCTCTGGTTCACTCCGTCGATGGCATTCCGAAGGACCAGTGTGTGGTGGTGCAGGACTATATTGCCAAGGTATGGGGTTAATAAAAAATCTTCACAGAAGTTTAAAGGTCAGCTCCCATGGAAACAGCAAGTGGGAGTGTGATTATTGTCATGTAACACCTCTGCAATGCTATATCCCATCATGTATGCAAATGACATTCATGCTGCAGCGTATGCAGGAGATGGGCAAGCTGCCAGTGGCATGACTGATTGGAATGGCATGCATGTGATCTCTGTCATATTCATGCGTGCAGTACATTGTCCAACAATCCCCTATGATTTTCTTCTATAACTCTGAGCAACTCCCGCCTTGCAATACGTGTCGATTCTTCCTACCTCTAGCCCTTCCTATTGGACGGATTCAAGTGCGACCTTAGAGTGTATGTCCTAGTCACTTCTTGCAACCCACTGAGAATATTTGTCTACAAAGATGGGCTGGTAGGTCATAATGATATTCATTGCTATACCAGAATTGTTCATCAGCCAGGGGGCAAACATAGCAGCTGTCTTCTGTGCTGGGGACCATGCACACTACCTTGGGCAGTGTATGCAAGTATTTCTGCATACTGTACTTTTTGTACAGTATGCAGCAAAAGCTTGCTGGGAACAAGCTGTGTACTGTACACAGAGCTGGGGAGGAGCCTGGAACGGGGCTAGCTGTAGTTGCTTTCTGCTTCCGTGTGCCATCTTTTTGAGCCCTCCCCCACCTCCAGATCTGCCCCTATGGGTCCCTTCCCTTTGCTCTTTTGAGATTTAGTGTACTTACGTTATTATACTAAACTAATTTGGTTTGTTATCAACCAGAATTGCTTGCCTAAAACTTCACAACACTACTATCAACTGCAGGTTCGCCTGTCAACACAGACGTACTCTCCCCCAACTGAAACCAACCTGGTATGACTGCAGAGATTAGCGTAGTGTGTCATTCCCTATCTCCCCTTATAATTTTCTACCTCTTTTTAAGGCGGTCAATGGATTTTATATCCAGTAAACAAGTGTGGATAGATTAATTTGCCCCTCAGTGGGGTTAATAGAGAGTTGGTAGGCCTTGATTGAAGTCAAAGGTATTGGTCAACAAATGGGATTTCCCCTCGTGCTCACTACCTTCAAAGCTCTCTCAATGCTGTAGGACCAGTGCTTCATGCACCTGACTAACTACTCGGTCAACAAACACAGCGACTCCTTCGACGATGATGAAAGTACTGGCAAGGGGAGCAAGAGGCAAGTGGAATATGCTCATGTGCGAAACCCTTCAATTTGCTAAAGGACAAATCTGGGACGGATACCTGCATGGCACATAAGTCTGTTAGTTGTACACCCTAGCTCTCCTGGGTTTGCAGACCTTTAATTATTAACGTCCCCACCCTAAGCAAAGTTGGTGTGCAACCTGCAGGACTCTGAAGTACTTCAGTGGATGGCTGCAACAGAATGGATATGATGTCATTGAGCTCTGGGCAAGAATACACGTAAGTGCATTAGCCTCATTCCCAGGCTCAACAAAGACCGCACCCCTTTGTCTTGCTCCCAGATCTTCCCATGATTGCCCCCTTGCCCCCCCCCCCCCCCCCAGGATGTGATCATCAAGACAGTGCTGCTGGCACACCCCCACTTGGTCCACTCGTACCAGGCCTGCCGTCCCGGGTGCCTTTCGACAGAGAAGAGCCAGTGCTTTGAGATCCTTGGCTTTGACATCCTGCTGGACAGCAACCTCAAACCGTGGCTGCTGGAGGTTAGTGGAGTATGCATTGAACAAGTCTGGAACTCATTGGTCTTTCGTTCTCTCCCTCTCCATCCTCTTCCTCTCCCTCCTTCTCCTCAGGTAAACAGGTCTCCTAGCTTTGGCACCGATTCTCCACTGGATCTGGACATCAAGACTGGTGTCATCAAAGATGCTCTAAAGCTCATGGACATCAGGTACAGCAGTGTCATGCACTCTTCTTACAGAGCCCTGTAAAATAATGTGCTTGCTGTCATGCAGTTTGAATTGAAGGTGCATGCATGAATATCCCCTCCTCTCCTCCCCCCCCCCCCCCCCCCCCCCCCCCCTCTCCTCCCCCTCCTCCTCTCCTCCCCCTCCTCTTCCTCTCCTCCCCCTCCTCCTCTCCCCCTCCTCCTCTCCCCCCCTCCTCCTCTCCTCCCCCTCCTCTTCCTCTCCTCCCCCTCCTCCTCTCCTCCCCCTCCTCTTCCTCTCCTCCCCCTCCTCCTCTCCCCCTCCTCCTCTCCCCCCCTCCTCCTCTCCTCCCCCTCCTCTTCCTCTCCTCCCCCTCCTCCTCCCCTCCCCCTCCTCCTCTCCTCCCCCTCCTCTCCTCCCCCTCTTCCTCTCCTCCCCCTCCTCCTCTCCCCCCTCCTCCTCTCCCCCCCTCCTCCTCTCCTCCCCCTCCTCCTCTCCTCCCCCTCCTCCTCTCCTCCCCCTCCCTCCTCCTCTTCTACTCCCCCATTTCTTTCCTTCTCTCCTTCTCCGCTCTTTCCCTCCTCTCCTAAATTCCTTCCCTCCTCCTCCCCTCTTCCCCTCCCCTCCTCTCCTTCCTCTCCTCCAGACCATCAGACAAACAGCAAGCTATCTCAGCAGAGAGAACAGCCTCCAGAAGGCGACTCCTGCACAGCTCATGCCGTCCCTTGAAACGAGCTCCGTACGACTTTCTTGCTGTGAGTTCAGTTCAGTGAACCAAGCATGAACATGATCTTGGTCATACTCTTGATCTTAAATGTGCCAAATTCTCAGTGTACCTTATCTAGCTCATGGCTGTCATATGTTGGTACGGCCATCCTGTTACGCAGGAGCAAGAAGAGGCAGCATATGAGATACAGAAGACAAAACTGGAAGTGGTAAGTCTGGACACGTGTGTATGGCTGATGGAGATGAGTGTAATGGTGTGTGCCCCATTTCATCTTCAGAGGGAGCGTCTGCTTCAGATCAGGAGGGAGAGGAAACAGGAGGGCCACGAGGAAGCGAACATGGTAGAGTCTACTGTACACAACTTTAGTTCTGCACTGATAATCAGATTGGCTATCGGATATTGAGGTAAAATATTCTGTATCAGCAGTGTAAAAATAAATCAATCTATTTCTTCCCAGGGTGATTATGTCAGGGTCTACCCCACTCACGACCCAGTAAAGACGAAACTCTACAACGTCCTCCTGCAGTCGTCCTCCAGGATCAGCCTACTAGGTATGTACACACACTGCATGTTGCCATGGCTACAAGTGTCCCAAGTCTGCATATGGTGTGTCTTTGCTCAGGGAGGAGTGGTACAGGTCATCGGAGAGGGTCGGTCAGCACCACCATGCTGAAAATGAAGGTATATGATGTGTACTGATATCTATCAGAGTGGCTCGAGAATTGGTCCCTTTAATCTCCTCAGGAGCAGGAGCTGTTAGATCTGCTCTGCCAATACGGGGGGGAGGAGGAGGAGAAGGAGGTGTGGCACTCAGGGAGACAATATGAGGAAGAAGATGGAGGGGCGTGGCACTCGGTAACAGATGTGAGAGTGAATGTGGCAGTTTGGAAGGAGAGCTGAAGTCATGCAGTAGCATGTGGTTGCATGTGGATTAATTATCTCCCCCCAATTCCCACTTGTACAGGGGTGTTCTCATTCAAGTGGTGTCCAGTCCCTCGCACTGCAGCAAGATTCCACGCCACTGGTGGGACAGCGCGATACAGCTATCATCTACCTAACTGCACGATTACCTCTCCCTCCCTCCATCCCGTTTGCAGGACGTGGTGATGGCAGCACGGCTGGCAGAGGAAGAGCAGACGCAGCGTACCATGGTTGCCCTGAACGAAATGAAACCCTCATACCCGGGCAGGAGCAGCACAGACCTGCAGAGGGTGCTGGAGGAGGTGGGTGTGACTATGATGACATCATATCATAGACATCATATAGTTGTGATGATTTAAAATGACAGTGTGATCGATGAACGCCAAGTGTGATCAAGACCGGATTCTAGCCTCGATCGTTCCCAGGCCCAAGACGGCCTGGGAACGAGGCTAGACCTGATTCATACTGTTGCATGCTCTTCTCTTGTCAGATCAACTCTGACATTGCAGCCCACACTCCAAGGATCGCATCCTTCTGGCTGGTCTCCCTGGACAATACCAAGAGAAAGCAGGTGCCTCCTTAGCCCCGCTCCCAGGCCGCACGGCCTGGGAACGAAGCTAGTGCCTCCTAAGCTGTGTGTATATGTTACCATAGTAGCAACAAGTACAATCAATTGCCCTCCCCCCACCCCCCACTATCCCCTTTCCCTCTCCTCGTTCCCTCCAGCTCCTCTCCCCACTTCGTGAGTCGGTAAAGGGCTTACTCCATTGTTACTGGCGGACATCCAGTCTGGAATCAGTCCGTCTCTACCAGATTGTGAACCGGCTGTTCAACTTTCTGCTCTCTAGCAGTGGCCAGGGACTCTGGTCCTCCTTTGCCCCCCTCAGGTGAGTTAGTGAGACAGGAAGCAAGGTTTCTGTCTCCTTCAGGTATAAACACTACAGCATACTTCAGTAAACTACAATGTACTACACAATCCATTACAGTAAACTACAGTATACTACAGTAAACTGCAATCCACTACAGTACAATCCCCACTGCAGCAGTTCTGTCACTCTCCCCTCCAGCAAATCATGGGAGACTGCTTTCAAGAAAAAAGAAGTAATTTCAACGGTAAGGTACTTCTATAGTATGTACTACATTAGAATACATTCATTGGTTGGGATGGTGTCTATGCAGGCCGAGATGGTGTGCTGTAGGAAGATTGTTGCACTCTGTCAGTCCTCACTGATGGCGGGCTATTACTACCACCACCTGCTCAGGCCAAAGAGGTACGTCATGTATTGTTGGTTATGGTGTACTGTACAGCATTTCATTTAAAAAACTTCAACGTGGAATGAACAGTTAGATATAGCTAATCAAGCGAACAGCAGCACACATCTAAATTATTAATAATAATAATTATTATGAACTTTTTAATTTTGCAGAAGTCTGTCACATATATAGTTAGCTAGGTCATTTTTGACCTTCCTCATCGATCATTCCGTTTACATACACACACACCAGACCCGCATCCTCCATCCCCAAATGCCCCAGCCTTCCCTCCGTCATACGAAGACCCTCCCTCACCTCCCAACGGAAATCAAGGCATCCTCTCCATCACCACCACCCCCACCACCCCCACTACTAACATGCAAAGGCAGCTGTACATAGGAATGTCAGTATTAGTCAGAGAACTCTCAGTTGTGTGGCAGAGCCAGACTCAAATTGTAGGTTCTAGTTATAGCCATTTATTATAATATTGCAACTACTCAGTATATATTATGTCAATTCATAGTTCTATTATGCAGGATCTATCCTGAAGTTAGTTTTCGCTAAACACTTTAAAGTGTTAAACGAATTAATATTGATGCTTATGAGTTCATATGATCATGAGCTCTTGAGATCTCATCAACAAGAGTTGAGGTAAACCCATTTTAATAATGCCCTAACCTGCTATACATGTACATGATTGTGCTATTGCTGAATCATATGCACATGTGACTTAAGCAATTCAATCAGATACGTGCTGGAAACCACTTTGGTACTATAGCCATGCAGTACGTTCTTGAAGTGTATTTTGTGATTCAACTGAGCTGTGCATAGAAAACGTACATACAGAGCTGTGAACACTGATTGACTAGCTGAGATCTTTTGTGTATGGTGTCAGCCATTGCTTCACTATGGCAACGTATCCTGCGGTTGGGTGTGGCTTGCAAGGTGGCCTGAATATAGACCTGTTAGTGGAGGGGATGGGAGTGGGAGGAGGGGAGTGCTGGATGGTTGGAGGAGGGGACAGGTGGGTGGTGGGAGTGGGAGGAGGGGAATGCCGGATGGTGGGAGGAGAGGAGAGCTGGTTGGGGGTGGGAGGAGGGGAGTGCCGGATAGTGGGAGGAGGAGAGAGCTGGATAGTGGGAGTGGGAGGAGGGGAGAGCTGGATAGTGGGAGTGGGAGGAGGGGAGTGCCAGATGGTGGGAGGAGGCCGAGAAAGCTGGATGGTGGGAGGAGGCCGGGACAGCTGGATGGTGGGAGGAGGGGACAGCTGGATGGTGGGAGGCCGGGACAGCTGGATGGTGGGAGGAGGGGACAGCTGGATGGTGGGAGGAGGGGACAGCTGGATGGTGGGATGGGCTCCAGCTACTACAGTTCTTTGTGTGTGGTGTGTGGAGGATGTGAGTTCATGGTGGAGCAGCAGGGGGGTTGTTGTGGGGTTGTTGAGGTCCAGCACCTGTAAGTCTGGATAGTGACACACCAGGGCTGCAGTATACACAGGAGAAAATTGTGCCGACACAATTAATGGACAGTTAGATACATAGCTATGCCCTATGATCTGGAATAAAGCTATTTTATGGCATGTCCACCCACCTAGCAAAAATGTCAGTTACTAAGCAACCGTACCTTTCATCATCAAAAGAAGGTTAACCTCTAACTTGTAGTGTCCCAGCAGAAACCATAATGTGGGTGCACACACAGTGCAGCTATACCTCTGATGTCTGTCCTGTCTTCGTCGTCCTCCTGGTTACAGTAGCTGCGTCTCCTCTCAAAGAATGTCTCAGGACAAGCATTCTCCTCATCCCCTGATGGGGCACCAGGTTGGGAGGGAATGGGAGGGAGTGCTGGGAAGAGAGAGTTTGTGAGAGAAGAGAGACCATGGGAATGTGATACATGGCTCAGTGAGGGACTTGGGGAGACCCAAATCTTACCTGAGCTTGTGCGGATGTAGACAGGTGACATTGCTTTTGTGCTGAAGAGCAATCTCCTGTGTTGGAGCAAAACAGTGCAACCAGCATGCAGATCACCAGTTGGCAGATGCAATGAATGCTCTGCTGTCCTTCAAGTCACTGTCATGAAACTGCATTGTTATTATGATCTGCACAGTATGCATAATTACGTAGTTTGTGGCATACCTTGGTTTGTGGCAAGTGAGTGAAATTTTCACTTCCTGTCCTATACACGGAGCCAGCTGCCTCACAAACTGATCCTGCCGTACAAATCTGCCATCCAGGTTCACTACAATGGCCAACAGACCACCTGAAGTATCCCTGCACTGAGAGCACAAACAGCAGCTTCTATCTGAGGACAGGGTCATGCATGTAATGTCTGCTGGAGTACTTACCTTTTCTTTGGTAAAAGCTACAGTTGAGCTCCCAGTAAATGTCACAAATACATCAAATGTGAGGTCCTAATGGATGGAAGACAGTTATGGTGTGGTAGTTATTACAACATGGTGGAAGAATCAACTTCACCAACTTCAACCAAGCAAACCTTACAGTTCACACCAGCTGCAAATGATGTCCCTCCAGCGCTTGGCTTGAACCAGATGCAAAGTAGGTTGCTGTTGCCAATGTCTTTGTCGCTGACGTCTGGCAGCGATGAAAGAAGGGGCACCAGGTTGGGAATGGCTTTGTTGCAGCCATCATGATCAGCAGCCACAAGCTGCAGTGGAAGGGTTGATGTATCGGTGTAGGGGTCACCGACTGTAGCTTCAAACCCACACTGATTGACCGGAGAATTGTCCTCTGAATGTGTGGTTTGGGGTACTGTAACAGTATTGATATCCTTCACTGCGGTCCAGTTCAGCACACACACCTCTCCCCAAGACAGCATGACTGATAGGTCCTGCAGGCTCTGGGCAATCAAGCTCTCAGGTTCACCTCCGGAATTAGAAGTTGGCCTCTGAGGTACCGTTGGACAGGTTGGTGAAGAGGAATTTCTGGCTGTTGTCTTCTAGGAGGACATAAGTGGATATTGTACAATTATTATGGTAAGAACAGAACCATACAATTATCCTTCAGATAGCTAGAGGCAAAAAATTAAATGGTTGTACCTTTCCAGCGGTCTTTATCATGTTGGGCTATATAGTGTGCAGAGAAGAAAGCGAAGTGTATGATGTAGACTTTACAGCTATAGAATAATACGATCCATTTTACCTCTGCTTTCTGGAATTGGTCCTCCCAACACAGAGGAACGTGTTTCAGATTCTCTCTTCGGCCTTGCGAAATCGAAATTCCTTCAAAAATATCACCTTCTAAATCACTTGTACTTTCATCATCAAAACTCGAAGCACTTGCATTTTCCAGCTGCTTTTCACATTCCTTCAAGTAGTTCCTAAAGTAGTCGTCATTTGTGGCTTCTCCGTTTACACCGATCCTGATCGCAGTGGCTGATCCCTGCTTCTGGACATACCGGGCAAGATCAAAACCCCGGGGTCGACTGAGCTCGGGTTTGGAGACACTCCGGCTGCTCCATGCAAATCCCAGAGAACTGTGAGCTCTGGGAGGATGTTTATCAGCTTTCAGGGAAGGCCTGGTTCTTTGGGAGAGGCTAGAGGTGGGCCTGGAAGGGCCACCTGTTGGGTACTGGAAGACAAATGATTGTTTGTGGTTTCTTTGGACGTTTCTCCCCGCTGCTGAGCCACTCGATCCCATTCCGTGATGGCTCTGTTTCCGACCATCCCGAGTTCGTGTTGCAGTAACAACGTTTCCCCTCCACAGCGTGCGTCTCTCCATGCTTGTACAAATGAGCCCCACCCACAAATGTGGGCGGTTAAATCACCGGGACTTCCTCGATCCAAACTTGGGCGTGTCTAGTCTTGTACCAGCCAAACTGCCATTTACCAACTGTCTCGCGATGCGTTGGGCAGTCTGTCTTGTCTTCGTTTCTCTGCATCTCTCACTGTGGAGTCCGTCCGCGTGCGACACTCCTACGCGGCCTAAAAGATACGCCGTGAATCTTGATCTGGAGCCGCAGGACAGATGGCAGGAGGTTGTCCAGGATTTCGCGCCTGATATCCTAGAACTGCTGAAAGAAGTCAAGAAGCGTGTTCCAGCAGAGGTGATCGACATCGTATCGATAATCGAAGCCGACATTGAAAAATACATACCGTTCCCGTACAACCTGGAAATAGTCGGTATTGCCAGCAATGCTCAAGCTACTGTCGGAGAGGTTGTTCTCGGGAACACAATATATGAATTAACGGCCTTTGGACATGGGGGCACAGGTGGAGGGGGATTGGCCTGCACGAGCATAGTTGCAGAAGCGCTCAACGGAACCATTTACCATGGAAGAAATTTGGATTACACGTTCACAGATGTTCTCAGAAACATGACCATAATTGTCGACTTTCAGCGGAGTGGAAAGACGGTGTATACGGGTACAACATTTGCGGGGTACGTTGGACTCTTAACTGGCCAGAAACCACATGGATTCACCGTTACACTCGATGAAAGAGATCAGGGTGACTGGTGGATGAATGCCCTAGAGGCGCTTGTAGCTGGTACGCACGGAGTTGCAGGATTCCTAATCCGTGATACGATTGCTGATCCCAGTATGGGCTTTGAAGATGCTGTTTCCAACCTGGCGTACAAGCCGTTAATTGCTCCCTGTTACATCATTGTGGGGGGAGTGGGGCCAAAGGAGGGGGCAGTAATCACAAGAGACAGGCTAGCAGCCTTGGACATCTGGAGGTTGGACGCCATTGATGGAAGATGGTTTGTGGTGGAAACCAATTACGACCACTGGGAGCCACCTCCATCCTCCGATGATCGAAGGGATCCGGCAATCAGAGGAATGAATGCAACCGGGCGTGCCAACCTTACTGGTGGGAGCCTGTTCAATATCCTCTCCACCCCTCCTGTCCTGAACAGTGGGACGTCCTACACTGTGATCATGTCAGCTGCAATTCCTGAACTCTACAGTGTATGGATCAGACATGCTAACTGAGCTTTGTGATTTAAACTTCTTGACGTCATTGTTTTATTTATTGGTTACTGCTATAGAGTATACAGATGTGTCGATCCTACAAAATATTATCAGCGTGTGATTTGATATTGATTTTCCTAAGCATGCTATGGTCTAATGATCGGGCTAGAATTTGACTAGCCCCGCCCCCGGCCCCGGGCGTATACCGCGTGCAGCAGCAGCGCGAGCGTACGCGTGACATAATTATTCTTTTTTTTTTTACTGTAAAGTTTACGTTTACAAGCAGCAGTGACGTAATTCCATCACGGGATCGATGCACCGTTGCAGTGCAGTTCAGACTTGAGAAAGAAGATGCAGGGCCAAGGGATCCGATTTCTCCTCCTATCCGTGTTGCTGTGGAGCTCGTTCTCCTGCGGTGTGGGTGACCCCAAGCAAGTGACAACTTACGCCATCAACTTAGACCTGCCTCCCGAGGAGAGATGGAGTGAGGTAGTGAAAGATTTCGGATATGAGATGAAGGCACTTCTCAACACCGTCAACGAACTAGTTCCCTCTTCTGTGGCTAAGCTGATGAAACTGGTAAGTGGTGAATTCATAGAGAAAGTTTTTCCGCACCCCTACGGAGCAGAGCTAGTGGGGATTGCGCAGAGTCTTGGAATCCCTCCCGCTGACCTATTGGTTGCCAATTTAGTTTATGAGATTACCGCTTACAATCACAGTGGAGCACGTTTGATTGGGTGCACCAGTATTGTTGCCCAGGCAGAGAACGGGACAATTTATCATGCGCGTAACCTTGACTACGGTGGTGGATCAAGCCTTACCGATATGTTACGAAACGTTACCATCATCGTTGATTTCAAGGAGAATGGCCAAACAGTTTATACGGGGACAACATTTGCAGGGTATATTGGACTGTTAACTGGAACAAGGCCCAACAAGTTCACCGTATCCCTTAACGAGAGAGATCAGGGAGCTTGGTGGATGAATGCGCTGGAAAGCCTACTGGCCGGCACACACGGGGTTGCTAACCTCCTCATCAGAGACACACTTGCAAATCCCGATATGGATTTTCAAATGGCTGTTGAGAAGCTGTCAAATTCACCAGTCATTTCTCCCTGCTATATTATTGTCGGTGGTGTCGGCCCAAATGAAGGCGCTGTGATCACACGAGGGAGGACGGCAGCCGATGACGTCTGGCGGCTTGGCACTAACCACACATGGTATCTCCTTGAAACAAATTATGACCATTGGGGTCCTCCTCCTCCCTCTGATGACCGAAGGGACCCTGGAATTGATGCAATGAAGCAGATGGGCCAGGGTGGTGTCTCTCCGTCCGGCCTATTCAGTGTGCTCTCCACACCACCTGTATTGAATTCAGGGACCACGTATACCACTGTCATGTCCGCTGCTATTCCTCAGGTCTACAATGCTTGGGTACGACACCCATCGAATTCGAACCCACCCTGAACTGCTGCATTCTTGTGAATTTGAGTGACAATCCCCAATATTATTACTTCTGGACTCCCTCCTCTGTCTTGCCCTAGCCACTAATTTCTTTTTCAAGTTATGCTTGGAGAGTGATTATAATACACATTCCTGTTTATATATAAGCAGCATTGATGTATATATGCTGCATTGAATTATTTTTCATGTCCTCATGAAAACGGATTTCATGTCCTCTTGAGTGGTACATACTATCTGTACTGTTTGCTGAGCCACCGTGCAGACCAGGTCATTCTAGCCACCAGCCACCATGCAGACCAGGTCATTCTAGCCACCAGCCACCATGCAGACCAGGTCATGACCATTCTACCATGCAGACCAGTTCATTCTAGCCACCAGCCACCAGCCACCATGCAGACCAGGTCATTCTAGCCACCAGCCACCATGCAGACCAGTTCATTCTAGCCACCAGCCACTGTGCAGACCAGGTCATTCTAGCCACCAGCCACCATGCAGACCAGTTCATTCTAGCCACCAGCCACCATGCAGACCAGTTCATTCTAGCCACCAGCCACCATGCAGACCAGTTCATTCTAGCCACCAGCCACCATGCAGACCAGTTCATTCTAGCCACCAGCCACCATGCAGACCAGTTCATTCTAGCCACCAGCCACCATGCAGACCAGTTCATTCTAGCCACCAGCCACCATGCAGACCATGCAGGTCATTCTAGCCACCAGCCACCATGCAGCACCGCGCCCTTGCTCTGGACACGCTACGTGACGCAGAAAATGTCGCAACGTGAACGTGAACCAAACGTGAATGGCTCGGGCTCGGCTTCCGTAGTACGTCATCAAGAGTGTATTATTATACACTCTTGACGTCATGTATACCAGGTTGAATTCATTAGCTTGACACCAAGAAAGCTACCGCAGCCTTGATTGCATGCTTAACACCCCAGACGTTTGCCGGGGTGTCAACCCCGGTTTGGGTCTGAGGCCGAGACTAGCCCGCTGCATATATAGGCATGCAATTGCAGAATTCAATCAACAGCACATCGGGATTTTGGCCAGCTCGATCTGCTCTTGGTATCCTCTGTAGGCTACATCGCTAAAAATGCAGATCGTTTTGGCTTGCGCATCCTTGCTGCTGTTGCTGCGAGCCCCCTCCTGCAATGCCGATATTCCAGAGCAAGCGCCGAGGTATACTATCAATTTGGACCTCCCGGCCGAGGAACGATGGAACGAGGTGGTCGCAGATTTCAAAGACGAGATCGGAGTCCTCGCAAAAAATGTACAAAAACTCGTACCCTGGCCTGGCGTCGACGAATTAATACAGACTATACTGACCAAACTGAACACGCATCTTTCTTACCCGTACGCGGAGGAGATGGCGGGGATTGCAAAAGCTGCAGGCGTTCCTCTTGCGCACATCATGATGGCAAACTTCATGTACGAACTCACTGCTTTCAAGCAGGTGGATCCGCCGAACTCAACGTTTAGGAGGGGGTGCACCACAATCCTTGCGCGGTCGGAAGACGGGACGGTGTACCTAGGGCGAAACACCGACTATGGACTGGCGGAGATGTTCCGTAAGCTCACCATCATTGTTGACTTCCAGCAAAACGGAGCAACAGTGTACACTGGTACCACTTTTGCTGGGTACGTGGGCGTCATCAGTGGTCAGAAACCGAATAGTTTTACCATGGCCATCGACGAGAGAGACACAGGTGATTGGTGGATGAACGGTCTGGACGCTCTGGTTACAGGCATAGATGGAGTCGTTCTCATCCTGATCCGAGACACCATAGCTGACCCAGAAATGGACTTCAAAATGGCAGTAGAAATGACTGCGCACAGGCGGATGATTGCTCCAAGTTACATCATGTTCGGGGGACTTGAACCAAACGAAGCGGCTGTGATGACCATGAACCGAGATTCGGCCAACAGTGTTTGGTGGGTAGGGTCAAACCGTACGTACAGCACCTGGTACCTGGTTGAGACCAACTACGACCATTGGAAACCCCCTGACGACCCCACTGACAAGCGGAGGTACCATGCCATTAATGCAATGAACAATATTGGACAGGAGAATATCTCTCCGGAAAGCCTGTTAAGCGTGCTTTCTACAGACATGGTGTTAAATGAAGGTACCATTCACACAAGTGTCATGTCCGCTTCCGACCCTGGTCTGTACAATACCCTGATCAGGTATCCAACAAAGAACTGAGCAATACTGAGCAATGGCTCAGTAGTGTGTTGGGGTCATTGCACACCTTTTGAGTTCAGTTTCTGTGTGCACCTTTAATTGATGTCACTATGGCAACCAAGTTTGTGTACTGTCAGTGTATATTAATTATTTTTGGTCCAGTCCATGCATGAGCTCCCAATATAATTAGCTATAACCTGCTATAAGCTCCCTAATTAATACCATGTATGGTCATGCAACTGTGAATTCAACCCCATTTGGTTGCCAGGGTTAAAAATGTCACTATTATTTGATGTGTAGTGTCTATATCAACAAACATGCCCATGCATTGTTGCAAATGAGCTCATATCCTGAATGTATAGTGGGAGCCACTATAACATTCAGAACCAGCATCCAATCTAATGCTGAAGGCTGCAACTGCCTTTACTTATTCACCTTTACTTTTTCAATATTAGCTTTACTTATTCAATATTTAGTGCAGTGGATTTCCACAGCTGTCTTGATGATGTAACTATAATATAGTGGCACCCAAGTAGATATTGAGCTGGCACATAAAGGCCACTGGCACTGCTCTTGCACCTAAAGTTGCTGCATCAACTGCACTATCCAGCCACTGCAGTAATAACTATTGCAGTAAGGCACTGCGTGAACATCTAAGTGCACGGTGCTACTGCAAAGCAATTGCAAAATGCGAAAGAATCTCCCTCTGCAATTCATGGCCTGCTTCATCGTGATGTCATATAGCCTGCTGTCATTGTTCATGGCCGAACTCTCTAAGTGGGTGGCTGCATGCTGGAAATAAATCACTTTAAGGTTTACGGGATACTCGTGCGTGCGCCATATTATTGTATTAGAAGTGCATGCTGAAATTTTCTAGCCAAAAATCTCTAGTACGAAGAGCATGAGCAACCTTTAAACCATGTACCAATTACTACACAAGACATGCACACCACCTCACCCTTTTGCAACCTCAGACTCACACTAATGCTTTTTATTTCTCTTTTTTCTCACATGCTGTAACCATTTGGAATAGTCTGCCATATATCATTCTTACTTCACCTAGTATTTTCACCTTCAAGAGAAACTTTATGATACATTGTTGGGTTCATGATTCACATTAGCTTTTGCTATTTCATGTAGCTACCCTTTGCAAAATGCATAAAATTGTCATAGAAAAAAAAACAAACTGATTCTGGCAGTGGAGGTGCGCTGCCACAAGCTGCAGGGCATGACGGAACCTTTTACGGATAAGCTGCATAGCCGTCCAAAAACAAGAAGTTCAGTTCACCAAAAAGCAGAATTTTTTCGAGCGAGACAGCAGATATAGACTATGCTATCAAAAAAAAAGCTTCCGTCATGCCCTTTATATGCCCTTGATGACTATCTCAACACCGTTGACCAGGTGCAATTTGAGTTCCACAATTTTTATTTTTGGCTAGAAATTCAGCATGCACTTCAGTGCACTTCGCGTGGCGCGCGACTAGTATCCGGTAACCTTAACACTTTAGCGTGACCGAAGTACAGATTCCCACTTGCCATATATGGTCGAGCACAAGCGCTATTAGAGCAGACTTGTTCTCATAGATGGACGCTCCTTCTCGTTGTGGGCTCCCCAGCTGTTTAAATTATTCCATGATTTTCAACTGCTGCAATCTGGCTAAACCATTGTCACATAGTAAGTCAGTCACATGCCTTATCCATCATCAAACGTTTCCATAGTGCACCATGCACCTGGGAATAGTGACACTTACATCATCAGCCAATAATTGGATTGTTAAGAGACCAATGGTCTGGATGTTTCTTGGAAGTAGTAATGTGCCCAAAGGCAAAAGCCAGCATTCACCAGCAATAGAATGATCTACAATCAATCAATCAATCAATCAATCAATCAATCAATTTTATGTCACTAGCATAAAAGCAACCAGCCTGGGAGGCTTGAGACAAGGTATTGATAGATTAAATTTTGAGATGGGAGCTAAAATAATATTATTATAAGTGCATATGTGCATGTACGCCCACTACTGATTGCCTGCTGCAAGCACCAGCTGCACTCTGGCAAACCTGTGAGCTCTCAAACAGCACATTTTACTTCTTGCCACTCACGCTCTCGGGCTGCAGTTGTGCCCCGGCCACTAACTATTAATTTTTCCCACGGGTGATAGTTCTGCAGGTATATATATATACGGTCCTGATATCGATATATTGACAGAGTGTTTATAAGTGAACTTGTAATGGCTGCAACAACAGCCTTTACAATCAATCAATCAATCATCTAGTAGGATGGGTTTCAGCCAGCGCTTATATAGCAGCAATAGTCAAATCTTAATATCCCCTGTAGAAGTAGCAGGTCACAGGTTGGTCCCATGAGACAGGCTATACGGATCCACAGGGCTGTCCGAGCTTGCAATTATGCACTTCGTGTTAGAATGTACTCTACATCACATGACTTGTATATCGACTAGTACTGATTATAGTGCTGTCATGAGAATTGAAGACATGTTCAACCATTTTGCATGTTTTCCTTTCTCTGGACTGTGTCGAAAGTAGCCTCGTTCCCAGGCCCCGCCCAGCTTTTCGTCGCGCGTGGGAGAGCCGGGGAACGAGGCTATGTAGAAAGTGGAGCAGGCAGATGTGTGAAGTTCACTCCACCATCACTGAATTTTTATCGACAGGCCAACAACCTCAATACAAACAACACTTGTTCTCAGCTATGTGTACTCTCTGGAATAAGAGTCCATTTGTTATCAGTGGGATTTAGAGCACTTTGTGGTAGTAATTACTACCCTTCCCATCACATGACTGTGTAGTCATGGCTAGCCATGAAGCTGTTTTGGTAACCCTAGCACAGATCACTCTGCAAGAGAATGTGATCAAAGAGAAGACTTAAAAGAGTTGTTGTGGCAGCCTTATCAGTTCTAGGCCTTGGCATATAAGGCTAGCACTAAAACGAGCATTATGCATAGTTGTAAGCACTGAGCATTATTTGAGCACACCAGCATCTTTTAATCATTTTCAATCACATGTTACCTGACAGACTTGGTGAGGGCTCGGTACAAACATTTGTCCGTGTTGTTTCAGCTGACATAACATATCTTGACGAAATGTATGGAGAAAGTGGATACCAGATGCTGCTCTCCACCTTTCGGGCACCTGGGAATGAGCCTAGTCCGATTTCTGCCCAAAATTACCTGGCTCAGCTACTCAGGGGCAAGTCATTCCGCAATATCATGAGCATTTTCATGAGCATTTCCCCTTAAATCAGAGCATAATTGGCTAACTAAATGAGCAGTGCTGCAAAGCAATAATTATTCTATAAAAGTTGAGCATTATATGCCAAGGCCTAACCAGTTTCCTGGCTGTAAGCAAAGGTAATGAAATTCACTGTGTAATCAACACCTGCACATTATAGTATCTGCTCTAGCAGTTTGCAAGCTGGTTGTCACAGTTCAAGAGCAATACCAGTAGTCTGCTCTGCGGTCTCCTGCTCAGCAGTAGGTCTTCTATAGCTTCCTTCCCAGGCCCTGCCCACCTTTTCGTCACTTACAGTAACCCTTTCTCTCAATTTTTGTTCAAGGGTGGGAGAGCCTGGGAACAAGGCTAGGTCTTCTATAAGGCATTATGTAATTGCATGTACATAGTACAAATTGTGGACTATTCCCCTGAACAGGGTGACAACTGCTGTATGTCCAGTAGAAATTTCTAGTGTTAGTTGGGCCTTTTGCTGGATTAATCTGTAATTAAGGTACCTAATTAGCAAATCCAGGTAGCTATTCTGTCTCTGGGTGCCCCCCCCCCCCCTGCTGATCGTGTACTGTAACTCACAGCGTTTGGGATTGAGGCAGGAACCGTCTGGGATTGAGGCAGGAAACGTCTGGGATTGAGGCAGGAACCGTCTGGGATTGAGGCAGGAAGTGTCTGGAATTGAGGCAGGAACAGTCTGGGATTGAGGCAGGAAGTGTCTGGGATTGGGGCAGGAAGTGTCTGGGATTGAGGCAGGTGTCTGGGATTGAGGCAGGAAGTGTCTGGAATTGAGGCAGGAACAGTCTGGGATTGAGGCAGGAAGTGTCTGGGATTGAGGCAGGAACAGTCTGGGATTGAGGCAGGAACCATCTGGGATTGAGGCAGGAAGTGTCTGGGATTGAGGCAGGAACCATCTGGGATTGAGGCAGGAACCATCAGGGATTGAGGCAGGAACAGTCTGGGATTGAGGCATGCAGGAGCAATCTGGCAGGAACAGAGGCAGGAAGTGTCTGGGATTGAGGCAGGTGTCTGGGATTGAGGCAGGAAGTGTCTGGAATTGAGGAAAGAAGTGTCTGGAATTGAGGCAGGAACAGTCTGGGATTGAGGTAGGCAGACAGGAAGACTAGCTTCGTTCCCAGGGCCGCACCATTTCGGTTGCATGCATGAAAGAAAACAGCACATGCCTGGGATCGAGGCTAGGAACAGTCTGGGATTGAGGTAGGAAGAGTCCATGGATTGACGCTGTTATCAACTGTACTGCAGAATGGTGACATCACCAAGTATAACTATACATTACAACATACAACAAAATGTACACAAACAATTATTTACTCCGTGATTTTGCTATCTTCCACCTGCTTGGAGGTGGGTATGTATACTTTGAACTCGAACCCGCTCTTGGAGAACGAACCCGGGTTAGCGATGGTACACTCGTGTGCAGAAACAGTGAAAGGGTCACACTTGTCGCCAATGACAACCAAATCCGGAAGAGGGTATAGCTCCAGGGCGTGGTCGTACATCCAATAGAGTGGCCTTGCATGCAATGGTAGAGGACACATATGTGCTTGGGATATAATTGTCTTCAAAAAGTGGTCGGGCATGTTAGTGGCTTCGGATGGAAAGCGAACACAGTGCCTGCAGAGCTTGCTCATCAAGTCTTCCCTGAAGACGACAATCTCCTGGGTGCAGAATTGAATTCTGCAAGGGTTGGAGCAGAACTGAGCATTGGGTATGCGGCTGGTGATGTCCGAGGTGACTTCCGTGGGGATGGGCGGCCGGGGAAGGATGTTCCCAGGCCCCGGGTCTTGGGGTCCTGGGATGAACAAGAATTGTGATTTATCTGCTAAACTTGGAAAATGAAGAATGAGATCTGCCAGGGCTTTGAAGGTTTCCGTCAGCTTTTGATTCTTGAGAGGCCCGTAAGGAATTGAGCTGAAATTGCCCATGAAAACGAATGCGGTTGGAGGGTTGTCCGAGTACCCTTCGAAGAGTGTGTTGAGCTTCTCCATCACTTTCTGGTCGTCTAGGAATACGTCTGAAGCAAACACGAACATTGCATCCTGGTTCTCGGCCAGCATGGCTTGAAGCTTCACTGATGCCTTGGCACAGATAGAAGACGACCCACCAAAGAAATTGATGTTCCCGAAATAGCTTCTGGTCTCTGCAGATGTCTCTGGTGGAGGGAAACCGATAGCATCCACGTGGAACACTTTGTCTTCATAGATCCCTTCAGCCAACACGAGACTGTTCTCGACAAACAGTCCCGTGTGGAAGGTGCAAGCCGAGAGGTTCAGCTCCACCGTACCCGTGGGGTCCTCCAGGTGATACTTCCCCTCCTTCAGTTGAGTCAGCATTCCAAGGACTATGATCTTCTCCGGCAGGCCTGAACTGCTAAGGAGGTACTCTACTTTCTGCAGCTGGAACTTGCTCGAAGATTGGACTGCTTGGCCAAGAGCTGGAGGGGTGAAGAGCTCGTGGTGTACTGTTCTCTGCTGTATGAGGGTGTAGCGCTCTCGAAATAGGGCAGCTTTTGCATTTGCTCCAGCATGAAGGTTGAGTGACTCTTTGGAAACTGGGAAGAATTTTTTTTGGTCAGCATTGTATGTGAATTTTGGAATGCTGAATGCATCTATGACTACTAGAGCACGCTCACTGTCAGCGTCAGAGGCCTCGTTGCACTCTTCAATGGCTACTTCAACCACGTCTCGGCCAACCAGTGAGGACTGCAGAGGCTGTTTCTGAACTGCCTCAATGATGTGGTCAATTATCTCATCGATGTCTTGCTGGTCGGCATAGGGACTCAACACCTCCACTAGCAGTGAGGAGGCATCACTCTTGAGTGAGAGACCTTGGAGTTTGAAATTGTTTATGACCTTGCGCCGGAGGGTGGAGGCCATGCTGCTAATGATGGGTAGATGAACAGAGATAAATCTGGTGATTTCTACAACCTGCTCTCATATCATGACAATCTATGTTGTACCAAATGGCATAGTACCCGGCCGGCTGTATCCTAGCTAGCTGTGGCCCGCTCAACTCCCGCCAAAACTCGAGTTGGTCCAGTCCCATTCCGATATTTCCATTCTGCCTTCGCGAAGACAAGACTGGGCGTTTACACGGTACGGTAATGAAGTGGCAGATCGAAGATCCCATTGTAATATTATGCTCCTGGTACAGACAATATTGCCTTGAACAGCTTTTGCTTATTCCTCCAGAGCCCCTGGGAGTGTTGTTAGTGGCTACTGACCTAATCACTGCAGCAAGATGTCCACTGATAGGAAGATTGCCTATTTCTACGATGCTGATGTTGGGAACTTCCACTATGGTGAGTAGTTACTGCTCTGAACTACCTCAAGTGTGTAGAAATTTAAAAGATCAAAGAGTTGAAGAGTTGATTCAAATCTCGTATCTGGGGTGCGATTGAAATTTTAATTATAATTTAACTCCAAGAGACTGTGAGTGTCACTCATAATGAGTGTCAGTAACCACAGGCACTCGAATTATGTGTGGCCCCAGAATTAATTTTGCAGAAATTCGACTTTGTAGAAACCAATTTGTCCCAAACGGTGACACAAAATCATGTATAATTAGAAAACACTTCACTGGGGTACTAGCGTCGTTAAATCAGCCGTGTTTACTGTGTCTCATCACTTATCCTGCACAGAAGGACTGACTTATCGGTCGTCTTGAGAGAGCCGACTCCCATTGAGAGTCTGGCCCCACACGTTTGCCTCCTCCAGTTT
The DNA here is from genome assembly GCA_963931865.1 of Axinella damicornis. NCBI lineage: Eukaryota > Metazoa > Porifera > Demospongiae > Axinellida > Axinellidae > Axinella > Axinella damicornis. The sequence continues at coordinate 603,232 of OZ007517.1, read as the reverse complement.
AGTTTCCAGTTCATATCTTGTTCACATATATACCTATCAAGTAATGTGACATTCCGTAGACAGTGGGTGGGAGATTGGCCAAATGTTTGAGCTACGTAGTTAGCTAGGTAACTTGGGCTAGGAATGAGATACGAAACTCGGGTTTGCGCCATTGTGATCAGCATGAATGGAGCATTCTAATGATGTCCATTTTGCAGTAGGTTGAATTTTGACCCCAAATCATGGATTATAGTCTTTGGTTGAGTGCGATTTTTGACAAAAATGTGTCCGACAATGAAAACCATTTCAAGGACATCATTTGAAAGCTCCATTCACGCTGATCACAATGGTGCAATCCCCAGCTTCATATCTCATTCCTAGCTCAAGATACAATTCAGCTTTCCTTGGATGTTAGATTCGTATACTGTACTATACAGTAGTTGTATTAACCCTTGGTGCTGAACCCGCTCACTGCACATTAACCCTTGGTGCTGAACCCGCTCACTGCACATTAACCCTTGGTGCTGCACCCACTCACTGCACATTAACCCTTGGTGCTGAACCCGCTCACTGCACATTAACCCTTTGTGCTGCACCCGCTCACAGCACATTAACCCTTTGTGCTGCACATCAACCCTTTGTGCTGCACATTAACCCTTTGTGCTGCACATTAATTAACTCCAAGTCGATAGCAAATAGGACCATTATGCTGGTCTTCAGAGTCCCCTGAAGGTTGACTTGTGCTTGAGGGTGATGAGCCCTGTGTATGTTGCTGTTTCTCAGGTCAGGGACACCCCATGAAACCACACAGACTGGCCCTGGCCCACTCCTTGGTCCTCAACTACGGGCTCTACAAGAAGATGGAGGTTAGTGCGAAACACTTTCCTTCCTCACAAACCTAGTTTGAGGGTTGTCCTTTGTACGTCATGTGTGAGAGAACCAATGACTGTTACTGAGGTAGTCTCGTTCCCAGACCCTCAATACGTGTTGGGTCTGGGAACGAGACTATTACTGTTGATGTGGGTATGGGGCTGAACATGAGGTGTATGTATTCCTGTTCCATTCCGGTGTCAGGTGTACAGGCCGTACCGCGCCACACGCCACGACATGTGCCGGTTCCATGCTGAGGACTACATTGACTTCCTGCAGAGGTTTGAACCAGTCCTCTGTGTTTGATCAAACCATAATTACAGGGGCATACCCTCACTGGTATCGGCATTGTAAAGTTGCTTGCCTTGGTCCGTCTCTATCCAGAGTGACTCCGCAAAATATTTCTGGGTTCACGACCAGCCTCAGCCGGTTCAACGTGGGAGATGACTGGTGAGGGGGATGAGAGGTTGAGTGAATGTGATACACATCTGGTCTAATTCCTTTTCTACGCATGCACACACATATACCTTCGCATACCACACACCCACACCCTCACCCCCACAAGCCCTGTGTTCCCGGGGCTCTATGATTTCTGTTCCATCTACACTGGAGCGTCCCTAGAGGGGGCCGCGAAACTCAACAATGGGGTAAGTGCCTGTGTTCACTTTCAAGGAGTGAGTGAACCATGTGTGTGGTGTCAGTGTAATGTCCTCCATTCCTCCCTCAGAGCTGCGACATAGCCATCAACTGGGCAGGAGGATTGCATCACGCCAAGAAGTTTGAAGTATGCCGTCTCCTCCCCAACCTCATTCCTCAACACCTCCACTCTGCTCGGCGTGCAATGGCTGAGTGGTGGGCCGGGGAATGAGGCTGGGTTGTGCTATTGTAGAAGTGTTGTGTATTGTTGTTCTTCTGTGTCCAGGCATCAGGGTTCTGCTACGTCAATGACATTGTGATTGCCATCCTGGAGCTGCTGAAGTTAGTTCCATCCCCACCCCTCCCTCTCCCTCCCTCCCTCCCTCCCTCCCTCCCTCCCTCCCTCCCTCCCTCCCTCCCTCCCTCCCTCCCTCCCCTCCCCCCCTCCCTCCCTCTGTATGTATCTATCCAGTTGTCCCCCCCCCCCAACCACACACACACACTCAGGTACCACCCCCGTGTGCTGTATATTGATATTGACATTCACCATGGTGATGGAGTACAGGAGGCCTTCTACCTCACAGACAGGGTCATGTCCGTCTCCTTCCACAAGTACGGCAACTTCTTCTTTCCAGGCACAGGTAAGTCATAAGTGCACCACCCATGGTCTGAGCCCCACCCATGGTCTGAGCCCCACCCATGGTCTGAGCCCCGCCCATGGTCCATGTCCCACCCACGGTCTGAGCCCCACCCACGGTCTGAGCCCCACCCATGGTCTGAGCCCCGCCCATGGTCTGAGCCCCACCCACGGTCTGAGCCCCACCCACGGTCTGAGCCCCGCCCATGTCCTCTGCCCACAGGTGATATGTACGAGATAGGAGCAGAGAAAGGGAAGCACTACTCTGTCAACGTACCCCTGAAGGATGGCATCGATGACCAAAGTGAGTCATGTGACATCTATGTATGTATCTCCATGACAACAGTGACAATGGATCACATGATCCCCTTCCCCGCAGGTTATGTGAATCTGTTCAAGCCTGTTATACAATCCGTGATGGAGCACTACAGACCGACTTGCATAGTGTTACAGGTGACCTACCACACCTCTTTAAACTTCAGGCTGATGGTTGAAGAAGAGGCCCACATCTTATTTCTCTCTCTCTTCCACTAGTGTGGTGCTGACTCCCTCGGCTGTGACAGACTGGGCTGTTTCAACCTCAGCATCAAAGGACACGGGTCAGCTTCAGCTGTAAATGCCATGGAAAATGTCCTGTCCAATGACGTCTAAAATTGCAGACCATTCCCATATTCTTCCTCTTGTGGAATGGAATGGAAAACAGAGAATGAATATTCCTTTGGTCTCTCCTTGTACAGTGAGTGTGTGAAGTTTGTGCGGAGTTTCAATGTGCCCACGCTGGTGCTTGGTGGAGGTGGATACACCGTACGCAATGTCGCCCGCTGCTGGACATACGAGACATCACTTCTCATAGACTCTGATATCAGCAATGAGCTTCCTTACACTGGTAAACTGTGTGTGTGGTGAGTGAGTGTGGGTGGAGGGGGCTGGTGTCTCACCTCCAGCACTAACTGCTTCATGTATCGTACATTAGTGATTAGTGAGTGGTTCATGATCAGTAGACATGATATCACCCCTCTCCCTCCCCTCCTCCCCCCTCCCCTCCTCCCCCCTCCCCTCCTCCCCCCCTCCCCTCTACCCCTCCCCCCTCCCCCCTCCCCCCTCCCCCCTCCCCCTCCACACATTTTCTCTAGAATATTTTGAGTACTTTGCTCCGGACTTCACGCTCCATCCTGACGTCAGCACAAAGATTGAGAACCAGAACTCAAGACAGGTGGGTGTGGTTTCATCACATGACATCATGTGACTACTACTGGTAGCTGGATCACATGACAGCATGTGACCTGCTATTGTATCTGCAGTATTTGGAGCAGATTCGCCAGCAGGCGGTTGAGAGCCTCCGGGTCCTCCCTCACTCCCCAAGTGTTCAGATGCAGCAGGTGCCGCCTGACATGCTGAGTATGGAGGTGACCTCTGACCCTAGTCCAGACGAGCGGCAACCTGACATGGATGCTAGGTGTGTGTGTGTGTGTGTGTGTGCGCATGTGTTGAGTATGCAACTCTCCTCTCAGGATTGAACACATTGCCGAGTTCTATGACAGCAGTCACACCCAAGACCACACCACCGTCTCCATGGAAACAGTGTGACAGTCACATGATCCCACCGCTCTGTTTTGGCATCTTCATTTCGTACCTGCAGTCTTATCCTATTTATTTCTGTTTTCTACTTAGCTACGTACCGTGTTAGTCCTGCCAGCCGCTGTCCTGTACAGACACTGCTTGTGTGTTCACTAGATGATCAATTCCTGCCTAGTGCTTTTAATTATCAGATTGATGGATTTTTTTTCCCTGAGGAAGTTTCACTGCAGGTACGTGCAGCTGATCCTCTCTCATAGTGGTAGGAAGAAAGGGAGGTCCTTTGTCACGATATGCTGGGAGGGGAGGCAGGCCTGGAAGGGAGGTCCTTTGTCACGATATGCTGGGAGGGGAGGCAGGCCTGGAAGGGAGGTCCTTTGTCACGATATGCTGGGAGGGAAGGCAGGTCCTTTGTCACGATATGCTGGGAGGGGAGGCAGGGCCTGGAAGGGAGGTCCTTTGTCACGATATGCTGGGAGGGGAGGCAGGCCTGGAAGGTCCTTTGTCTCGATATGCTGGGAGGGGAGGCAGGCCTGGAAGGGAGGTCCTTTGTCACGATATGCTGGGAGGGGAGGCAGGTCCTTTGTCACGATATGCTGGGAGGGGAGGCAGGGCCTGGAAGGGAGGTCCTTTGTCATGATATGCTGGGAGGGGAGGCAGGTCCTTTGTCACGATATGCTGGGATCCCGAGGGGAGGCAGGGCCTGGAAGGGAGGTCCTTTGTCACGATATGCTGGGAGGGGAGGCAGGTCCTTTGTCACGATATGCTGGGAGGGGAGGCAGGGCCTGGAAGGGAGGTCCTTTGTCACAATATGCTGGGAGGGGAGGCAGGCCTGAAGGGAGGTCCTTTGTCACGATATGCTGGGAGGGGAGGCAGGGCCTGGAAGGGAGGTCCTGGTCCTGATCCAGCCCTGGTCTAGCAGTGCTTGGAAAGCTAGAGATGTCCAAAGGTCCCCTCCAGTTGTGATTGCTTACAGTGTATATATGCCCGCTGTGTTGTCAAGAATGAGACCAAAACAGCAGTGCTGGTCACGTTCCCAGACCTGGGTTTGGGAATGAGTCCAGAATACTACCATTCCCTTATCACCACTATAACAACTCACTGCAAAAAATATAAAACAATGTATATATAAATTCTGAGTGATTAAGACACTGTAGGGGAGGGGCAGAGTAGTGATTGCCATATAGCTTGGCCAGCTGATGACTATAGTCAGCACAGTCAACCTTGTCCTAGGCCTCGTTCCCATGCGGCCTGGGAACGAGGCTACTTTGTATTGTACCGTGACTCAAAGAAGCTTGAACTGTCCGAGAGTGATATCTGCAGTGGTTGAGAGATATATCACATCAGAACACGAGCCTAACTGTGCAACTGCACGGTACAGATTACGGGTTTTCAGGCCGAGTATTGCCATAAAGTTAGTACCCACAAATGAAGTGCAGAAATCTGTTCTTTGGCTTGTGGATGAGCATAGCAACCACATGCTACCTGTTGGTCCACTGAGAAGTTTCTCATCGACCAATGAGAGGTCAGTAATGATACATCATTCCTGTTTTAAAAACCAAAACGCTGAGGGGGCTGCACTCCTTTCAAACCGGGGGGATATCCCCTTTAGAAATCCCCTGGTTCTTTGGTTGAATGCAGGAGGTGCTCTAAACCGACCAGCTTTGGCTCCAACAGCTGGCTATAAGCCCACTAGGGTGCAGAGTACATTTCTGTTGCCCTTATAAGTACATAGGGTCTAAATGACGTCTAAATGCATCAAAGTTACTTCCTAAATCAGAATGCTAAAAGGTGCCTGAGAAGGACAATAACTGGAGATCATGAGGGTTGGCCTGAGGATCACATGATGTCACATGACTGCTGACTCACCGAGGCCTCTCCTTTGGACCATCCCTCTGGACACACCTCTCCGTGGATGTCAGTGAACTGGAATGCCTTCACTAATCTGAGTACCTCGGTCACCGACCGACCCACAGGAATGTCATTGATCATGGAACTGCGGACTATCCCCTTGTCATCAATAATGAATAATGCCCTGGAGGAATGGAGAGGGGCGGCGAGGGGATACGAGATTGAAAGAGCATACCCATCTATTCGAGATTACGGAGGCTGCTTTCCTTAATTCCAGAGGAGCCTCGTTTCCAGGCCGTCTCTTGCTCCGTTTCTAGCACTGCATACGTGACCTTTGAACTGTGTCACGTACGAGGATAAAAATGGAGCGGGGACAGCATGGGAATGAGGCCAGGAAATCTTATGTTGAACAGCCAATTCAAAAAAATTCAGACTAGTTAGAGAGCACGATGTCACCCTTCTAATATCAGACCCCCAAAGTGTGGAGAAGTGGCTTGGTCAAGTGTCCCGATTAGGGAGGTGTCTTAATTCAATTTAAGAGGGATTACACTGTATACCTCAAATTACCTGCATGAGCTCAGATTACCTCAGTGCTATTCCTTGGTCTTCGAGTAAGACTCCATAGTCCTTAGCAATCTGCTTGGTGACATCTGAAAGGAGTGGAATATTTATCTGACCAATACCTCCTCGTGATCTCGACATGCCAGTCCTGTATGTGTGAAGGTAAAGGTCTTTTATTGTACCTCCAAACCCAGCCAGCCAGAGGCAGTCTCCCGAGGGAAGGAGGAGAATTTAGGTTGCCTAGCAACTTCACTTCAGGGGTGGATTGTGCTTCCACAAGAAGCAACAGCCCAGGCCCAAGGAGAAAGAGCCAGCTAGCTATAGAGTGAGTGGAGGATTAGGGGGTGAGGGAGTGGGACACAGAGAGACAAGTTGTGGGGTAGCTGTGGCAAGGGGGAAGATGGGGATGGAGGGGGTGGGACAAAATGGGACTTGTAGATCTGGCTACAATGATACATTTCCACCGGCTCACCAAGCGAGATGGCAGTAATGGGAGTCACATGAGCAGGCCACGACATTACACTTGATCTTCTGGAACTCCTTGAGGCGTTCACTGAAGGCAATGATCTCAGTTGGGCATACAAATGTGCTGGAGAAACAAACACATTGTTCAATCCTCCCTTGGGTGGAAATACCATCCATCCTTCCACGCTGGAATAGCATCCACCATTCCTTGACACACAAATATTTTATTGAGGTCACTTAAGCTTGGTGGCCTCGTTCCCAGGCTCTCAAGAACGAGAGCCTGGAAACAAGGCTAGGTCACTTGGTGGCCAAGAGGTTAAAGTGCTCAATTGTTTGCCAGGCTAGCCGGACAGGAGTGTCGGATGCACCTGATCAGGCAAAAAGGAATGCGCCAACAAAGACCGCCATCCACTGAAGCAGCTGATTGTCCACACAAAGCGCATTACGTTGGCATACAAAGCACACCCTTCTAGTGGGTCTGGGAGCATGCCGCCCTGGAGGTCTGAGATTGCGTCTGCTGTAAATACAGCACGACACAAGCAAATATAAACAGCACAACGTGTGACGATGCCAGGGAACCTGCAGTGCACCAGACAGAATGTACGTGGACATTGGCCCACTGGCTGCCGGACCTCGTGCTAGAGGTTGCAGGTTCTAGCCCTAATATAGTCTCGCGAGTCAGCCACTCGCCACACCCACGGTGTGGTGAGAGGCTGGCTTGAGAGACTAGCCCCAATATGCAACTGGGGGTTTTCTTTCCCATTCAGGTTGCACTCAGCCCTACCCCCAAAGTTGAGAAGGGGTATTACATTTTCGTCCTTTGGAGGGGAAATTAGGCTGTTGGCAATAGCCACCATTGTGGCAACCCCCTCAGGGGTAATAGAAATGTTAAAATGCACTTACAAGTCGTTTGGGTAGAAGAAGAAGATGAGGTAGCTACCTGCAGTGGAACAAACACGAGTGTGTCGACTCTTTAATCACTACATGCTGCTCCTTTGAGTCAGACCCAGAGCGCGTAGGCGCGAGCTATAATTATAGGTCTGGCTTCGCTAGGCTACACACAGACACACACGCACCCTTGTACTGGTCTAGCGAGATCTCCTCGAAGTCGTCGTCAATGACGGCCGTGCCAGACCAGTACGGTGCCGGCTGCTGCACTCTGGCCATCGTTTACCTGCGGTCTAGCAATGACCACGCCCACAATGTACCAACATTATGGTTCAAAGGGCGGGGCTGCTAATCCGCGCATGGTAATTAATTTGTGGAAGACTGCCTACCCTGGCTGGTCACGGAAGTAACTCCAAGGCATAATTATAGACAACAAATTTTGACATGATTAGCCCTCAATATCTGTAGCCTTGTTCCCAGGCCTGAGAGGAACATGGCTACAGGGGGGGGGGGGGGACTTTTCTCTATGTCAAAATTGGTCAAAACCGGTTTTTGTGGTTTTTCTGGTTTTGAGGTAGCTAGCTAGCTAACTGGAAAAAGTTGCTAGGAATGGAGTTTCTGTTCTGAAAGATTTTGAAGGTTGTACTGAGAGAACTAGTTTGATTTGGCAAGGTTTAGGAGTTACGTTTTGGAGGGGTTCGACTGATGGTTTTGAAGGTTTTGACTGAAGGTTCTGGTGGTTTGATGGTTTTGATGGTTTCAACTCAAGTTACTGATGGTTTTGATGGTTGTGGTGGTTTTGGTGGCTTTGATGGTTTTGGTGGCTTTGATAGTTTCAACTCAAGTTACTGGTGGTTTCGATGGTTTTGATGGTTGCAACTGGTGGTTTTGATGGTTGTGGTGGTTTTGGTGGTTTTGATGGTTTTGATGGTTATCGGTGGTTTTGATGGTTTTGATGGTATTGATGGTTATCGGTGGTTTTGGTGGTTTTGATGGTTTTGGTGGTTTCAACTGAAGTTTGCCTTGTAGTATGCAGGTACCCCGAGATTGCCTCATCATGCATCCTCAATGACTTTCCTGAATCTGATTCTGGTGTAGCTAGCTATATATATATATTATATACTACTTTCTGGCAGCCAATCTTCTGCTTGTTTGAATAAATTAATCCGAGAAGAATAGGACGTGTATGTGTTGTGGGTCCGGGTACTTATGCAACCTCATTGTGAGGTCATCACGAAAAATGCTCCTAATAAGAGCACACTGGGCCATGAGAAAGATGGGAGATGTCTGAACCACCTGATCCATGTTACAACCTGCCTGCTGTATATGAAGTCTGTTACTACATCTATGGTGTAGCTCCACACCTCCAACATGTATTAATAGAACAATATACATCTATGGTGTAGCTCCAGACCTCCAACATGTATTAATAAAGAACAATATCATACCATACACACATGGCTCTGAATTCGAAATAAAACACCGCACCACCACCAAACGCTCGAAATTGAACTATGCATGGTGTACGACTGAGGAGAGATATATCAACGTGCCAACAAAGGCCGCAAAATTGGCAATGATAGCTACACAGATCGTAGTCAGATCAGCTCAATACTACAGTACCGGAGAAGTTTTCAAAGCTCATTTCTGATTGGTTCACTTAGGTCATGTGCCCTTGCATTAGTGCATACTTAGGGTATATAAGGGCAGGTTAGGGTGTAATTGTTAGCTAATAGAATTCAAGCTTTGAAATGTACTCCGGGATAGCTCGATATCGACATCACGTGCAGAGGCACGTGCGCAGCTCAGATTTATCTATATTGCACATGACGCGTACAGCGTGGTATGAAGAACGCCATGAGATCGAGTCATGCAAAACACCAAAACCATCAAAACCAATGATAACCACCAAAACCATCAAAACCACCAAAACCAATGATAACCACCAAAACCATCAAAACCACCAAAACCAATGATAACCACCAAAACCATCAAAACCATCAAAACCACCAAAACCAATGATAACCATCAAAACCACCAAAACCATCAAAACCACCAAAACCATCAAAACCACCAAAACCAATGATAACCATCAAAACCACCAAAACCAATGATAACCACCAAAACCATCAAAACCATCAAAACCACCAAAACCAATGATAACCATCAAAACCACCAAAACCATCAAACCAAAACCATCAGCTAGCTCAGTTAAAGTTAAATCCACAAAAACCGCCAAAGCAACAAAATCATAAAAACCATCAATAATGATATGCAGGAAACAATAGCTACAAGATACAATGTGAATACAAATACAATGTGAATACAACATGAATCATTCATCAAAACCACCAAAACCATGAAAACCGGTTTTGATCCAATTAGTTAATATGTAGCATCCCCTATAATTCGCCATAGATGTCTCTATGGGGTTAACGTAATTAGCCACTGTTAACGTTAACTCCTATATATACTGTATGTACTGATCTCATTCCATGCATGACGTATCTGATTCTCATGACTTGCACAAGGCAGCACCTTCTGCACAGAACATGCCTTGCAAAAAAAAATAAATAAATAAGCATTGAGTACAAAATATTATAGCAGACGGCTAGTTGATTGTCCCCTATAATAATAAACTGATCAAGTTGTGTCAGGGTTAGATTGATTTCGTGAGGTCTGGGTGGGGCGTCGGAGGGGACAGGGTTCTGCGTAGCGCCAGGTCCGAGGAGCCCGGAGGGGAGAGGGTGAACAGCTGCTGGGTGTGGTAGTGGGTGTGGCTGTTGGGGGTGGGGTCTGCTTCATGGACCACGTGGGACGAGAGCTGTCGTGTGAATTTGACGCAGGAGGCTGCGTACTGTGAGAGGTCATCCGCTATACTGGGGTGTCTGCATCAGAGAGTATTGTGCAGTTTTGGAAGGAAGAGAGAGGGGATGGAGGGAGAACAGGAGGGAGGGAGGGAGGGAGGGAGGGAGGGAGGGAGGGAGGGAGGGAAGGGGGAAGAGGAAAGGGAGACGATGATTTCATTGTTGAAGATCCCATGCCATGGGCTGCAGTGGATGTCCTACCTGCTAAGAATACCCGGAGTGGCCAGTGGTGTCTCCGGTGCCTCCTGCAGTGATAGAGGATGAGCTCAATACTCTACAGCCCGTAACAGAGAGATCCGGCCCCACCAGCAGTATCTCCCCTCCCCCACCTAACCCTCCCTCTCCCCCACCTGCAGTATCTCCCCACCCCCCTCCCCTAGCCCACTCCCTTCCCCCTCCTAACCCTCCCTCTCCCCCCACCTGCAGTATCCATGGGTGTTGGAGGACCTGGTGTGCTGACAACCTTTGCTGCGAGTCCTTCACCAGCAGCTGTGAAATAAGCTCCTTAGCCTCAGGGGAAATCCCCTCCCATTCCTGCAAGCAAGTGGTAGATGAGTACATAGCACTCCCTACCACCACATGGCATGCACACACACACTAAACAAACTTGACTCACTTTCTCTGAAAATTCATACTCGCCATTTTTTATTCTTGTCAACAGCATGTCCTGTATATAGCATGAACAAGGGACAAAGTCAAACAGGTCCCCTAGTCACCTCCACACCTGAAACCTTTCGCAGGTCCCCCCCCCCCCCCCCCACATACACACACACACCTGACACCTCTCACAGGTCTCCCCCTTCTCCCATCCACAGTTGCCACCACAGCGACCAGAAAATGGCGGGTGCCCTGACAGCATCATGTACAGGGTGACACCGAGACTCCACAAGTCACACTTCTTGTCGTAGGAGAATGCTTCCCCCATAAAAGTGTCAACCACTTCAGGAGCCATGTACTCCGCGGACCCCACAGGAGTGAAGAGCACGGGCGTGGTGGTCGGAGTGTGGCCCCCCATCAGCACACCACAGCTGCTGAGGTCAAAGTCACATATCCGAATGGGAACCACCTGAAGATGGGGGGATATGAGTTACCATGGTAACAATTAAATTAATTAGCAGGGGTGATCCCTCTCACAAATACTACCTTGTCTGTCCTCTCACAGAGAATGTTGTCCGGTTTGAGGTCGCGGTGTGCAATGCCCCTGTCATGGAGAAAGGCCAGAGCACTGGCGACTTGGTGCACCACGAGACTTGCATCACGTTCAGTGAACCGCTCGTGCTTCCTAATGTGAGCCAACAGTGGACCTAAGGGAGGACACGTACACATGTGTACTACAGCCATTGCCATGGCAACAACAGCACACACTGCACCAGGGAACACGATAAGGAAAAGTGTTCAGATACCAATCGCTGCTCTCTGATTGGTCAAACCTTATCGTCTCTATGTGTTTACCTCCACTCATCTTTTCAAACACCAAATGAAATCTGAGGGAGAGGAAACATAGCACAAAAGATTCATGAGTTTCAGCCAAATAGCACCCTCAGGCCCACCTCTCGTCATCTTCAAAGGAATCCACAAGCAGAAGAATACGCCTGCAGGGAGACAAATCAACAATCCATACGACGTCACAATACCCCTTGTATGAGTCACATGACCTCATACGACAGCACAAGACAAGTTACAAGACTTCCACAAATACAAGGTGGAGATATCACATGACATCCACATGGGCTAATGACCTATTGTTTCTGCAGGTGTAGAGAATCTCACGTTCTCTCAATACCATTTCACGCACGCGATCTGAAGTCTTGGGAACAATCTGAAAATGAGAGAGTGCATCACATGACCTCACATGGCATCACATGACATCGTTCCTCAGTGAACACATGTACCTTCACTGCAAACTCTTGTCCGGTGGTCTTGTTACGGCAGGTGCTGACCGACGAGTGAGCACCTCTCCCTAACTCCTCCCCTGTCAACATGTACATGTCTGGGTGGGAGTGTGTGAGGGGGAGGGGGTGAGTATGTGAGGGGGAGGGGGTGAGTGTGTGAGGGGGAGGGGGAGGTGAGCCGAGAGACACAGAGAGAGAGAACTAGATGGAGAAAATGGGTAGAGTTATTTTCTTGATTCTGGTCACCTACCGTCAAAGTTTTGAGATTTGGGAGGCTTTCTTGACCGTCTTCTCCTCCTACCGGGCCTCAGTCGACTGTCAGTGGGTGCACCAAGGGTCAGAGTGCTGGGTGCTAGAGGGAGAAGAGTGGGGAGTATGACCCTCTGGTTAGCATAGTGTTGTCTAATGTGAATCACCATGGTTACCACACTGCAGCTCGCATGATAGATCAAAAGATCTGCCCATTTTGCATTCCGTGTATCATGATGTATAGTCACAGCTAGCCTCATTCCCAGACCCGAGATCTTCATCCCGGGAACTGGAGGCTAACTCATGATCACTACTACACACACCTTCTTTGCCCTGTCCATTGCTCGTCTCTACACACAACTGCAGGAGAGATATGACAACTTCTGTTAGGCCAGACCAATTGATGTAATTGCAGGGACTTACTCTACACATTTAGCTAGGTATCTTGGGCTAGGAAGGAGATATGAAGCTGGGATTCGCACCATTGTGATCAGCGTGAGTGGAGCATTCCAATAATGTCCATTTTGCAGTAGGTTGAATTTTGACCCCAAATCATGAAAAACCATGGATTATAGCCTTTGGTCGAGTGCGATTTTTGGCAAAAATGTGACCGACAACAAAAAACATTTCAAGGACATCATTTGAAAGCTCTAGTCACGCTGATCACAATGGTGCAATTCCCAGCTTCGTACCTCATTCATGTACTGAGATACAATGCAACTTGCCTTGAACCTTAGACTCCTATGCTCTTGTTAGTCTCATGCCCAGACCACACCCCCTCGACTATGCTCTTGTGTGCCCCCCCCCCCCCCCCCCCTCCCCCCCCCCCCCACACACACACACACACAAGAGCCTGGGATCTGAGCAGCAAGTAATTTATGCCTTTAGAATGCAACCACACAAATACAATATAGTGGTCCAATATTAGTTACAGCTTCCTGTCACATGAGAATCTTGCGAACAGGCTCCATCTCCATTCTATCACTGACGTCATACCAGATCTGACCTGGGAACGAGCCTCCATTCTACAACTGATGTCATACCAGATCTGACCTTGGAACGAGCCTCCCTTCTACAACTGATGTCATACCAGATCTGACCTGGGAACAAGCCTCCATTCTACAACTGATGTCATACCAGATCTGACCTTGGAACGAGCCTCCCTTCTACAACTGATGTCATACCAGATCTGACCTGGGAACGAGCCTCCATTCTACAACTGATGTCATACCAGATCTGACCTTGGAACGAGCCTCCCTTCTACAACTGATGTCATACCAGATCTGACCTGGGAACGAGCCTCCATTCTACAACTGATGTCATACCAGATCTGACCTTGGAACGAGCCTCCCTTCTACAACTGATGTCATACCAGATCTGACCTTGGAACGAGCCTCCCTTCTACACCTGATGTCATACCAGATCTGACCTGGGAACGAGCCTCCCTTCTACAACTGATGTCATACCAGATCTGACCTTGGAACGAGCCTCCCTTCTACAACTGACAGATCTGACCTTGGAACGAGCCTCCCTTCTACAACTGATGTCATACCAGATCTGACCTTGGAACGAGCCTCCCTTCTACAACTGATGTCATACCAGATCTGGCCTGGGAACGAATCTCAATTCTACCACCAACGTCATGGCCTGGGAATGTGGGTACGTCCTACGACTAACATCATACCGGAGTGAGGGAGAAATGCTTGTGGATACAGAGAAGCTGAAATGAGACCTCTGTCAGTTTTAGTACGTACAAAGATACAGGGTTAGCAACCAATGACTCGATTCCCCCCTCACATGGAACGTCTCGTGGAAGTGCTTGAGGTCCTCCTTCTGCTTCTCCAGCTCCAAGGAATCCTGTTTGACTGGTTTGACCTGCTTCCCCTCCTGACCCTCCTGCAACACTGGTGAATCGAGCTGGAAGTACGAAATTACTCTTGTCAACAGCTGGCACAAAATTAACGCACCAGAGAAATTTTAGCTGGCAAAAGTTTGAGCTGGTCCATGTCACCTTTGGTGACAGGATGAGGTAATATGACACTGCTTCTTGAACAAGTCTGTAGGTATTTTGTTGTCGTATGTTGTGACTCAGTGGTTTGTTTGTCCCTGTATATAAGGCCTATAGCCTCATTCCCAGGCCTACCCTGTTTTTTTTCTGTGGTTTGTGTTGAGAATAACACACAACGGATGCGGATGAGCAGCTCTCATCCATGCATTATTGTCAATACAAACTGAAGAACCGAAAACAGGGTAGGCCTGGGAACGAGGCTATATAAGGCCTTCGTACAGTACAGTACCACTGCTGGTGATCGTGACTCTAATACTGTCCTGCCAAGAAAGTATTTATAGCGGCAGCTCAACAGCGATAAAGACTATAGTTGCATTCTTCAATTGCAAGTACGATCAGGTAGATCTTAGTCTTGTCTTCCCTTCCGCAGTGACAATTCGCTCCGCAGAGGTACATTATAAAGTTACAAAGAGCACCTGGTATGTACATACCCCCCAGACACAATCTGTAGTCCAACAAGACATCCAGTCAAGCACGAGTTAGTTTTGTTCCTAGTATAACAAGATAGCTCTTCGCTTTCTCCAGCGCGCGACCGCTTTCAGTATCCGTGCTGGGGAAAATTTGAGGGGCTTGCCCGCTAGACTAGTTTTGTTCCCAGGCAGCAGGAGCAACACTTCGTCTACAGTCTGGGATGTTGGATGGAAAGGCCATCACTATGCACACTGCCTGAGCTACTGTGTGGGTGTGGGCTGGTTCATGAGCCTACACACTGCCAGAAGAGTGTTTGCGACTTGCATCAAAAGCGATCAAGGTGATCAAAGGATAATGACCGACAAGATCATGGATTAACGTGCAAATATAACGGAAGGCGTGTCATGATATCCTTGAGCTTCGAGACGATCAAGCTCTCATTTGGAGCAAGATCAAAGGATCAAAGATAGCTAGCTGTGTAATCACGTACCTTGAAGTTCTCTTTGAACTTTTTGAGGTCCTTTAGCGCCTCTTCCCGCTCCATGATCTGTCGTCAGAAAGTAAGGATGCATAGATACATGAGATACACTGGATAGACGTAGTGACTGCTATTGGGGTGACGTAATGGCACAGCCGGGCGCGGGGATAACCCTATATAGGCCTTGGGCCTACCCAATAATTGAATAATTGCGCGCACTAATGAAATTAAGTGGCCGACTAAACAGGAAATTAATGCAGACATGTTATGAATCATGATGTAGAGATCGCCGAGTTATCTAAGCTACATGTACTACTCGGTATAATTTCAGCATGATTGCTCGACTGTAAGCTACTCCGATCTGGCGCAGGGCGGGAGGGAGAATCATGATGGCTGATGTTTGCACCTGCTCCGTTTCTCACAAGCTGACAGAGGATAGATCCAAGGCGATCCGAAAGGTCGGTAGAATAATTAATTCATGAGTTTAGGCGTATGCATATCTAAGCCCATATTCGTGTGTATCGTTTGGAGTGTGGCGGTATTCTCGGTGGGACATTGTGTCTGTGCTGCATGATCATCCGTCCATGGCTGCACACAGGCTTCCCAGCTGGTGGACAAGATCCGGATGCTCGGCGGGCTCACCATCAAGGACAGAACGTACCATCTTAAGAACTACAGATCGTGTTTTATTGGTGAGTGCATGCATAGAACTATGGTGCAGTCTTCTTTAATATTTTCCTAGAGGCAGGCTCCTCTCCCCAATAGATTTGGGATGCTCTGATTCTAGAGCACATTCTTTTGACATGTGGTAAACTGAAAGTGCATGATTTGTGTGTACTGTATGTGGATGACTAACTGCAGTAGTGTGGTAGCAAACAAGCAGAAGACAAATCTGTGATCGTGACCTCAACTGCTGATCCATTGTAATGCTGCCTCACTGTTGTGTTCCCTCCGCCAGGCAGGGACAAAAACTGGGCCAACTGTAAACACAAAACAATGCTCTTATCTTTCCATGATAGATAGATAGATAGATAGATTGATGGATGGATGGATGGATATATATATATATATAGATATATAGATAGATAGATAGATAGATAGATAGTAGGTGGACAGATAGACAGATGGATCTGTGATAGTGACCTTCAGTGCTGACCATTGTAATACTGTTCAGGCAAAGGAAAAAATGGCCAATTGTAAGCAAAAAACAATGCTTTTTCATGACAGATAGATGGATAGATAGATAGATGGATAGATAGATAGATGGATAGATAGATAGATAGATAGGTAGATAGATAGATAGATAGGTAGATAGATAGATAGAGTGGTAAGGTCGTACCAGCCATACTGGAATCACTAGCCCTGCTGTGTAAGCAAGCTGTCCAAGCTGATGCCATGTTTCAGGGAGAAGGTATACCCTGATGGGAAGCCGTAGTAGCAGCGTTCCCAGGCCTCCACGCCCAGCTTCTGTCGTGTTCAGCAAGCAACAATAGCTGGGGGTGGAGGCCTGGGAACGAGACCTGCTGGGCGTGGAGGCCTGGGAACGAGACCTGCTGGGCGTGGAGGCCTGGGAACGAGACCTGCTGGGGGTGGAGGCCTGGGAACGAGACCTGCTGGGGATGGAGGCCTGGGAACGAGACCTGCTGGGCGTGGAGGCCTGGGAACGGGGCTACAGCCATAGAATGAGGCCAGCTGTATGTACGAGTTGGTGGATGCAATCAGAGTCTGCTCAGGTATCCACGAGGTGAGAGTAAGCATGGTTCTGAAGGTGAGTCTGCCCCAGCGAGTGTTATTGCTACCAGGAGTGCAGTTTCCAATTGAGAATTAGCAGACAATGTGGCAAGCTCTTAAAAATATGCACATGCACGCACTGTTCTCCTCAAGCAAAAACAACACACTTCCATCACAACAACATCTTTAGAGTGTCAGTAAATTGACATTCAGTGTCACATGTCACGTACCATACCTGAATGCTGTTGACCGATTGGGAGAGCATAGACAGTGTGCGGCGGCCAGGGGTGTTTGCGTTGGTCCCAGGATCATTGTGTTGGGATGGCTTTGGCATGTACAGTATGTGGCCGTGGGATGGTCTGGCTGTAATGGTCATGTGATTAATCACATGACCATTACAGCCAGACCATCCCACGGCCATGGGGGAGGTCATGTGATGGGGCCGGGGGAGGGGGGAAGTCATGTGATGAGAGGGAGGTCATGTGGAGGTCATGTGATGCGGGGGAGTTCACTGGATGAATGTCTGATGTGATAGGCAGATTAGAACTTGAGCCTAAAGTATGTTGTGCTGAATGCGTGTTGTTGCTTGCATTACCTTTGCAGACATAATACAGATGTATACAAGATGTTAGTTTAGAATCCCAGCCCAATACAAACATGATTATTTTGTCTCACTGCTCTCGGCAATAAGGTGAAACTTTGGTGGGATTACCGGGTGTTCAGCCTATACCCCAGCCTCGATCTGCTTGGGGAGGTGACCGTCCATCCCAGCTGCGACCGGAGTCCCAGCATGTGACTGTCCAAAAACTGCCTGTGACCACGTGACCCGCTGCTAAATTGCCGTTGACCCTGTGTCCACCGTGACAGTGGCTTTTTGTAGTATACAGAAAGCCACACCTAATTAAGCCACACCTACATCCACCATATATGGGATTGTAGCCTCATTCCCAGACCCCTCCCCCACCTTGGGTTGGGACGGGACTTTGACCTCTTGCCACCACTTGCACACTTCCACCTGCTTGGGGAGGTGCTGGCAGAGAGGAACCACCTTTGTTTAGGAGACGCTAAGCAGGTGGAATTCGATACACAAAACAGTGCCATGTGACTCTGCCTATGGTATAATGTGATGTTTCCTATGTGTTGAGACAGTGTGATGTGACCTTCCTATGGGTTCTGATTGTCCCACATCACAACACTAGCAGTGAGGGCAAACAACTACACCTGCCCTCCTTATGGGTGAGTGGACTTTGTGGCCATCCCATTTTTCTCTGAAAATACATATTCAAAGCTGAAATGCAGTAGCAGTGTTCAAGGTCACAGATACCCCATAAATGACATCTGAAAATGCATTTTGCAAATTTCAAACAAAGTAGCAGCTTGATTCTGACGGTGGTACAATTGGGCCAACATAGAATCCAGTTTTCAATGCAACTGTTGATGACCATCCAGAGAGTGGGCTCTTCAGGCCAATCTGTCCACAATAATGTAACTGCTGTGATGTTGATAACTCATGCACATCAGACTTTGAAAATAAGAAAATGGAAATCTGGTGGTTGTTTTCCATTATCTCTGAATTGCATGACCTCATGGTGTATATCTTGCCAAACCAGTTAGGCAAGCATAATACTTTTGTATGCCCTCATGGTGTAACTTGCCAAACCAGTTGGGTTAGCCCCCTGGATGCCAACAATCCATGCATTGTTCGTCTGCCATAACTATGCCCAACTGCATTTACTCCATCTTGAACTACTCTGTCTAACTCCTGAGCTGATAGATTACTGCGGTAATGAATATATTATGTTCAGAGCAAAACCTCCTGACACTTCGAGCTGAAAACCCACGAACTCCATAGTGTTGCTGCTGCAAGAACTCACTAATCTGTTCATGTGTGTACCCGTCTTCCACCATACATCTGATATCAGCAGAATAACTCTCCATTTTTCTGTTAGCTTCAAACTGATTATGTAATACTTTTATACAGCATGTGCTGTATAAAAGTATTACATTTTCTTACGAGGGGCAACCGCACTCCTGGTAGCCGTTGCAACTCCGCGGTTGCCTCGCCGTAGTGCAGGCTAATTATTGCAATTCGTTCCAATTAACGCACATGCCACGTGGCAACCACGCTCAGTCGATCGCGAGCAATGGCGACCAAAACGAAAACGAAGACAAGACATTATTACAGCACTCACAACTTAGCCAGCACGGTGAGTTTCGGCATGTAAGCGTCAGTGGACGACAGTGATCACGGCTGTGTGGTCAGAATCTTCGTGTGCCTTTCCTAAGAACGGTACTGCCACCGGAAGTCGAAGAGAGCGCTCGAGCAATGGCGGCCAACGGCGAGACAAAAGCGTTCATATCTCTACCACCAAGGTGAGTTTCAGCACAATTATTTTGATTTTGTGTCACTGCATCATAGCGATCACGACAGTGTAGTCAGAATCTTTGTAGGCCATTCCGAAGTAGTCAAACGTTTATTATTTAGTTTAGATTAGTTTAGATTAGATTACATTACGCGGCACAATTTTTCCCCTACCAGGAGTGTAATTTTCAAAGTCTGATGTGCATGAGTTATCAACATCACAGCAGTTACATTATTGTGGACAGATTGGCCTGAAGAGCCCACTCTCTGGATGGTCATCAACAGTTGCATTGAAAACTGGATTCTATGTTGGCCCAATTGTACCACCGTCAGAATCAAGCTGCTACTTTGTTTGAAAACTTGCAAAATGCATTTCAGATGTCATTTATGGGGTATCTGTGACCTTGAACACTGCTACTGCATTTCAGCTTTGAATATGTATTTTCAGAGAAAAATGGGATGGCCACAAAGTCCACTCACCCCTTATGACACCTGCCCTCCTTATGTGCACACACATGCTCTCCTTGTGTGGTTCATGTACATGTGCAGCCAACTCCTCCCACCTCCACTCTCGAATATGCATGATTGATTCCTCCTCCTCCTCCCAACTCCCTCCATTCCTCCTCCTGCTTTTCCATTCCCCTCTCCCAATTCCTCTGTTTCCTCCTCCTCCCCCTCCTCCCCCTCCCCCTCCCCCTCCCCTTCCTCCTCCCCCTCCTCCTCCCCCTCCCCCTCCTCCCCCTCCTCCCCCTCCTTTCCTCCGCCATGTCAGCCTCAGAGCTAGTGGAGTGGTTGATCTCCAGTGGAGAGGCGACAGACAAGAAGAAGGCGGTGGAACTGGGCCAGGTGAAGCTCTGTGTGTGTGTGTGTGTGGTGTGACTGTGTGTGTGTGGATACTCTAAACGCCTGCTCTTATAGGCACATGTATATCTGAAGCGAAATCCTCACACACACACACCTCCCCTCCTCACACACACACACCTCCCCTCCTCACACACACACACACACACACACACACACACACACACAGCTCCTGGTGAACACAGACTACATCCACCACGTTGTTGATGAGCACAACTTTGAGGACTCCTACCTGTTCTTCCGGTTTAGGCAGGACGGTCAGTGTCCCTATTCCTAGTCCAGAAACCTCATTCCTAGACCAGAAACCTCATTCCGTTCCATAGAATCGAAATCTCATACCCACAATTCCATTCCACTGCAGAGCCCCCAGGGTATGTGATGCAGGGACCCTCGGTGGCATACATGAAGGGCCAGGAGGGAGCGTTGATCAGCGTCCTGGCAAGGAAGAGAGCCGTTCTGGGATGGACGTACTACACCTACGTGCTGTCTCCCAGCACCTCCACACTATTTGAGTACAGATCGGAGTTGGTTAGTATCTGATTGTGTGCATGTTAACAATGTCCTGCATGTGATGTTAACAATGTCCTGCATGTGATGTTGACAATGTCCTGCATGTGATGTTGACAATGTCCTGCATGTGATGTTGACAATGTCCTGCATGTGATGTTGACAATGTCCTGCATGTGATGTTGACAATGTCCTGCATGTGATGTTGACAATGTCCTGCATGTGATGTTGACAATGTCCTGCATGTGATGTTGACAATGTCCTGCATGTGATGTTGACAATGTCCTGCATGTGATGTTGACAATGTCCTGCATGTGATGTTGACAATGTCCTGCATGTGATGTTGACAATGTCCTGCATGTGATGTTGACAATGTCCTGCATGTGATGTTGACAATGTCCTGCATGTGATGTTAACAATGTCCTGCATGCGATGTTGGTCCTGCATGTGATGTTAACAATGTCCTGCATGTGATGTTAACAATGTCCTGCATGTGATGTTGACAATGTCCTGCATGTGATGTTAACAATGTCCTGCATGTGATGTCAACAATGTCCTGCATGTGATGTTAACAATGTCCTGCATGTGATGTTAACAATGTCCTGCATGTGATGTTAAGCATGTGATGTTGACAATGTCCTGCATGTGATGTTGACAATGTCCTGCATGTGATGTTAACAATGTCCTGCATGTGATGTTAACAATGTCCTGCATGTGATGTTGACAATGTCCTGCATGTGATGTTGACAATGTCCTGCATGTGATGTTGACGATGTCCTGCATGTGATGTTAACAATGTCCTGCATGTGATGTTAACAATGTCCTGCATGTGATGTTAACAATGTCCTGCATGTGATGTTAAGCATGTGATGTCAACAATGTCCTGCATGTGATGTTAACAATGTCCTGCATGTGATGTCAACAATGTCCTGCATGTGATGTTAACAATGTCCTGCATGTGATGTTAACAATGTCCTGCATGTGATGTTGACAATGTCCTGCATGTGATGTTAACAATGTCCTGCATGTGATGTTAACAATGTCCTGCATGTGATGTTAACAATGTCCTGCATGTAATGTTGACAATGTCCTGCATGTGTTGTTAACAATGTCCTGCATGTGATGTTGACGATGTCCAGCACCACTAGTAATATATTTTTACA
>OZ007517.1:571181-576181 GCA_963931865.1 Axinella damicornis | reverse complement strand
GTGCCACAGAGGGTCCACGTACGTCCCTTCACACGCTTTGCAAAACCAAAGTCAGTGATCTAAGGATAGAATTACAGACCCAAAATATCATAAGGATATCTCATATCTAGCTCGTTCCCAGGCAGTCCTCCCCAACATTTGGTTGCAAAAACTGGTACGTCTGGGGAGGAGCCTGGGAAGGGGAGGAGCCTGGGAACGAGGCTATCTCTATCCAGGTGAGAGAGAATGGCATCACAACCTTCGTCAACAAACTACACGCCTGGCAGGAGATAAAGTGTTCCAAGCTTGAGCAACACTCAGGAAGTCGAAGGTTCTGGTTGCACACATGTACACTGACACTGGGCTTGGTAGTGCACGTACGAGCACTTCCAGTGGTTCGAAGGACAGAGGAGGGACAAAAAAATGGGGCATGGGAAACAAAGAGGGAGTGGCAAAGCTAGTTTGCAATCTTCAAGGCAGGCTGGAGCAACAAGGTTCTCAGGGGAGGTGAATGCCTCTCATCCCCCCCCCCCCCCCCCGAAATTAATCCTCCTCTTGTCTTCCTGTTGGCCATCACAGCTTGCTTCGACTTAGTCTCGTTCCCAGACCGTTTATCCAGCGTGTGTATCGCTTCCAGTATAACGCAATACTAAAAGCAATCCGTGCCGGGGTTGGTTGGGTCTGGGACCGAGACTAGCTTCGACTGTAGTTGGTTTTATCGGAACAAGCCTGCACAGGTGGAACCACTGGCGGCTGAGTAACCTTGACATAGCCCTGCTGGTCAACACATGCAAAGATGGCTACCAGAGTGGACTGGTGGCTGACTAACCTTAACATAGCCCTGCTGGTCAATTAAAATATTCTCGGGCTTCAGGTCTCTGTTGAAAGAGGGGAGACCAGTTTACTGAATAATATACAAAGAGAATATGTAATACTGGTATGCAGGGAGTACACATCAAGCAGTAGTATACTGACTAGTATTACAGAGGGTATACTGAGGAATGTCCCAACAGTATACTGAGGGCATACCCCAAGTGTATACACAGTGGATGCCAAGAGGGTATACTGAGGGATTGCCCAGAGGGTATACTGAGGGAGTGCCCAGAGGGTATACTGAGGGAGTGCCCAGTGTCCAACGTACCTGTACACAATGTCGAGATGGTGGAGGTACTCGAAGGCCAGCACAATCTGTGATGCGTAAAACCTGGAGTGGACCTCACTGCAGAGAGACGGCACATGATAGGTCAGCTTGGAACACTATTGCAGGACATGTGTGCATGTCAGTATACCATAGTATACTCCAGGACATGTGCACATGCTAGTGTAGTACAGTACACAACAGCATGACAGACGGTGCATGAGTCGATATTCTGTATCCCAATCAGCCCTCCTGCCCTCTACCTCCTCCCCTCTCTCTCACCCCCCCCCCCCCCCCCCCCACCCTCTCCATCCCTTCTCTTTCCCTCCCCTCTCCCCCTTACCTCCCTCTCTCACCTCTCTCTCTCCCCCCCCCCCCCCCCCCCCCCTCTCCCTCCCTCACCTGAATCTGCCAATTCTTCTCAGATGGGAGAACATTTCTCCTCCAGGTACAAACTCCATTACCATGTAAAGGTACGAATTGTCCTGTGATGTGCAAGTGTGAGTGTGAGGGTGTGTGTGTGTGAGGGGGTGTGTGTGTGAGGGTGTGTGAGGGTGTGTGAGGGGTGCGAGTGTGTGAGGGGTGAGGGGATGAGTTCTTAAAGGTGTGCAGGGATATGAGGGTGTGGTTACATGTACCTGTAGACTCTGGTCACTACAAGCACCTTGCTGTTGGTCACTACAAGCACCTTGCTGTTGGGCATAACGTTTATTAAGCGCATACTTTCTGCATACATGTAGCAACATTACTGCAAGTCAGTGACTTCAAGGAAGGGCGAACCTGCTGTTCTCAGAGCCAAGATGCCACGCACCGTACAGTGTAGTCAGGCATGGGTGGGAGTACAGACGGACTAAATGAGGCCAGCACGTCGTTGATCAGGGTTCGGCCTAGGCTTGTATAGCAGGTGGTGTACCATTCTGTTGAAGGGTTAGATCTTTGAATTTCACCTTTCTGAAATGGTACCTGAGGCCCTTGTTGATCGAACACTTTGTCCAACAAGAAACCTAGGCTCTGGATACCCTTGTTTCTATGACAACAAGTGAAACATGCACGAAACATTTCCACTTCACTCTGGGGAGAACCCTGGTCATTACTGTCTGGTTGTAGCATGGAGCAGGTGTGCTCCATGAGACCTATACCTACTAAGCACATTGCAGATGAGTGATAACATTAGAACTTTGTTGCTAGGAGACTAGAACCCTGTTCCTAGGAGGCTGCTGCCCTGGCAACCAATGATGTGTTTACACACGAGCAAGCAAGCAAGACTACAAGGGTGGTGGTGTACTGGTTTCTAACCACCATCTTTGAGAGGGCGGGTAGACTGAGCAAAGACAGTGCTCTGCCTTCAAACGGCCATTTTGCTGAGGCAAACTTCAAGGTCCAATCAGCTTTAGTGATTTCATCTCTGTAAAGTGTAAACTATGATGTCATGGGAATTAGCTGGCGAAACAGCTTTAAAAACAAACCATTATTCTTCCAGCTGTTTATCACTCACTACCAGTTTGTGCTAAATATCTCAGGAGGGTCAATGAGCTCTCCCCTACAAGCAGTATATTGACGCTGACCTCATCAACCTCCATGGCATTTGCATGACGGCCATTTGTCAAGCCAAGACATAGGTCTTTACAAATTAAGCATACTTGCTCATAACAGGCAGTAGGATGCAAGCAACACTGTTTCCGTTTCTCCCCTGGTTGGTTTGGGTGCAAAGCTTTGTTCAAAATGGCCGTGGGTTTCATGTACGTATATCTCCTGAGCATCACACCAGTCCAATATACCCAATAGATAGATACGCCCACAGCAAATAAGCACTTAAAGTGAGCTCCGCTCAATAACCTGCAACTGTGGTATGAGCTACTGTGATTGTACCTCAATAACACATCCAACCGATGGACATGAAATTGTTTTGTACTTTTAGGAACCCAACTCCGTGGCATGTAGAGTGGCTTATGGATGGCAAAATGGGTCACAGTGGGCAATGGTACGGGAACGGGTCACAGTGGGCTATGGTACGGGAACAGGTCACAGTGGGCAATGGTACGGGAACGGGTCACAGTGGGCTATGGTACGGGAACAGGTCACAGTGGGCAATGGTACGGGAACGGGTCACAGTGGGCTATGGTGTGGGAACAGGTCACAGTGGGCTATGGTACGGGAACGGGTCACAGTGGGCTATATATGGTGTGGGAACGGGTCACAGTGGGCTATGGTGTGGGAACAGGTCACAGTGGGCTATGGTACGGGAACGGGTCACAGTGGGCTATATATGGTGTGGGAACGGGTCACAGTGGGCTATGGTACGGGAACAGGTCACAGTGGGCAATGGTACGGGAACGGGTCACAGTGGGCTATGGTGTGGGAACAGGTCACAGTGGGCTATGGTACGGGAACGGGTCACAGTGGGCTATATATGGTGTGGGAACGGGTCACAGTGGGCTATGGTGTGGGAACAGGTCACAGTGGGCTATGGTACGGGAACGGGTCACAGTGGGCTATGGTGTGGGAACAGGTCACAGTGGGCTATGGTACGGGAACGGGTCACAGTGGGCTATGGTGTGGGAACAGGTCATAGTGGGCAATGGTACGGGAACAGGTCACAGTGGGCTATGGTACGGGAACGGGTCACAGTGGGCTATATATGGTGTGGGAACGGGTCACAGTGGGCTATGGTGTGGGAACAGGTCACAGTGGGCTATGGTACGGGAACGGGTCACAGTGGGCTATATATGGTGTGGGAACGGGTCACAGTGGGCTATGGTACGGGAACGGGTCACAGTGGGCTATATATGGTGTGGGAACGGGTCACAGTGGGCTATATATGGTGTGGGAATGGGTCACAGTGGGCTATATATGGTGTGGGAACGGGTCACAGTGGGCACGCTGCTCACCTTGAAGTGATAGTCAAGGCCGACAAGGAAAGGGAACGTGATGGAGGCAAGAATCCTCTTCTCGTTGAGGGTGTGTTCCACCTGCTTCAGCTTCACCACCTTCTGCTTGTCGAGGATCTTGAGGGCGTAGTAGGACTTTGAACGCTTGTGCTGGACAAGCATCACCCGGCCAAACGACCCCGTACCAAGAGTCTTGATGCGCTCAAAGGTGTCTAATTTGGCGGTGTTCTGTGAAGCAAGTGTGGTATGATGAGAGTGTGTGAGCATGAGTGCACGTTTGTGGGATAGAAGTTGGAGTACTGGCACATCATGATCAAGAGACAGGAGGGCAGAGTCCCTGATGTACAGACCTGGTCCGGGTTCTCCCATTTCTTCTGGAAGTCAGCCTTGGCTTGTGACAAGAAGGCTTGGACTGTGTGTGCAGGAGAGGAAGCAGTTAAGACCAGCTCATATACACAGACCTGTACCGGGGTTGTGCCAGTGTTTGCTGACAACCCCCGCCTAAATCCTAAATTCAATAACAATCTCGGTACAGTGCAGACGATCGTGCCAGTCACATGCGGGATGAGCTTCTTACGCCCACCTCCCTGCCCTTCTTTGCTACTCTGCGAGCCCTCACAACTCACCCACGTCAGTCTTTCCACTCGGAGCGTTCCCCATCTTTTCATGAGCTGCTGGCGGGTCGCAATTTACGCATACCGTTCACGTGCCACAGGGCATGAGCTGGGGGCGCGCGCGGGACAACCCATGGCCGGCCTCTGCCCTCGTGCTGCATAATATACCATGGCGACCTCCTCGGAACCACAGAAACTTGTCGTTGTTTCCGAAGTCACTGCCTTCGTGCAGCGTTGCATGGAGGCGGTGGGGGCTGCTGCGCCCCATGCGGCCTCTCTGGCCGAGGTCATCCTCGCAGCGGACGAGAGGGGCCATTACAGCCACGGTCTGAACAGGCTAGGTCAGTGGGAGCATGCGAGAGATAAGGCCAGCCAAGGTGA
>OZ007517.1:551181-566181 GCA_963931865.1 Axinella damicornis | reverse complement strand
TCACAGCTATGGTGGGCTTCAGGATCATCCTAACTAGCTCCTATGGTTGTCATTGTATGGCAGATCACACAAACCTAGAAAAGGGACAGTCCAGTGAGATTTGAGCAGTTCTAGTCCAGTGAGATTTGAGCAGTTCTCATGATATGCTACATGCAGTATAAACAATGTGTACTAAAGTTAGAGCTGGACATTGTGGGAAGCAGAGAGAAGCGGCCAATCCAGAACATCTTCGGGTATTTGCTAGAAGTAAATCCCCGTCACTTGTAACGTGTTTTGGTTTTGAAACTAGACCAGTAATATTGAACCTTGCATGGCCTGGCTAGCGTACTCTCTACGATCTCCTGGTGTCCATCCCCTTGCAGAACACACTCGCTGCGAGACTAGATGTGGCTCCTATCAAGATCAAGCAGTAGACATTCAAATCTATTGTGTATAATAGGAAATTTTTTCTGCAAGATTATGATGTGAATTCACTCAATGAATATTATGACCAGAACAGGTGTCTAGGTGGGGGTTGATAGTGTGCTCTCTCTGTGTGCTTTGAGACAATCGGTTCCAAGGGGCAGACTCGATCCACAAGTGTCATCTCTGAATGGCCTGTATGGACTTGGGCTCAAGGTCCTGCAGAAGGAGGGCATTTCAGTTGCTAAGCAACACATCCAACCTTAGCCATATCACTCAACATCCACCATATTTTTGCCGTGTCATTCAACCTGCTCATGATCCCATTTACTATCAAAAAAGCAGGTCTCATACTGTACTAAGACTCATAAGCTCCT
The DNA here is from genome assembly GCA_963931865.1 of Axinella damicornis. Lineage (NCBI taxonomy): Eukaryota > Metazoa > Porifera > Demospongiae > Axinellida > Axinellidae > Axinella > Axinella damicornis. The sequence continues at coordinate 565,402 of OZ007517.1, read as the reverse complement.
GAGTCATTCCAGTTGGCCATGTGGCAGACTTGGTCCCAGGCTTGGCCTCCACGTACTCCAAGCAACAAATACTGCTAGCCACTTGATATTTTGGATCAAGTCTTCTACAAAGCATTTTTCTGCCAGACAAATTTCTAAGTGCTGGTTACAGAGTAGCCATTTCTACAAAAGTATAGGAGCTTTAATTACGTGAATTCCATGGGGTATATATTCCGTATAAAATTCCACTCATGCACCCACCTCGTTCCCAGGCCCGAGGCTCTGGCCTGGGAACAAGGCTACCATCCACCAGGAAGTCACCACCAAGGGGATTCCTAGTTCCCGGCAGATTGCCTTTAATATATGCATACTTCCTGCAAGTGTCTGAGTCTGGGGGACCCACCACAGCTGGTGGATGGGTCTGCATGGGAATGAAATTTGACAGTACGTTGGTTTGGGATGAGAACCTCACATTGTGTTTAAGGTAGGAGAGGGCCATGGACCAGCCGAGGTGGACCACGTTGGTATAAGTGACGCGCAGGGAGGGAGGGAGAAAGTAGAAGTTGAGCATCTGTGCAGCTGGCCAGAAAATCCATTCCAGCTGCCATGGAGGAGGGAAGACGCAATTACAAGTCAGTGGACTATAGCAAGTGATTACGTCTGGTGTTAGCACGCTGGTACCCAGCAGCATTTAGTGGAACCCGAACTGCAGTGACCAAAATTTGGGTTCTGAAAGTTTGCAAAACTGAATGGCCTGGATCAGCACTATATAGTGCTCATTAGAAGGGTCTGGGCCCCAAACCAGGGCCGTCCTAGCCTGCCTCATTCCCAGGCTTCGTGGTGGTGGCCTGGGAATGAGGCTAGGGACGCCCTGGCTCATGTAAAACAAATTCGGAATACTGCACTCACCTTATAGGTTACTCCAAACTTCACCTTCAGCTCAGCTACTGTTTCATTCCATGACTTCTTTTCTAGCGTGCACATACCTGGTGCAAAAGAAAAAACAAGCAAAGAAAAAAAAATTATGTATTGCGTCATGCAAATTATCCAGCCACGTGGCCCACCTATGTAGAAACCAGTTATTGAAAGCGGTCCATTGATTAGCATATCCACGAGAATCTTTTTGCCTATGGTAATCGCTCGCCTCTCAGGAAACCTCTTGTCTAGGAATCTGTACCAGAAGTGGTCCACGGGACCAAGAAAAAGTCCAACCGTAGCCATTCGCGCTGTCCGCCCCCAGTCGTGAGGCCATATCCTCTCGAGTCTTTGCTCCAGGATGTCTCCAATGCCGTCCATTGCGCCGCTGGCCACTGTGTTGGTTAACAGCAGATATTTGGAGAACAGCACGTTTGCAATTCTTCGCCATGCCATGCCGCGGGGATCTTGATTGCTGAGTCAGCGTTTTTAGATTATGTTGCTGACTCATCAAACATTCGTTTATGTCGTGGGCGTTACGCTTGGCGGAGGAGACTGCCCATGTACGTAGTACCAGTAGATCTACGACTTGGGGTGGGCGATAAGTATATATTTGCGAACTACAGCGCTTCTTATCCGCAAGTGCCGTACCGGGGAATTTGTTTGTAAGTGCAAATTTTCGTATAAACGTCTTCAGAAGAAATTTTCGAAGCGCAGTGGTTCTCACCTACTTATCCCCCACCCCATACTTGGTGGGTGTCAGGACAAGTCGGCAATCGTCCAGACTATTCCGCCGTGCGTGAACAATCTGGTACCGAGGTTGATTAACCACGGAGTACATGTAGAGTAGGAGGAGTCCGACAACCAAATGGCTACCCGACGCCTGTTTCATCAACTGCGCTCATCACGCTTGTTCTTCATAAACATCGGAACCTGCTGTGCGCTATACACACTTGGAGATCTCGTCGAACAAAAGATCGAGGGCAGCAAAAGAAACGATTGGAGAAGAACGGCGCGCATGGCCACGATTGGGCTCGTCTGCATGGGCCCTATGAATCACCACTTTTACATCTTCTTAGACAAGATTCTCCCGGGCACAAGCGCCAGGATTGTCGCAAAGAAAGTGGTGACAGATATGTTGGTGATGGCGCCCATCGCAGACTGCTCATTCTACACAGGTAAGTAAAGTCCAGTGGACTGGTCTGCTTATTAAGAGTGGTGGATTGACCCGGCCCGTCAGCTGCATATGCACGTGTAGTAGTCTCGCGGGGTGGGTGTGGCCCCGCGAAACTATAATACACGTGTAGGATTATATAAGTATCACCATAGTACCAAGCTATACCGGAAAATATCACGAGTTTGTTGCCGTAGTATTGTTACGAGTGCGAAGCACGAGTAACAATGCCGAAGGCGACAAATGAGTGATATGTTTCCGGTATAGCTTGGTACTATGGTGATACTGATTTTATCATACAAACCTGGAATTTCATTGCACGTTCCTCTACCAATGAACGTAGCGAATGCGCGTTACCATAGCTTGCTTGGCGACAATGTTTTTCAGTTCTGGTTCACCCTTCGCGTTAGTACGGCAAGCTTCAAACGCTTGGGCGAGAAGGCCTGCGTACCAAGCCCAAGGCGGAGCCACGGCAGCTGTACGGTCGGTCCACGCTGCGCTGATGACTGGCAGTTGTACGGTCCATTTCAAACGGGATGCCCGAGTATACGAACGAGTTCTACCTCGACTTCCGGAAGTATCGAGATGTAAGTCAGTCCTCTTCAAGAGCCCAAAAGGTAGTCAGTACCAGCTAGTCCAGGTAGTCTCTGACACGAAACTATCACAGAGTTGCTGTAGCGCACGTGACTTACTGTACATCACAGAGTCGGTAGACTATGTAGGGATACGACGTACACGCAATATATGCTAATACAAAAGAATCTCTCCAAATCTCAGAAACGGTACACTTATAAGCCTTTATAACCACATACCGTTCATCTTCGAGTGTTTTCATGACCAACAAGACTCCTCGCGTCGCGAAAAACCGTCGCGAAAGTACCGCACCAGGTACTCGCAAAACGGGCAAATTGTTTTTTCTTTCTTCTTTCTTCTTTCTTCTTTCTTCTTCTTTCTTCTTTCAGACGGGCTAGCTCAACGTCGCCTCAATCCCTCATGATGGTTTTCGCACGAAACAGCAGCATTAATTTTACACCGAGCAGTGCACCAGCCCATCGCTTTTTGGCAACCTCCAAGTCTTCACCAGGCGGCTACAGCTGCCCACTCAATAACTATGGCTTCATTTGTCACGCCATTTTCATGTTTGTACGCATGCGCACTTAAACGATCACTTAGCAACGATACGTAATTATTATTCAAGATCGCTGAATTAGAAGTGCCTTGCGCTGTTGTGTTACCGTAACTAGACTGAGGTGAATTCTCTGTGCTATATATGTTACTAGACTGTGTTCTGTGAGAAGGGTGAATGCCTATCTAAAGACTCAACAATGTGTCACTACTACTATCTGGTATAGCTATTTTACCTACACTACTTCAGCCATCAGGGAGCACTGGCTTAGTATCCATCCAGAAAAGGGTTGGCTTTTGAGATGCTTGGGTCTGATTCTTCAGCCATTGCTGGCAGTGTAAATGCCAGAGTCCAGTATGCATGCGCCTGCTGCTAAAAAAAAATGACATAAACAAGTAATAAAAAACATTTAAAATGTAACAGGATGTAGGGATACCAGAACTGCAAAAAGTAAGGAAACAAGGTAGGGATGATCACACAAAACAGTGAAGTATACAATCCCCCTACATATCTTTTTTCATTATACACGTATTATGGAAAAAGATCTCTGTAGGGGGTTGTATACTTCACTGTTTTGTGTGATCATCCCTACCTTGTTTCCTTACTTTTTGCAGTTCTGGTATCCCTACATCCTGTTACATTTTAAATGTTTTTTATTACTTGTAATATATTATATTAATATATACGGATCTCTCGCGTGACCAACAGTACTAATACGGATTTTTCACGTGACCTACTGTACAAAATACGGGTTTTTATCAACTGCGCTTGCGTACCAGGCTTTCCCATTGACTGCTGTACATTATTCAAACGTAGGTGTATGATAAATGTTGTTATTGGATTTCCTTTGCACAGGGATGTGCTTGCTAGAAGGGAGGAACAAATCAGCTATTGTTGAAGAAATAAGATTGAAGTTTTGGCCCACATACAAGGTAAAGTTCCAGCACTTTTGCATACAGCGATTAAGTGAATTTTTTTATTGTTGCAGATGGGCTGGACCATCTGGCCAGCAGCACAGGTAACAGCTCTACCTGAGCACGTTTTGCCAGGAGCCCATATAGCTATAATGCTTTACATCTTACCGCTAAATTAGTGATTCCATGACCTTGATTAACCTCTGCAGGCAATCAACTTTTTCTTTGTACCGACAAAATTTCGTGTCGCCTATGTCAATGTAGTCACTCTCATTTGGACTGTCTTCTTATCATACATGAAACACAAGGTTGGTGATTTAGAGTGCAAGTAGTCATGCAGAAACTTTATTTCCCAATGTGCAGTGCACTTCTGCAAAGAAGAGATGTACTGGTAAATTACATGCCCGGTGTGAACCCCTAACCCCAGATCCAATCAACCAAGTAGGATTGTACTATTCCTGTAATCTTTGTCTATTTGTTTATCCTACCCTCACAGGACATGCTTGGACAGGCTGCTGCACTATAGCATGCACTCATAGAAATTTCATTCCTACATAATTATGAGATCAGCACTCCAACTTTCTAGCCATGGTAATAATCCAGTACATCCGGGTGAGCATGGACACAGGAGGGGTTAAAATCCTTCACTCTGTCTCAGTAGCCTCGGTCCCAGGCTCTCTCCTCTTATTGTACCAGGCGCTATGCGCGCAGGCCGCGTGGACGTGGACCTTTACATGTATTGCCGAGTCAGCATTTTTAGATGATGAAAATGTTGCTGACTCATCAAACATTCGTTTATGTCGTGGGCGTTACCTGTTGAGTAGAGTATAGTAGGAGGAGTCCGATTGCTACTGTTCGGCAACCAATGGCTACCCGACGCCTGTTTCATCAACTGCGCTCATCACGCTTGTTCTTCATTAACATCGGAACCTGCTGCGCACTTTACACACTTGGAGATCTCGTCCAACAAAAGCTCGAGGGGAGCGAAAGAAACGATTGGAGAAGAACGGCGCGCATGGCGACGATGGGACTCGTCTGCATGGGCCCTATGAATCACCACTTTTACATCTTCTTAGACAAGATTCTCCCGGGCACAAGCGCCAGGATCGTCGCGAAGAAAGTGGCGACAGATATGTTGGTGATGGCGCCCATCGCAGCCTGCTCATTCTACACAGGCAAGTGGACTGGTCTGCTTACCAGACTCGGGGAGAGTCTGGTAGATCGACCTGCCCGGATGCACGCGTAGGATGTGGAACTACACTTGAGGTTTAATGTGCTGTTCACCAGACCTTGCAGATTCTAACCTCATGTGATTTTCCTTTGAACAAACAGGGATGTGCTTGCTAGAAGGGAAGAACAAATCAGATATTGTTGAAGAAATACGATTAAAGTTTTGGCCCACATACAAGGTAAAGTTCCAGTTCAAAGTTTGTATACAGCTACACCTACCACCTAATGATTAAATTCATTGAGGTGAAGATATTTAATCAAGATCATCATGTTTTTTATTGTTGCAGATGGACTGCACCCTCTGGCCAGCAGCACAGGTAACAGCTCTACCTAAGCACTGTTTGCCAGGAGCCCATAATGCCTACCTCTAAATTACTGATTACATAACTTTAACCTCTGCAGGTCATCAACTTTTTCTTTGTGCCGACAAGATATCGTGTCGCCTATGTCAATGTAGTCACTCTCATTTGGACTGTCTTCTTGTCGTACATGAAACACAAGGTTGGTGATTTAGAGTGCATGTGGCCTCGTTCCCAGGCCGTGCCTCGTTCCCAGGTCCCACACGGCCTGGGAACGAGGCCTTAGAGTGCATGTAGTCGTGCAGACTTTAAATTCCCAATGTGCAGTGCACTTCTGCAAGAGCGCATGATGACATCATCATCATTGCAGCATGTGCAAGATAACGATAACATTCACGCACAACCCAAGAGTGCTAAATGGACCAGCTGGTTATGCAGGCATAATAATTATTATACTTAGCACATAGCTGCATAGTGCCTTGATTATGATATTATTTGAAAGAAGCCATTTGCTAACAGTGAAACCCCAGCCACTCAACCAAGCAGGAATGCTAGCTTGTATTGTTAGGGTAGTACATTTCCTGTAATCTTGACCTATTTGTTTATCCTACCCACAGGAAATGCTCAGACAGGCAGCTGCACTATAGCAATTCGCAGAATTTCATGAGCTTATAGCATTCCAGGTTTATATTTCTCATTGTCAACCATGAATGGAGTTTCAGTGGATACTTACGTGACATGTGATGTCTGCAGAAATGGACGATTCTGTTCAGGACATTACAAAGCAAACCTGAGACAGGAGTTATTAAAGTGAAAGTTAGTAGCCAACAAATTAAAATTGAATCCATAGAGATGTCCTGGCTGACTCGTCACCAGTCTGTTTCCATAATATCCAACTTCAGGTTTGCTTGGTTTAGAATACTAGAGGTTGAAAGCATCTGTCTGTAGCCGACAGATCCTTGTGTGCACAACAGGCCCAGACTGATAAGGAGCAACATTGTTTTGCAAGTGCATGATCAATATGCAATGGAAAGGTGAAATGATTATGACAGTTGTAAGAAATGCAAATTTAAGGCATTTTATGCCTTGTGTATAAATATTTCTGTAAACAAATCATATGCGTACTACGGCAGTCATGCTGGCATCAGTTCTTCAAGCTTTCTGCCCTGTCTTCGATGTAGTTTCTTCGCATTCTTCTCAAGCCACGGTAAAATTCCAGCACATCCGGGTGAGCATGGACACAGGAGGGGTTAAAGTCCTTCACCCTCAGACTCTGCAGACTGCGGGCCCTCGACAGTGCTACGTAGGCCTGCCCATCCTCAAACACCCTCCCCAGTGAGATTTCCACACAGTCCAGAGTCATGCCCTGCATTTGGAGGAGTAGTGTTTGGTAAGTCGTGGTCATAGCTGAGCACAAGAGTCATGCCCTGCATCTGTAAATGAGGAGTGGTCGATAAGTTGTGTAGTAGTCGGTAAGTTGTGTGGTAGTATTCCTTTGTAACTGGATGGATTCATGCCTTGCAGTTGTCATTGTGAATGAGGAGTGGTCGGTAAACTGATCTGTTATAGCTGGACAGAATCATGCCCAAATGAGGAGTCGTACATGTAGGTAATGCTGTTCTCATGCAGCTCATGCATTCCACAATAATTAATGTTGTTCTGAACATGGCAACTAGTATAGCCGCAGCACTCCAAACATAAAATTTAATGCTGGTTTTAAAACAACACTGGCTAGATGACATATTTCTCACTGTGTAGCTGATCACCTTCAGCTGCACATACTATCTAGAACGTAGAAGTTTGATGAGGTCAAGATACCATACTTGGACGTGATTTTGGCAGTGATTGCATGCCCTAGTGCAAATTCCAAGTCCTATATTGCCATACACCTGAGTCAGCAGTTCGCGCTGCAATCTGGACCTCCTCTATACATGTGTACCTCCAAGAGCAGACAGCAATGTACTATACATGTACACTGTTAGTCTCGTTCCCACATGTATGTACCTAGCCTCGGAACCAGACTCCCAACCCAAGGGGAGGGAGTCTGGTTCCGAGACTAGTATGTACCTGACTCTTGTGTATAGAGATGGCCCATGCCAGTTTGAGAGGGAGCTGTCTGCGAGTGACCATGTTCCCACTTCCCAACCGCACGCTCCACTTCTCAGGAGTCATGGTGACCTCCAGACCAGACGTAAACACAACCAGTGGATACCCTGCAGGACATATATGCAGGGTTAGCTGTGTGTATTAGCTTCAAAGCTTGTGGTATGTTACAAACAGGCCTACCTTTTCCACCTGGTTCAAACTGTTTGACTACACCCCTTGCTCCATTCACTAGGCCCCGGGGCACATCAATGTTCTTCGTCAGCATGACCTGTAATGAGTAGTGACAAGTGTGAAACTAACTCCAACAGTAGCTTCGTTCCCAGGCCAGAGACGGGGCCTGGGAGCAATCTACTCCAACAATGATTGTGCATTTTGGTGAGTACCCATCCCTGATTGTTGGATGACTTACTTGAGCCCCAACTTTTAACTCAATGCAGCTTGCAGCAGGGCAGAGACTGTCCAGTGTCCTGCTCATGTGAGGGTCACTGTCTTGTGCCTCATACTTCTTGGACGTTCCCCAGAGTGCGGCTAGCTCCCTCAGGTTGGTTGCCTCCACATCTTCCTTGTGGGTGTACAGCCTGGTGGCTTGTATGCCCTGGCGCTCTATCACCTGCTGCTCCGTGTTTCTCAGGAGTTCTGTGACAGCAGGTGGACACCTTCCAATCCGGATGTTTTGCAGAACAGCAATAAACTGTTTGTCGCTCTGTCTGTAGATGTCTGTCAGCTCAATGCTCCGTGTAATGCAACGAAGCCAAGACCGGGACTGTGTGTGTGAGGGAGAGGGACATAGAACAGTAAGGTCCTTACTAACCTCCCAGGTCATGTGGAGTTAGGGAAAATGAGGCCTGGGAAAGAGGCTAGATGCTTACAGACCTGAAAGCAATGCTGTTTCTTCTCTCCATCCTTAGCCACTGGAGGAAGCTGCAGGAAGTCGCCACACAGCACCAACTGGATGCCCCCAAATGGCTTCCTGCTGTTCCTCACTGCTCTGGCAACCGCCTCCAGCTTGTCAAAATACTCGGCATCAATCATTGATATCTCGTCGATGATGAGACACCTGCATTTTTTCCACTGGGCCGCCCTGTGGTCCCGAGAGGCCAGCCCAATGCAGTGCTCTAAGGTCCCAGACCCAATCCCGATTCCAGCAAAGGAATGCAAGGTAGTACCGCCAATGTGGCATGCAGCTGCTCCGGTGCTTGCAGTCGGGAAGGTGGTCTCGGGAGGCATTGCACTAATGATCCTCCTCAGGAGATAGGACTTCCCTGTGCCAGCACTTCCCGTGAAAAAGACACTATCTCCCTTCTTTACCAGTTCTAAGACTCTTGCCTGCTCTTTAGACAGTGGTAACCCACTCGGTTTCAGCAGGACTGGTTTCTTGGCAGGGTTCATGGGGGTGTCATCTTGTGAAGTGTTCATCTCAGATAGCTTTCGTTTTGGAGGCTTAGAGAGGCTACTGTCTGCTCTCTTGGGCGTTGTCAGACTCTTGTTTGGCCGTCCAACGTTTCTCCTGGCATTCTCCAGGTCCTTCTCATTCAGGGGGCTAATTTCATCAAATTGTAGGGAGACATCTCCAATCATTCTTCGCTTAGCACCCTGGAGTTTTCCCCTTGCCGCGACCTTTATTGCCATGCTGCGCAGAAACAAAGCAAGTTGCTCTGGGGGGCAGTTTGAGATGAGGATCTGAGTCCTCTGGGTGAGGAGTCGGATGGTAGCTTTCCCGTCTTTGACGAACTTCTTGTGGACTAGGTGATCACGGATCGTGAATGGTCCCACTTTTCCTTCCTTGTGTGTCAGTTTTAGTGCTATATCATCCAGTTCGTTTCGTCCCAGGTCCAGAATTGCTGTTTTGAACACTTGTTTCCTTAGCACCTGCCCAATCTCGCTCACATGCTCAACAACACACGTACACCTCAAGCCGTTGACCTCCATTTCTAACACATGCGATATCCTTGCTCGCGGGCGAGTTTGAAATTGCTAACACTGGGCAAAAGACTCGACCAATCAGATTACCCAGAGCTAGCCTTGCGCATACCGGTAACTAGTTAACTAGTGCGGCCGGCTAGCCACGCCCAGATATCAGAGGACCGAAAGATGGCAGGCTGCTGGCCTTGGTCGTCGCGAGAGAAGGCCCGAGGGCCCAAATCTGTGAACATTTTCCTCGGGTTTTTCTTCATGGTCAACTTCTGCCTAGGGACGGGGTTCCTGGGTGTCCCGTACTCGTTTTTCTACGCCGGGTACCTGGCCGCCATACCCACTCTGCTGCTCATCGCGTTCGTGAGCTGGAACGCTGCCACGTGGGAGGTGGAGGTCATGGCAAGAGCACAGGTATGTACTGATGTGTTGTTTTTGGGGGTTATTGGTCCGGCAGGAAGTACATACTTGAAGTATACACGCATGCGCATAATTTTCAGCTGGAGTCAAATTTCGATGGAGAACCCACCAATCATTTTATAGAATGCTGACATTGTGACAAAATATTAATATTTCCTCATAATCTGGTCGGCCAACATGGCATCCTTTCCCTCATCGACACTGACGGCAGGAATGCAGCTGTTGATGGCCGAACTATTCACCAGACCCTTCCAGCTGGTGTTCTCACCCTTGCCCCGCCCCTTCCGCTGACGGGTCTGGGAACCAAGCTAAACTTCACCTAGACCCGTTGCAACTGACATCATCGCTTTGAGAATACACCAACATGGCGGCTATTACATTTTTGGAAATAGCAGCTCTATGGTGATCTCAGCAAATGCAATCATGCTGTGTTGTCAATGCATGTATAAGGTCTATACTGGTAGTATTGCCGGCACTAGCCGCAGAGGTAAGGATCAAGTGTTGCCTTTCCTGCAGGCAGTGGAGTATTTCACTAAAGCACGAAAACCTTCCGGTGCTGATGGCAGTGGTGAAGAAGACGTCAACAAATCAACTCTCTCCGGCCATGATGGCATTGTGCATCCCAAGTTTGAAATTGTTCTAGCACGTAAATTTGAGCCGAGTGAACTCTGTGAGATATTCTTCAACCGGTGGGGAAAGTACCTCTACCTACTGATCATGACAATATACTGTTTTCTCGCAGCCTGGTCTTTCAGCACCGTTGCCGGCTCTGCCTGGGCGACCAACATACCACTCAACTTTGGTACTCTCCACCAGTGCAATTCATCAGAGTTTCTGCACGTTCTTCTCCCGTCCGGATCGTGTCAGCATGCCTACCACTTTTCCTTGTTCCTGTTTGGAGTGATCGTCATTCCATTTTCCATGATTGACTTGAAAGAGCAAGCGATTGTCCAGATGGTGCTCGGGCTGATGAGGTTTGCAACGATTGCAATGATTATCGTCTACAGCATCGTCAACCTGATCGAGGGGGGTAATATTTGTAATTCCCAGAACATTGTGTGGGACAACCTCTCAAATTCGTCTCTTGTAAACAATACTAATACTATCTCTTGGTACAACTTGTCAAATTCATCTCCAACTGAGCACACTCCCTTCTCCAACTTGACTGCTCCCAGCTTCCTGCAGTTACGGGACATTGTGATCAAATTTGACTGGAGAGGATGGTTGGTGGCTATTCCGGTGTTCACGTACGCCTTCATCATCCACCAGGGCATCCCCTCCCTGACTCACCCGATCAAGCAGAAACAGTACCTTCGCTGGTTCATGGTGTGCATGTTTGGGATCGCTGGGTTCTGCTACCTCAGTCTGGGAGTGGTTGCTCCGCTGTGGTTCCGGGCTCGAGTGCAGGAGACGGTGACTCTGAACTGGGTAAGCTCATGTTGTAGCGCCTTGTTCCAACGATACCCCTGCGAGCTAGTGAACAGACTAGGACCAGACACACGCATGCGAGGGTCTGGTACCGAGACTAGTTAGGCCATCGCTAAATCCTTTTAGTTTGGGGAGTTTCTCCCCATTGCTGCAAGTCTTGTGACAGTCGGGAGTTTCTCCCCGAAACTGAAAGGATTTAGCAATGGTTTATCATATTCCACCTCTTGAAAAAGCAAACAATCAAGGGGTTACATAGTCTCATTCCCAGATCCTCACAAGGAGGTCATGAGGGTCTGGGAACGAGACTAGGGGTTACACATCCTCCATCCTAAATGTGGATGGCACTGAGGATGCGTAGCCCCTTGTCTGTTAGCTTATTGAGAGGTGGAATATGATAGACCATCGCTAAATCCATTTTGTTTTCCGGAGAAAACTTTTGCTTGCTTGTTGTATCAAGGTGGAAGGAGGCGTAGATTTGATGCAGAGGAATAAGCTTTGGTGGTGACCCTAATCTCTGACAGCAAAACTGGCACTGCACTGACGGCTACATACACAATTCTTGTGGATGCTGCTTGGGAGTGGGTTGGTGTAGCCTCGTACCCAGGTCCCGCCCCACCCGAGTGGGCAGAGTGGGGCCTGGGTACGAGGCTAGGGTTGGTGGAGTGCGCTTCGTCCCCCAATTCACATTAATGTTGTTCTGCCATTGCAGGGGAATTTGGCACAGGCGGGGAACCCACCGCAGCTGAGAGCGCTCTCCTACTACCTCATCCTCTTCCCTTCCCTGGATGTGTGTTCCGCCTACCCACTTCTCGTCCACGCCATCACCAACAACATCTACACAGTCTTCATGGGGCAGGACACCACCGAGAAACCAAAATATCGATTTGACCCGATTCTGCGATTGTTGTTGCGGTTCTTTGCAGCTATCATCCCAATAGTCGCTTCCCTCGGGATCTCCAACTTGGTCTATGTGCTGAAGTACGCTGGGTTGTTTGGGTTTGGGATCTGCTTCTTCTTCCCAACTGCGCTGCAATTGCAGTCGATTAGAGTGTGCAAAAAGGTATTCCGCGATGTCCACGTGGCACGAAAGAGCAACTTCAGTATCCCAGACTCCTCTGTAGATGATACGGAACGAGCACCACTTCTTTCCTTGCAAGATGGTGCCCCGCTCGACGAATCCTCCCTCTACCTCACTCCCTACTCCAACCGGATGCTCAGCCACCCTGTAGCTGTAGTGATATTGGGAACCATTGCCCTGCTGTTCTTCCTGCTGACCATTGCCAGTCTCTTTGTCCAACCAGACAAGATTATCTGTGTGGGGTAACCATGGCTTCACCACCCATGTATTGTGTGTATTGTTCTGATGACTGTGGATGGTAATTTTGTTTTGACCTTTGACCTTACCAATAGGCAATGGGGGGCGAGGGAGCTGAACTTGATACTTGATTGTATGGCGTTTTGGGCTGTTGTGGGCTACCTAGCAGTCGCATGCCTCTTCTTCTTATGAACAGGGGCGGCGGCACATATTTACAATTGGGGGGGGGGGGGGGGGGGGGGGGGCAAGCCATCTAGGAACTGTTACCTTTTATTACATTTAGAAGATAAGATCGAAAAAAGAAGATACACAAACAATTTTCAGAAGTTAAATTTGTGTGTCACGTTGATCAAGCTTCACACTAGGTGAATGATCCAAAGTAACGGACCCTTTCGTCGTTTAAGGGCACAAAGTCCTTGTATAGCCTCTTTTCAGTCATTGATGAACAAAGATAAGTGAAAACTCTTATATAGAGTCGAAAAGCCCTTTCAGATTAGGCGGACATGATGGCATAGTAGTCTCGCTCCCAGGCTGTCGTCCCCAAATGTAAAGTTACAAGACTAATAAACACTTGTTTCGTCCCCAAAGTACTCGGTATATATAATACTGCCAGCACTTGAGGGTACGAGCAGCAGGGACTGGTAGCTAACTCGAATTTACGTCGATAGCTGGACTTGTGCCAGATCAGCAACTCGATTCGCGTACATCGTACGTACACTAGGTTAGCCGAGTCAGCCTAGTACATACTAAGTATGTATAGGGCAGCCGTTGGCTGTTTAATAGTAGTAATCGCCCCCCCTGAATATTTTATTTGGGGGGGGGGGGGGGGTGCTTGCCCCCTGTGCCGCCGCCCCTGATGAAGTTACGTATCTTCCCACATTGGGACAGCGACTTATAATTACATCATTGAAAACACACCGAGTATTCTTACTTATTCAGTCGAGATTTCCCTTGCAAGTGTTGCATTTCGGAATTCAATGTCAGGGGTAATATAAAATCTAGGGCTCCAAACAGTGAATGGCAGGTCGTATCCAATCCCAGTTCCACGGTACGAAGGAGCATGAAAGTGTGTGTCCACAAATCCTGGCATCAGAAATTGACTGCAATTGATTGTGAGCAGTGCAAGTAGGAATGAAACAGTGCAGGATAGAATCATCTGGAGAGGGAGCCATACCTTAGTAACGGTACGTTAGATGTTATAGTTGTACAATGGCTTCACAGTGGGTATGGTGAGGCAAAGCCTGTAGTCTCGTTCCTTTGGGTCTGGGAACGAGACTACGAAGCCTGAGGAAGTACACATTAACACAAGGATGGTATAAAATCCAGGGGCGGCGGCACGTATTTACAATTGGGGGGGCAAGCCAGTGGCGTAGCCTACGCACGCTGCCGAAGGCAATGCATAGA
>OZ007517.1:471836-550981 GCA_963931865.1 Axinella damicornis | reverse complement strand
TACGAATTGTCCTGTGATGTGCAAGTGTGAGGGTGTGTGTGTGTGAGGGGGTGTGTGTGTGAGGGTGTGTGAGGGTGTGTGAGGGGTGCGAGTGTGTGAGGGATGAGGGGGTGAGTTCTCAAAGGTGCGCAGGGATATGAGGGTGCGGGTACATGCACCTGTAAACTCTGGTCACTACAAGCACCTTGCTGTTGGGCATAACGTTTATTAAGCGCATACTTTCTGCATACATGTAGCAACATTACTGCAAGTCAGTGACTTCAAGGAAGGGCGAACCTGCTGTTCTCAGAGCCAAGATGCCACGCACCGTACAGTGTAGTCAGGCATGGGTGGGAGTACAGACGGACTAAATGAGGCCAGCACGTCGTTGATCAGGGTTCGGCCTAGGCTTGTATAGCAGGTGGTGTACCATTCTGTTGAAGGGTTAGATCTTTGAATTTCACCTTTCTGAAATGGTACCTGAGGCCCTTGTTGATCAAACACTTTGTCCAACAAGAAACCTAGGCTCTGGATACCCTTGTTTCTATGACAACAAGTGAAACATGCACGAAACATTTCCACTTCCCTCTGGGGAGAACCCTGGTCATTACTGTCTGGTTGTAGCATGGAGCAGAGGTGTGCTCTATGTGACCTATACCTACTAAGCACATTGCAGATGAGTGATAACATTAGAACTTTGTTGCTAGGAGACTAGAACCCTGTTCCTAGGAGGCTGCTGCCCCGGCAACCAATGATGTGTTTACACATGAGCAAGCAAGACTACATGGGTGGTGGTGCACTGGTTTCTAACCACCATCTTTGAGAGGGCGGGTAGACTGATCACAGACAGTGCTCTGCCTTCAAACGGCCATTTTGCTGAGGCAAACTTCAAGGTCCAATCAGCTTTAGTGAGTTTCATCTCTGTAAAGTGTAAACTATGATGTCATGGGAATTAGCTGGCGAAACAGCTTTAAAAACAAACCATTATTCTTCCAGCTGTTTATCACTCACTACCAGTTTGTGCTAAATATCTTAGGAGGGTCAATGAGCTCTCCCCTACAAGCAGTTGTATGTGTATTGACACTGACCTCATCAACCTCCATGGCATTTGCATGACGGCCATTTTGTCAAACCAAGAGCGAGATAGGACTAAATACCAGTATACTTGCTCATAACAGGCAGTAGGATGCAAGCAGCACTGTTTCCGTTTCTCCCCTGGTTGGTTTGGGTGCAAAGCTTCATTCAAAAGGGCCGCCGGGTTTCATGTACGTATATCTCCTGAACATCACACCAGTCCAATAGATAGATAATCATAATATACCCAACAGATAGATACGCCCACAGCAAATGAGCACTTAAAATGAGCTCCGCTCAATAACGTGCGACTGTGGTATGAGCTACTGTGATTGTACCTCAATAACACATCCATCCGATGGACATGAAATTGTTTTGTATTCTTAGGAACCCAACTCCGTGGCATGTAGAGTGGCTTATGGATGGCAAAATGGGTCACAGTGGGCTATGGTGTGGGAACGGGTCACAGTGGGCTATGGGGTGGGAACGGGTCACAGTGGGCTATGGGGTGGGAACGGGTCACAGTGGGCTATGGTGTGGGAACGGGTCACAGTGGGCTATGGTGTGGGAACGGGTCACAGTGGGCTATGGTGTGGGAACGGGTCACAGTGGGCTATATATGGTATGGGAACGGGTCACAGTGGGCTATGGTGTGGGAACGGGTCACAATGGGCTATGGTGTGGGAATGGGTCACTGGTGTGGGAACGGGTCACAGTGGGCTATGGTGTGGGAACGGGTCACAATGGGCTATGGTGTGGGAATGGGTCACTGGTGTGGGAACGGGTCACAGTGGGCTATGGTGTGGGAACGGGTCACAGTGGGCTATGGTGTGGGAACGGGTCACAGTGGGCAATGGTACGGGAACGGGTCACAGAGGGCACGCCGCTCACCTTGAAGTGATAGTCAAGGCCGACAAGGAAAGGGAACGTGATGGAGGCAAGAATCCTCTTCTCGTTGAGGGTGTGCTCCACCTGCTTCAGCTTCACCACCTTCTGCTTGTCCAGGATCTTGAGGGCGTAGTAGGACTTTGAACGCTTGTGCTGGACAAGCATCACCCGGCCAAATGACCCCGTACCAAGAGTCTTGATGCGCTCAAAGGTGTCTAATTTGGCGGTGTTCTGTGAAGAAAGTGTGGTATGATGAGAGTGTGTGAGCATGAGTGCACGTTTGTGGGATAGAAGTCGGAGGACTGGCACATCAAGAGATAGGAGGGCTGAGTCCCTGATGTACAGACCTGGTCCGGATTCTCCCATTTCTTCTGGAAGTCAGCCTTGGCTTGTGACAAGAAAGCTTGGACTGTGTGTGCAGGAGAGGAAGCAGTCAAGACCAGCTCATACACAGATCTGTACCGGGGTTGTGCCAGTGTTTGCTGACTGACAACCCCCGCCTAAATCCTAAATTCAATAACAATTTCGGTACAGTGCAGACGATCGTGCCAGTCACATGCGGGATGAGCTTCTTACGCCAACCTCCCTGCCCTTCTTTGCTACTCTGCGAGCCCTCACAACTCACCCACGTCAGTCTTTCCACTCGGAGCGTTCCCCATCTTTTCATGAGCTGCTGGCGCGGCGGGTCGCAATTTATGCATACCGTTCACGTGCCACAGGGCACAATTTATGAGCTGGGGGCGCGCGCGGGACAACCCATGGCCGGCCTCTGCCATCGTGATGCATAATTTGCTATACAGCGCCTGGAGAACCTGCTAGTCTCGCGCGGGGCCGGCCGGGGCCAGACCCACACGGAAGGGAGGGTCTGGTTGATTAGGAGGTTGATAATAATAGGTACCAGGAGCGCATGAGGTAGTGAGCGGAAGGAAGGGAGGAGCGTGAAACGACCACGCAAAAGATTAAAAATTGAAAACTTTCCCACGGTAAGTCCCGTTACTATAGCTAGCTAGCTAGCTAGCTAGCTAGCTATACCGGTATAGGTAGCTAGCTATAGCTATAGAGCGGCTGCAATGACGCGCTGTGACGCAAAAACACGTGACTAAGGACTTCTGCATATCGCATGGCAAAAGAACAATGGCAGCTGCCAGCTGGACGGAACTACTGTCTCACTTGTACTCGAGGTCGCGTAGCTGCTCGATCTAATCGGCATGGTAACTGCGCTACAGCGACAGTTGACACAGTAGTACTTCGTAAGTTCCGAGCTGCTTGCGTTTCAAAGATCACGCTACTTTCTTGCCATGAAAGAAACGGAGTATAACGGAGGGCATTTCAGTTGTTTTACGGCTGGTGACGTCAAACGAAGCCGCTCTATTTATAGCTCGCACGCGTACAAAAGAAGGATGACTACCAGAACACAGACAGAAAAGGCCAGTATCAGGACTCCAATGGTAGCGAGGCACGGGAATGACATACTGGTAGTGACAGACCTCGAGAAAGTGCTGTATGACGATGCAGTTGATCGAGCCGCTTCACACAGCCAAGCGGGTGTCTCGACTAGTGGAAATAACCGCCCCTTCTGCTTTTCTGAAGTTCATGACTGCTGGGAAACATCCCGCAACACTTACGGACACTAGCTCTCTCTCTCATCGAGATTTGGCCCGTTGTCATAGTGAATAATGTCCCCCTAGGACATTATTCACCAGTGAAGTCCCCCCTCAGTGAATAGCGTCTCCCCCTAGGACAGTGAATAATGTGTCCCCCCCCCCCCCCCAGGACACAATTCACTGGTGAACTGTCCTCTGTCTCCAAGCCTTTTAAGATTAACAGAACAGGGTTGCCAACTTGTCATAACGTAAAAATGTTCAACTAAAATATTGTTCAACAGAGTTGCTAGCTATACAAATCATTGTGCAACTTAATCAGTACAGATGCTACTAAGATTCTTGTACCTTGGAGTGTCGACGTCAATGACTACATCAGCTATATTGCAACAGGATTGATGGTATCACTCCTTGCACAAAGAGCATTGTACTAGTGCCCCCCTAGCGATGTGTGCACGAAAGTGTTTTCTTGGTTCTTTCTTAGGATTCTCTTCTGGTTTTTAGAAAAACCGGTGGGGTCGCAACGGAAGGTGAGGAACTCGTAAATCTTGTCGTACTTGGGGTCCATGATAATGATCACCAGTGCAGTGCTACATCGATCGAATTTACCACCTTCGCAGATCGGCAATGAAGTTTGCCACCTTGGCAGTGCATGTGCAAGGGGGGGACATTATTCACTGGAGGGGACATTATTCACTAGTGAATAATTTTCCCCTGGACATTATTCACTAGTGAATAATGTCTGGGGGGGGGGGGGGGGGGGACATTATTCACTCCGACACCGTCGCTAGCGCTGCAGTCAGTCAATGAAAAACAACAACCGCTCTACACGACTACCGTGGGAACATTTGCAATCTTTTGCGTGGTCGTTTCATGCTCCTTCCTTCCGCTCTCTACCTCATTATGCGCTCCTGTAGGTACTCGTGTCCACTATATATTTATTGACCAAGAAATTCTAACACAGACGGACATACACTGTAACACAAGAGTGATTGCTCTATTTGCTGATGTTTGTTCTGTGCAAAGGTCGTATTCAGAAGCTGATGTACAGCGTAAACAATGTTGGATGGTCAACAATCAATTGGTAAGTTACTCTACGGGTTAACAGTGTCTCGCTCAAGGAGATAGAAATACTCTCATGTGCATGCCAGCTCAGAAGATCTCCATCAACTTAATGATCAGTTAAAACATCTCAAGACACAATGTTGATCAACGCTTCCTCACCTGGTCTTTTTCCCTGCTGTCTTCCATGCCCTGAATTCCAAGGTAAGGATACAACACCCCCACGTCCCATTGATGTTTGTTCTGTGCAAAGGTCGTATTCAGAAGCCGATGTACAGCGTAAACAATGTTGGGTGGTCAACAATTAATTGGTAAGTTACTCTACGGGTTCACAGTGTCTCACTCAAGGAGATAGAAATACTCTCATGTGCATGCCAGCTCAGAAGATCTCCATCAACTTAATGATCTGTTAAAACATCTCAAGACACAATGTTGATCAAAGCTCCCTCACCTGGTCTTTTTCCCTGCTGTCTTCCATGCCCTGAATTCGAAGGTAAGGATACAACACCCCCACGTCCCATTGATGTTTGTTCTGTGCAAAGGTCGTATTCAGAATCCGATGTACAGCGTAAACAATGTTGGGTGGTCAACAATCAATTGGTAAGTTACTCTATTGGTAAGTTACTCTATGGGTTCACAGTGTCTCGCTCAAGGAGATAGAACTACTCTCATGTGCATGCCATCTCAGAAGATCTCCATCAACTTAATGATCAGTTAAAACATCTCAAGACACAATGTTGATCAAAGCTCCCTCACCTGGTCTTTTGCCCTGCAGTCCTCCATGCCCTGAATTCGAAGGTACGTATACAACACCCCCATGTCTCATTGATGTTTGTTCTGTGCAAAGGTCGTATTCAGAAGCCGATGTACAGTGTAAACAATGTTGGGTGGTCAACAAGTTACTCTATGGGTTCACAGTGTCTCGCTCAAGGAGATAGAACTACTCTCATGTGCATGCCAGCTCAGAAGATCTCCATCACTTAATGATCAGTTAAAACATCTCAAGACCCTCACCTGGTCTTTTGCCCTGCAGTCCTCCATGCCCTGACTTCGAAGGTACGTATACAACACCCCCACGTCTCATTGATGTTTGTTCGAATTCTGTGCAAAGGTCGTATTCAGAAGCCGATGTACAGCGTAAACAATGTTGGGTGGTCAACAATCAATTGGTAAGTTACTCTACGGGTTCACAGTGTCTCGCTCAAGGAGATAGAAATACTCTCATTTGCATGCCAGCTCAGAAGATCTCCATCAACATTAAAACATCTCAAGACACAATGTTGATCAAAGCTCCCTCACCTGGTCTTTTGCCCTGCAGTCCTCCATGCCCTGAATTCGAAGGTAAGGATGCAACACCCCCATGTCCCATTGATGTTTGTTCTGTGCAAAGGTCGTATTCAGAAGCCGATGTACAACGTAAACAATATTGGGTGGTCAACAATCAATTGGTAAGTTACTCTATGGGTTCACAGTGTCTCGCTCAAGGAGATAGAACTACTCTCATGTGCTGCCAGCTCAGAAGATCTCCATCAACTTAATGATCAGTTAAAACATCTCAAGACTCAATGTTGATCAAAGCTTCCTCACCTGGTCTTTCGCCCTGCTGTCTTCCATGCCCTGAATTCGAAGGTAAGGATAGAACACCCCCACATCCCATTGTGAAGCGACAACTTAAGTGCTGCAGTGTTCTTTCTGAGACAAAGGGGAGGCAAAAACAGAGTGGGTGTAGCCTCGTACACAGGCGCACCTCACGTGTGAGGCCTGGGTATGAATCTAATGCACAGTATGCTGATTATCAGTATTGTCTACTTCACAGGATGCTGAGATGTCAAGGGGCCATGGGTACGTATAGCTATATATCTTGAAGGTTTATATAATTTGCTGTTCTTGTTTGTTTATTGTTGTTGTAGCTAGATGTTTGGTTCATTGTATAGTATTATATAGTTAGGGTACATTCTTGTATTAGCAATAATATACTTGCTAATGTATCCTTGCATTTGACATGCAAGGCAAAACATCTTGTTATCTATTCCATCAGGAAAACCTTCAGTCACAGGCATATGGGATCAACTGAAATATTCGCCTCCAATAAAACACGGATGCGAAAACGCAACGAAGAAACAATACTTAGGGTAGATTAGGACAGGGCAGGCTTCAGAAACTGGAATGGAAGCCTGCCCTATAGCCCCAATCTACCTAAGTACTGTCTCTGTCTATCTGGAGGCGAATATTTCAGTTGATCCGAGTGCCTTTATTCACAAGTATACTAATACACTCAGCTAGATCTTTGTCACAGCTTTCTGTACTACAGGGATTAGGCCTGAGATAATTATGCCAGAATAATTTTGAGAATAGTAGCAAAGGTAAAGAATTGAGAATAATTCGAGAATAATAGCAAGCTTTTGCATGCGGAAGTAAGGGGTGTGGTGCAAATTGACTTCCAGTTTACTGCACAATGGTAATATTGGCTGACATTTGCAGTACTAGCACAGATATTGTAGTTGATTTGTTGACAGTGTTGTCCGAGGACTCTGATTTGCCAGTACCTCAGGTGCAATTTTTGCTCACTCAAGACTATGTTGAATGTTCCCTAATGTTGCAGTATAACAAGCGTTGAATATAAAGTTATTTGTTGAGAATAATATGAGAATAATAGCAAGGGTTTTGGGAATAATAGCAAGATTTTGAAAGAATTATGGAATAGAATAATAGCTACAAGTTGAGGCATAATTATCTCAGGCCTAACAGGGATTATGGCGTTCTGTTTGTGTCAAAACCACGTCATCTACACTATACATAATGTTTGCTAAACATCGATCGAGTGAGCATCCGTATCGCGATCGACATTTACTGAACATCCATATCGCGATCGACATTTACCATAATATAGATAATAAAGATCGGTCTGTGTGCTAAACGCGTACATCGATCGACATTTGCTAAACATCGATCGACATTAAACATCGATCAACATTATAATTTTACTAAACATCGGTCTGTGCTAAACATCGATCGACATTTGCTAAACATTTTACTAAACTGGCATAGATCGACATTTACTAAACATCGACTGACATTTGTATTATCCGAGTTTAAGCTTCGACACAAACGGCACTCGTGCCAAACTTTACTCGGATGTCGATCGATGCCAAGTTTAGCAATGTCGTCGATCGATGTTTAGCATTGTCGATCGATGTTCAGCGCAGACCGATGTTTAGTAAAATAATGTCTATCGATGTTTAGCAAATGTCGATCGATGTTTAGCAAATGTCGATCGATGTTCAGTAAATGTCGATCGATGATAGCAAACATCAGTCTATATTAGCATAAAGATGCCTGAGTTTGGACACAAACGGCACACCGGCTTACAGAGTTGAACTCTTAAGGCGGAGGAGTTGACACTCCAGCAGTCCCAACACCAGTATTGCAGCACAAATACTTGGCCGTCGACTTGCAGTTGTAGTGTCTTCACCGTATAGCGTACCAGCTTTGTTTATGTTATAGAGCTCGAGCGGCTGCGTTTGACGTCACCGGCCGTAAAACAACCGAAACGTCCTCCGTTATATTCCGTTTGACTGCATAGCAAGAAAGCAGTAATTTCTACAGTGATCTCAGAAACGCAAGCCGCTCGGAACTTACGAAGTACTACTGTGTCAACTATCACTGTAGCGCAGTTACCATGCCGATTAGATCGAGCAGCTACGCGACCTCGAGTACAAGTGAGCTACTAGTTTCCGTCCAGCTGCCATTGAACTCCATGTACTCAGTCACGTGGTTTTGTTACGTCATTGCAGCCGCTCTATAATTAAGTTTAGTATTGACTTATACTTATCCCGCTCCCAAAATTGCATAATATTATTCATCTAAACTCCAGCCCATAAAATAATAATAATTTAATCAGCATAATACCCTAATTTGCCAACACCCCGCCCTCCTCCCTTGTGATTATGATTATGATGCATAACTGTTGCACAGTTTGCACCGTTGGCACTGGCTGAGTTTGCACTATTGGCACAGTGCTGAGTTTGCACTGGCTTTAGTCAGAGAGTTTGCACCGTTTGCAGTATTATTGTGCATTGCGCTTTTTAACAGGGTTGTTACATCAGCGGGCTGGTTATCAGTAACGCCCTAGCTGTGTACAATAATTACAAGCAAAGCAGTGTACAATGAGAACAAAAGGAGCATGCAGCAACAAAGAGGAAGTAAGGAAACAATTTTACATCACAGAGAAAACATGCAGAAGGCAAACATAACAAGCCACAATTGTTAGTGCACAAAACAAATGAAAAGAGAGACAACATAAAACAGTGTTATTGTAAGTATATTGACTTTTATAAAACTGACAGAGTATATCCATGGGGACTGGTGCAAGGAATTCCATATAGCTAACTGATGCTTTTGGTTATGTTCGTTCTTACAAAAGGGATAAAATTCAGTGATCAGTTTGTGAACTCAAAAGTATTACATAAATAGGGGGGTATGTGGCAGCAGGGTATTTCCTGCGCTGTTCCAATGGCTGAGCTGGCTGTACAGTTTGGCTGTCCTGGCAGTTGTAGGTGCTCCCATGATGAGTCTTGCAGCTAGCTTCTCCTTACTGGTCTTGGGTGACCATGCAACATCACATCTACATATCAGGAACTCAGTGATCATTTGGTGCAATTAACACATGCATGCAAATGATCATTCCTAACAGGTGCAATCCAGAAATGTATTGGAAACATGCTGACTGAGAGATATTTTGTAGAATAAGTCTTTATGCTTTGTATGTATTAACAATTCCAACCCACAGCAGTTCTGTATGGATCCACAATGCTATAGTGATACCAAATTTGTGTGATAAAAGTTACTCCTCTTTCCGCCGATCACGTGAATGTTGTTGGATGTATTGAGTACAAGTAATAAAAAACATTAAAAATGTAGCAGGATGTAGGGATACCAGAACGGCGAAAAGTAAGGAAACAAGAGGGATGATCGAACACAACATTGAAGTATACAACCCCCCCTACAGAGATCTTCTTCCATATACCGTATAGCGGGATATTTTCGTAGGTGCAAAATTTCGTATAAATGGCCATAAGCCCCTCAGCAGAAATTTTCGTTTTTTAATTTTCGTATGCGCCTGAGCATTGCCACGCCCCCTAGCACTACGCGTACGCAATTAAGTGTCGTCTTTCCGTTTTCGGTTGAGGCAATGCACGTGCACAATGGTGAGAGGGTACGTCAACAATGCTGATATCTGGGCCTCTGTTGTTGGCAAGAATTTCGGAATAGCTGCCTGGTTGGCGGCATACTCGCCGTCGTTGCTAGTCTCGCGGGGCCAGACCCCGGGAGACTAGATCGTTGCTGCACAGTGAACTGACTTACTTTCATTTGTCGCACTTCCCACGCTGAGTCTCGTTATCGTAGCAGGCTAACGGGTGTAGACGGGTCCACTGGAGTCTGGAAGGCCATTTGAAGGCTAGAAATACCTTATAAAACGCCACCGCTTGCTCGCCGCTTCCTCGTGTTCGATTGCCCGTTCAAAATTTGACGTTAAAATTTCGACGGTTAAAATTTTCGCAGTTTTTATTTTCGTATGTCGAGGGTTCATACGAAATATACGAAAATTAGCACCGTACGAAAATTTCCCGCTATACGGTATACATGTACAATGAAAAAAGATATGTAGGGGTGATTGTATACTTCACTGTTATGTTCGATCATCCCTCTTGTTTCCTTACTTTTTGCCGTTCTGGTATCCCCACATCCTGCTACATTTTTAATGTTTTTTATTACTTGTTTATTTCGGCAGCAGGCGCATGTTTGAGCTGAAGTTTGCTGCAGAAGTCAGGCCCGGACATCTCAAGTCAACTGTTCCCTAGATGGATGACAAAGCCACTGAGTTCTCCCTGTCTGAAGACCATGGCATAGGCAGTTTATAGTAGGGACATTCATGTGGGTGTTAGATAGGCATTCACCCTGCTCACAGAATACAGTATAGGTAGCAATATAGCTAAATCATGCGTACAGGCTTATAAAGAGTGCCTCGTTTGATTGCCAACACAACGCCAACCGTCAACGCATCTTCCCCACTGTTTCTAATTCAGCGATCTTGATCGTTTAAGTGCGCATGCGTACAAACGTGAAAATGGCGTGACAAACGAAGCCATAGCAAGGGCGTATCGAGCCGCCGAATAATTAGGGATGCCGAATTGATCGACTCTGATATACGGTACAGACTGTTGCCACATGCACACCATCCGGAATATCTGTGCGCTAGCTCAGCTCGCGCAATCGCGCACCTAGTCCCTGCCCCTGGAGAACCATGGCTACCTCTTCGGAACCACAGAAACTTGTCGTTGTTTCCGAAGTCACTGCCTTCGTGCAGCGTTGCATGGAGGCGGTGGGGGCTGCTGCGCCCCATGCGGCCTCTCTGGCTGAGGTCATCCTCGCAGCGGACGAGAGGGGCCATTACAGCCACGGTCTGAACAGGCTAGGTCAGTGGGATGTAGCCAGCCAAGGTGAAGGTGATCGGATTGCGGGCCTGGCCCTCTGTACACGCCACTATTCAGCTGGCTCAAAGGCTAAGGTAACGGAGGGGGTTTCCGGACAGTCTTTTAATTCCGGACACGGCATTCATGCACCTCACATTCGCTCCGTTAGCAATTCTTCCGAATTATGGTAAGTGCGCATGCATACCCTACCTTCGAACTTTCCAACGCTGTGCAGTTGTTGGCAAAAACTGCTCCTAGAGAGTGAAAGCTGGGGCAGTGTCCGGAAATCCCCTACTGTCCGGAAACCCCCTCCGTTACCTTAATTATACTGCACTATAAGAGATATATTTAGATGGCAGACAAATTATGGAGATGTTTGCACCTGAGCTTACAGAGTAGATGTAGCTGTGTCTGAACCATCACCCACGATTCCTCCTGCATGGTGTGTGGCGGTGGCGACCTCCCTCTTCCTGCTGCAGGAATGTATGTGCAAGAGTTGGAGCAGGGTCGCTGTGATGGAATGGCCACACCCACCCTAATTAAGGAAACCGTGTCCACCGCTTATGTTGACGGGAGGAATGGTATCGGGACGGTAAGTAACTTCCAAACTCACAGACCACAGTCACACTCACATTCCTAGCCTCGTTCCCAGGCCGCATGGGAGGAGAGAAGACCGCCTTCTCTCCTCCCACATGGCCTGGGAACGAGGCTATCACATTCCCTGACCACGGTCTCATTCCCCGACCATGATCACATTCCAAGACCATGGTCACAGTACCTTGGCATGCTCCAAGAGTGCCTTACCGTGCTCCGGGAGCGGGAACACCTTGCCGTGCCCCGGGAGCACCCTGCCATGCACTCGGAGATCTACTAGCTCACAGTTTGTCCCTCTCTTACCAGGTGGTTGGGACCTACTGCATGGATCTGGCCATCAAGAAAGCCAAGGAGACCGGCATTGCGTGGGTCACTTGTGTAGGTTAGTAACAGTTGAAGCATTGCTCATTGGTGTCATATTGGTGTGCTCATTGATCTGTGAATTATGAGCAAACCCGCACAAGTAGTAGCCTTTTTCCACTCCAGTGTTTGTCGCTTGCAGTATGCAGGGTTAGTACTGCAAGTGACAAACGCTGGGGCGAGAAGGCCTAGTGCAGAAATAGAGATTCCATGAAAATGGATCTCCAAACCATAATTCCCTGGTATTTGAATGTCAAGACTGCTGGAGATCATCCATACACCAACTTACCTCTTGTATACAATCACCACTTGCGACTATAGTATGACATGCAGTGCATAGTAGGTAGGAGTAGTCAGAATCTGCCAAAGTTCGTGACCGAGATGCACAGTGCCGAGATGCAATAATTTTAATCACACAATGGAACGGGTAGGTGTTCCTCAAGGACCTGGGTAGGTCTTCCTCAAGGTGTACACCTTGAGGAAGACCTACCCAGGTTGAAACATTGTATTATTGCATCTCGGTCATGAACTTTGGCAGATTCTGACTACTCCTACATGTACCTACTATGCACTACTGACCTAGTAGTCGAGCTCAGCAAGCCAGTCGTTGTTCGGCACCCTCCCCCCTACTTTACTCACAGTATGACATGCAGTGTTGTCCTATTGTTTGGGGGCACTAGTTTAAGGATTCTGATGATTGTTCACCGCATTCTCTCTCTGCAGGCTCCAACCACTTTGGCATCGCTGGCTACTACACCTTAAGGGCTGTTGCTCAGGGAGTGCTGGTACGTACATGCTCACTGTCTGCCCTGACTGTTGGGTGGAACGTTCTGTCCACACCAGTCAGAGATGGTCGGCCCCAGCCACCTCTGGACCACCTCTCACTCACTTATTACAACAGGAGACAGCACATCGGAAGCCATTTCCTTAAGCCAACAAGTTTACCAATCACATGTTGGCTCTTCTGGTGTGTGATCTGCTGTCTGACACGGTTGCAGTTCTAATTGGGTTGATTGCATATTGCAAGGTACAAAAAACTTCTGAGACAGGATTCCGACCAGGGCTTGAATCTTGTTTTAAAAAGTAGGATCTCTCTTGGGTTGAGATATATACCGAAATCAACTACCATTGACCCAGTCATTTGAATTAGTAAAGGTCAATCGTGTCCTCCAATACCGGATGTTCAATGTCAGCCATATTTTTCTGATTCAACCCTCAGGGCATGTCCTTCACCAACACCTCACCACTGGTTTACCCGACCAGAGCTAAGCAGGTAATGGCACTAGTGACTCACTCCTCTCTCTCAGCACAGCCTCTGTCCCTGACCCTGTACTAGCCTCATTCCCAGGCTACTAGCCTGGGAATGAGGCTAACCTACTACCCCCCCCCCCCCCCCCCCCCCCCCCCCCAGCATGCTACTCATGCAGCTGCTCTGCCGTGTTTCCCAGGACTATCTCCTGGGCATGAGAACTCGGCTATGTACACCACTGTCATGACTTATCTATCAACTCCCCCCTCCCTGACTCACAGGCTGGTCTTGGCACCAACCCAATCTCCTTTGCTGCTCCAGCATCCGAGGGGGACTCCTTCGTCCTGGACATGGCCACCTCCACCGCTGCCCTTGGCAAGGTCTCGGTTGGGGAGAGTAGTTTGAGCACAGTTGGCCAAGACTCAGTCACCTGGCATTGTGCTGATCTAGCTTCCTCTGTTATGAATAGGGGCTGCCTCAAGGAATGTAGTTGTGTTGTACTCCCTCCCACTTACACAAACAATAGACAACACAACATACACGACATGCACATGACACATTGTCCTGCACACACACACACACACACACACACACACACACACACACATGCACATACACACACACCATACACGCACATGCACACGTGCACAAACACGTGCACAAACACACATGCACACACATGCACGCGCGCACACACACACACACACACATTCACAGGTTGAGATGCAGCACAGGAAAGGGCAGTCAATGCCAGGTGGCTGGGGTGTTGACCGATCAGGACAGGTATCAACTCTAGTTCTAGCAAGGCCCCATTCTCCTTGAGCAGTTGCAAATCCCAATGATCTTCACGTGCAGGAGACCACTGACCCTGCTGTGATGCTTGATGGAGGCGGACTCATGCCTCTGGGGGGCAGCGAGCTCTCTGGTAGGTTGCTGGCCATGTGCACTTCTCTTTGACAGTTCAGGTAGTGATCACACTAGCCTAGCTCATTCTCCGCCCACACGGCCTGGGAACAAGGCGACCATCACACTAGCCTAGCTCATTCTCCGCCCACACGGCCTGGGAACAAGGCGACCATCACACTAGCCTAGCTCATTCTCCGCCCACACGGCCTGGGAACAAGGCGACCATCACACTAGCCTAGCTCATTCTCCGCCCACACGGCCTGGGAACAAGGCGACCATCACACTAGCCTCACTCAGCATTTTGCGCAAGAGAGAATCATATCCACAGAAACATTCTGGGATTCAAACCCCTGAGTACTAGTCAGATGCTCTTACCACTAAGCCACTGGGCCCATGGCAGAGGAGTAGCACTTCATACAGCAGCATTGTGTGGAGGCTCAGCCTTCGTCATGTGATAACAAAGGCTGGTTTAGAACCCATGGACATATCACACACACGCACATGCACACACACACACATTACCAGCTGGCTACAAGGGCTACGGCTTGGCAATGATGGTGGAGGTGATGTGTGGTATTCTGGGGGGAGGGCCGTATGCACACCATGTTAGGAAGTGGACCGACAGCGTGAAGGTCGCCAACCTGGTAATTTCAAAAGCAGACAGTGGTAGTTTACTGAGTTATACTGAGTGGACAGTGCTAGTTTACTGAGAAACTTCCACCATACAATTGAAGGATTGCGTTTGGCCTCCAGACAGGAAAGGAGCTGACCGCAATGCAGAGGCGAGACCGCCATATTGAGATGGTAGTAGTTATGGCTAACTTTCAAAGCCCATACTAAGTAGCTGAATGTGAGCTCAGGGCCTCTCCTCTGCTTCGCAGCCGTCTGGTGTTCTGAAAAATGTTTGCATCTTGTTTCCACAGTCCCCTCCCTCCCATGCGCAAAGTCATTTTGTTAATGTCCAGGGAAGACAGGTGACAGCTATAGCCAGTACTATTCTCATTCCCAAACCATGCTAACCTCACTCCCAAACCATCCTAACCTCACTCCCAAACCATCACTCCCAAACCATGCTAACCTCACTCCCAAACCATCCTAACCTCACTCCCAAACCATGCTAACCTCACTCCCAAACCATCCTAACCTCATTCCCAAACCATGCTAACCTCACTCCCAAACCATCCTAACCTCATTCCCAAACCATGCTAACCTTACTCCCAGGTGACCTGTACTCACTGCCACTGTTCTTTCTTCCAGTGCCAGACGTTTGTTGCTCTGGACCCTGGAGCGTTTGCCCCCAACTTTGAGCCACGGATGCACACCTTCATGCAGGAGCTGAGACAGTTTGAACCCGTACGATCACAGCCTCATTCCCAGGCCACTCCAGAGTGGCCTGGGAACGAGGCTGTAAAATGTTGTCAAACCTAGTCCATACATGAAACTAATGCCTTGTCAAGTTGTATATACAATACCAGGGCATATTGGGGTCGTCTTTTAGAGTATTTTTGAATCAAAAGTTGCCAAGTTTGATCAAAGTCAACAGTTGTGTGACATGTAGCCAGTTTGTGTTGGCTTAGCTTGGATTCACATGGTATAACGTTTTTCAGCCCTTCGTTGCCCTGTGCTTTTGTCGCTTACATATTTGGTAACTTGTAGTACTGAGTCTGCACGTCATTGAACTTAGGACTGACATACGTTATTATTGCATGTGTCGGATGCTCTCATAGTGATCTGGTCTGAAACTGGTTTGGGATGGAACTGGTTTTGCTTCCCCTCAGATCGACCCTGAGAAACCGGTCTTGGTGGCTGGTGACCCGGAGAGGATTCACGAGCAGAAAGTGAGGCAGGCTGGAGGAATCTGGTACCACAACAACCTCATCACAGCTATGGTGGGCTTCAGGATCATCCTAACTAGCTCCTATGGTTGTCATTGTATGGCAGATCACACAAACCGAGAAAAGGCGGGAAGACAGTCCAGTGAGATTTGAGCAGTTCTAGTCCAGTGAGATTTGAGCAGTTCTAGTCCAGTGAGATTTGAGCAGTTCTAGTCCAGTGAGATTTGAGCAGTTCTCATAATATGCTACATGCAGTATAAACAATGTGTACTAAAGTTAGAGCTGGACATTGTGGGAAGCAGAGAGAAGCGGCCAATCCAGAACATCTTCGGGTATTTGCTAGAAGTAAATCCCCGTCACTTGTAACGTGTTTTGGTTTTGAAACTAGACCAGTAATATTGAACCTTGCATGGCCTGGCTAGGGTACTCTCTATGATGTCCTGGTGTCCATCCCCTTGCAGAACACACTCGCTGCGAGACTAGATGTGGCTCCTATCAAGATCAAGCAGTAGACATTCAAATCTATTGTGTATAATAGGAAAATTTTTCTGCAAGATTATGATGTGAATTCACTCAAAGAATATTATGACCAGAACAGGTGTCTATAGGTGGGGGTTGATAGTGTGCTCTCTCTGTGTGCTTTGAGACAATCGGTTCTAAGGGGCAGACTCGATCCACAAGTGTCATCTCTGAATGGCCTGTATGGACTTGGGCTCAAGGTCCTGCAGAAGGAGGGCATTTCAGTTGCTAAGCAACACATCTAACCTTCCTAGCCATATCACTCAACATCCACCATTTTTGCCGTGTCATTCAACCTGCTCATGATCCCATTTACTATCAAAAAAGCAGGTCTCATACTAAGACTCATAAGCTCCTGAGTCATTCCAGTTGGCCATGTGGCAGACTTGGTCCCAGGCTTGGCCTCCACGTACTCCAAGCAACAAATACTGCTAGCCACTTGATATTTTGGATCAAGTCTTCTACAAAGCATTTTTCTGCCAGACAATTTCTAAGTGCTGGTTACAGAGTAGCCATTTCTACAAAAGTATAGGAGCTTTAATTACGTGAATTCCATGGGGTATATATTCCGTATAAAATTCCACTCATGCACCCACCTTGTTCCCAGGCCCGAGGCTCTGGCCTGGGAACAAGGCTACCATCCACCAGGAAGTCACCACCAAGGGGATTCCTAGTTCCCGGCAGATTGCCTTTAATATATGCATACTTCCTGCAAGTGTCTGAGTCTGGGGGACCCACCACAGCTGGTGCATGGGTCTGCATGGGAATGAAATTTGACAGTACGTTGGTTTGGGATGAGAACCTCACATTGTGTTTAAGGTAGGAGAGGGCCATGGACCAGCCGAGGTGGACCACGTTGGTATAAGTGACGCGCAGGGAGGGAGGGAGAAAGTAGAAGTTGAGCATCTGTGCAGCTGGCCAGAAAATCCACTCCAGCTGCCATGGAGGAGGGAAGACGCAATTACAAGTCAGTGGACTATAGCAAGTGATTACGTCTGGTGTTAGCACGCTGGTACCCAGCAGCATTTAGTGGAACCCGAACTGCAGTGACCAAAATTTGGGTTCTGAAAGTTTGCAAAACTGAATGGCCTGGATCAGCACTAGTGCTCATTAGAAGGGTCCTAGCCTGCCTCATTCCCAGGCTTCGTGGTGGTGGCCTGGGAATGAGGCTAGGGACACCCTGGCTCATGTAAAACAAATTCGGAATACTGCACTCACCTTATAGGTTACTCCAAACTTCACCTTCAGCTCAGCTACTGTTTCATTCCATGACTTCTTTTCTAGCGTGCACATACCTGGTGCAAAAGAAAAAACAAGCAAAGAAAAAAAAATTATGTATTGCGTCATGCAAATTATCCAGCCACGTGGCCCACCTATGTAGAAACCAGTTATTGAAAGCGGTCCATTGATTAGCATATCCACGAGAATCTTTTTGCCTATGGTAATCGCTCGCCTCTCAGGAAACCTCTTGTCTAGGAATCTGTACCAGAAGTGGTCCACGGGACCAAGAAAAAGTCCAACCGTAGCCATTCGCGCTGTCCGCCCCCAGTCGTGAGGCCATATCCTCTCGAGCCTTTGCTCCAGGATGTCTCCAATGCCGTCCATTGCGCCGCTGGCCACTGTGTTGGTTAACAGCAGATATTTGGAGAACAGCACGTTTGCAATTCTTCGCCATGCCATGCCGCGGGGATCTTGATTGCTGAGTCAGCGTTTTTAGATTATGTTGCTGACTCATCAAACATTCGTTTATGTCGTGGGCGTTACGCTTGGCGGAGGAGACTGCCCATGTACGCAGTACCAGTAGATCTACGACTTGGGGTGGGCGATAAGTATATATTTGCGAACTACAGCGCTTCTTATCCGCAAGTGCCGTACCGGGGAATTTGTTTGTAAGTGCAAATTTTCGTATAAACGTCTTCAGAAGAAATTTTCGAAGCGCAGTGGTTCGCACCTACTTATCCCCCACCCCATACTTGGTGGGTGTCAGGACAAGTCGGCAATCGTCCAGACTATTCCGCCGTGCGTGAACAATCTGGTACCGAGGTTGATTAACCACGGAGTAATGTAGAGTAGGAGGAGTCCGACAACCAAATGGCTACCCGACGCCTGTTTCATCAACTGCGCTCATCACGCTTGTTCTTCATAAACATCGGAACCTGCTGTGCGCTATACACACTTGGAGATCTCGTCGAACAAAAGATCGAGGGAAGCAAAAGAAACGATTTGAGAAGAACGGCGCGCATGGCCACGATTGGGCTCGTCTGCATGGGCCCTATGAATCACCACTTTTACATCTTCTTAGACAAGATTCTCCCGGGCACAAGCGCCAGGATTGTCGCAAAGAAAGTGGTGACAGATATGTTGGTGATGGCGCCCATCGCAGACTGCTCATTCTACACAGGTAAGTAAAGTCCAGTAGACTGGTCTGCTTATAAAGAGTGGTGGATTGACCCGGCCCGTCAGATGCATATGCACGAGTAGTAATCTCGCGGGGTGGGTGTGGCCCCGCGAAACTATATACACGTGTAGGATATGTTGTTATTGGATTTCCTTTGCACAAACAGGGATGTGCTTGCTAGAAGGGAGGAACAAATCAGCTATTGTTGAAGAAATAAGATTGAAGTTTTGGCCCACATACAAGGTAAAGTTCCAGCACTTTTGCATACAGTGATTAAGTGAATTTTTTATTGTTGCAGATGGGCTGGACCATCTGGCCAGCAGCACAGGTAACAGCTCTACCTGAGCACGTTTTGCCAGGAGCCCATATAGCTATAATGCTTTACATCTTACCGCTAAATTAGTGATTCCATGACCTTGATTAACCTCTGCAGGCAATCAACTTTTTCTTTGTACCGACAAGATTTCGTGTCGCCTATGTCAATGTAGTCACTCTCATTTGGACTGTCTTCTTATCATACATGAAACACAAGGTTGGTGATTTAGAGTGCAAGTAGTCATGCAGAAACTTTATTTCCCAATGTGCAGTGCACTTCTGCAAAGAAGAGATGTACTGGTAAATTACATGCCCGGTGTGAACCCCTAACCCCAAATCCAATCAACCAAGTAGGATTGTACTATTCCTGTAATCTTTGTCTATTTGTTTATCCTACCCTCACAGGACATGCTTGGACAGGCTGCTGCACTATAGCATGCACTCATAGAAATTTCATTCCTACATAATTATGAGATCAGCACTCCAACTTTCTAGCCATGGTAATAATCCAGTACATCCGGGTGAGCATGGACACAGGAGGGGTTAAAATCCTTCACTCTGTCTCAGTAGCCTCGGTCCCAGGCTCTCTCCTCTTATTGTACCAGGCGCTATGCGCGCAGGTCGCGTGGACGTGGACCTTTACATGTATTGCCGAGTCAGCATTTTTAGATGATGAAAATGTTGCTGACTCATCAAACATTCGTTTATGTCGTGGGCGTTACCTGTTGAGTAGAGTAGGAGGAGTCCGATTGCTACTGTTCGGCAACCAATGGCTACCCGACGCCTGTTTCATCAACTGCGCTCATCACGCTTGTTCTTCATTAACATCGGAACCTGCTGCGCACTTTACACACTTGGAGATCTCGTCCAACAAAAGCTCGAGGGGAGCGAAAGAAACGATTGGAGAAGAACGGCGCGCATGGCGACGATGGGACTCGTCTGCATGGGCCCTATGAATCACCACTTTTACATCTTCTTAGACAAGATTCTCCCGGGCACAAGCGCCAGGATCGTCGCGAAGAAAGTGGCGACAGATATGTTGGTGATGGCGCCCATCGCAGCCTGCTCATTCTACACAGGCAAGTGGACTGGTCTGCTTACCAGACTCGGGGAGAGTCTGGTAGATCGACCTGCCCGGATGCACGCGTAGGATGTGGAACTACACTTGAGGTTTAATGTGCTGTTCACCAGACCTTGCAGATTCTAACCTCATGTGATTTTCCTTTGAACAAACAGGGATGTGCTTGCTAGAAGGGAAGAACAAATCAGATATTGTTGAAGAAATACGATTAAAGTTTTGGCCCACATACAAGGTAAAGTTCCAGTTCAAAGTTTGTATACAGCTACACCTACCACCTAATGATTAAATTCATTGAGGTGAAGATATTTAATCAAGATCATCATGTTTTTTATTGTTGCAGATGGACTGCACCCTCTGGCCAGCAGCACAGGTAACAGCTCTACCTAAGCACTGTTTGCCAGGAGACCATAATGCCTACCTCTAAATTACTGATTACATAACTTTAACCTCTGCAGGTCATCAACTTTTTCTTTGTGCCGACAAGATATCGTGTCGCCTATGTCAATGTAGTCACTCTCATTTGGACTGTCTTCTTGTCGTACATGAAACACAAGGTTGGTGATTTAGAGTGCATGTGGCCTCATTCCCAGGCCGTGCCTCGTTCCCAGGCCGTGCCTCGTTCCCAGGTCCCACACGGCCTGGGAACGAGGCCTAGAGTGCATGTAGGCCTAGTCATGCTGACTTTAAATTCCCAATGTGCAGTGCACTTCTGCAAGAGCGCATGATGACATCATCATCATTGCAACCCAAGAGTGCTAAATGGACCAGCTGGTTATGCAGGCATAATAATTATTATACTTAGCACTTTGCTGCATAGTGCTACAATTTACACACCAACTTGATTATGATATTATTTGAAAGAAGCCATCTGCTAACAGTGAAACCCCAGCCACTCAACCAAGCAGGAATGCTAGCTTGTTAGGGTAGTACATTTCCTGTAATCTTGACCTATTTGTTTATCCTACCCACAGGAAATGCTCAGACAGGCAGCTGCACTATAGCAATTCGCAGAATTTCATGAGCTTATAGCATTCCAGGTTTATATTTCTCATTGTCAACCATGAATGGAGTTTCAGTGGATACTTACGTGACATGTGGTGTCTGCAGTAATGGATGATTCTGTTCAGGACGTTACAAAGCAAACCTGAGACAGGAGTTATTAAAGTGAAAGTTAATTAGTAGCCAACAAATTAAATTGAATCCATAGAGATGTCCTAGCTGACTCGTCACCAGACTGCATGTTTCCATAATATCCAACTTCAGGTTTGCTTGGTTTAGAATACTAGAGGTTGAAAGCATCTGTCTGTAGCCGACAGATCCTTGTGTGCACAACAGGCCCAGACTGATAAGGAGCAACATTGTTTTGCAAGTGCATGATCAATATGCAATGGAAAGGTGAAATGATTATGACAGTTGTAAGAAATGCAAATTTAAGGCATTTTATGCCTTGTGTATAAATATTTCTGTAAACAAATCATATGCATACTACGGCAGTCATGCTGGCATCAGTTCTTCAAGCTTTCTGCCCTGTCTTCGATGTAGTTTCTTCGCATTCTTCTCAAGCCACGGTAAAATTCCAGCACATCCGGGTGAGCATGGACACAGGAGGGGTTAAAGTCCTTCACCCTCAGACTCTGCAGACTGCGGGCCCTCGACAGTGCTACGTAGGCCTGCCCATCCTCAAACACCCTCCCCAGTGAGATTTCCACACAGTCCAGAGTCATGCCCTGCATTTGGAGGAGTAGTGTTTGGTAAGTCGTGGTCATAGCTGAGCACAAGAGTCATGCCCTGCATCTGTAAATGAGGAGTGGTCGATAAGTTGTGTAGTAGTCGGTAAGTTGTGTGGTAGTATTCCTTTGTAACTGGATGGATTCATGCCTTGCAGTTGTCATTGTGAATGAGGAGTGGTCGGTAAACTGATCTGTTATAGCTGGACAGAATCATGCCCAAATGAGGAGTTGTACATGTAGGTAATGCTGTTCTCATGCAGCTCATGCATTCCACAATATATAATTAATGTTGTTCTGAACATGGCAACTAGTATAGCCGCAGCACTCCAAACATAAAATTTAATGCTGGTTTTAAAATAACACTGGCTAGATGACATATTTCTCACTGTGTAGCTGATCACCTTCAGCTGCACATACTATCTAGAACGTAGAAGTTCGATGAAGTCAAGATACCATACTTGGACGTGATTTTGGCAGTGATTGCATGCCCTAGTGCAAATTCCAAGTCCAATATTGCCATACACCTGAGTCAGCAGTTCATGCTGCAATCTGGACCTCCTCTATACATGCATGCATACCTCCAATAGCAGACAGCAATGTACTATACATGTACACTGTTAGTCTCCTTCCCACATGTATGTACCTAGCCTCGGAACCAGACTCCCAACCCAAGGGGAGGGAGTCTGGTTCCGAGACTAGTATGTACCTGACTCTTGTGTATAGAGATGGCCCATGCCAGTTTGAGAGGGAGCTGTCTGCGAGTGACCATGTTCCCACTTCCCAACCGCACGCCCCACTTCTCAGGAGTCATGGTGACCTCCAGACCAGACGTAAACACAACCAATGGATACCCTGCAGGACATGTACACATGCAGTGTTGACTGTGTATATTAGCTTAATTGTGGTATTTACAAATGGGCCTACCTTTTCCACCTGGTTCAAACTGTTTGACCACACCCCTTGCTCCATTCACCAGGCCCCGAGGCACATCAATGTTCTTTGTCAGCATGACCTGGAATGAGTAGTGACAAGTGTTAAACTAACTCCAACAGTAGCCTCGTTTCCAGGCCTGAGACGGGGCTTGGGAAACGTACAATTCTCCACCCTCATGAATCTCTTTAGGGGCGTGGTCAGAGGTTAGGGCATATTAGGTCTCAGCAGGCATTAAATTTCCATAAACGTTTCTGGAAACATTTCTGTGAAGTCACTTGTGTATACCATACTTTATTGAGTGGGTAGAACGAGGCTACTCCAACAGTGATTGTGCATTTTGGTGAGTACCCGTCCCCTGATTGTTGGATGACTTACTTGAGCCCCAACTTTTAACTCAATGCAGCTTGCAGCAGGGCAGAGACTGTCCAGTGTCCTGCTCATGTGAGGGTCACTGTCTTGTGCCTCATACTTCTTGGACGTTCCCCAGAGTGCGGCTAGCTCCCTCAGGTTGGTTGCCTCCACATCTTCCTTGTGGGTGTACAGCCTGGTGGCTTGTATGCCCTGGCGCTCTATCACCTGCTGCTCTGTGTTTCTCAGGAGTTCTGTGACAGCAAGTGGACACCTTCCAATCCGGATGTTTTGCAGAACAGCAATAAACTGTTTGTCGCTCTGTCTGTAGATGTCTGTCAGCTCAATGCTCCGTGTAATGCAACGAAGCCAAGACCGAGACTGTGTGTGTGAGGGAGAGGGACATAGAACAGTAAGGTCCTTACTAACCTCCCAGGTCATGTGGAGTTAGGGAAAATGAGGCCTGGGAATGAGGCTAGATGCTTACAGACCTGAAAGCAATGCTGTTTCTTCTCTCCATCCTTAGCCACTGGAGGAAGCTGCAGGAAGTCGCCACACAGCACCAACTGGATGCCCCCAAATGGCTTCCTGCTGTTCCTCACTGCTCTGGCAACCGCCTCCAGCTTGTCAAAATACTCAGCATCAATCATTGATATCTCGTCGATGATGAGACACCTGCATTTTTTCCACTGGGCCGCCCTGTGGTCCCGAGAGGCCAGTCCAATGCAGTGCTCCAGGGTCCCAGACCCAATCCCGATTCCAGCAAAGGAATGCAAGGTAGTACCGCCAATGTGGCATGCAGCTGCTCCGGTGCTTGCAGTCGGGAAGGTGGTCTCGGGAGGCATTGCACTAATGATCCTCCTCAGGAGATAGGACTTCCCTGTGCCAGCACTTCCCGTGAAAAAGACACTATCTCCCTTCTTTACCAGTTCTAAGACTCTTGCCTGCTCTTTAGACAGTGGTAACCCACTCGGTTTCAGCAGGACTGGTTTCTTGGCAGGGTTCATGGGGGTGTCATCTTGTGAAGAGTTCATCTCAGATAGCTTTCGTTTCGGAGGCTTAGAGAGGCTACTGTCTGCTCTCTTGGGCGTTGTCAGACCCTTGTTTGGCCGTCCAACGTTTCTTCTGGCATTCTCCAGGTCTTTCTCATTCAGGGGGCTAATTTCATCAAATTGTAGGGAGACATCTCCAATCATTCTTCGCTTTGCACCCTGGAGTTTTCCCCTTGCCGCGACCTTTATTGCCATGCTGCGCAGAAACAAAGCAAGTTGCTCTGGGGGGCAGTTTGAGATGAGGATCTGAGTCCTCTGGGTGAGGAGTCGGATGGTAGCTTTCCCATCTTTGACGAACTTCTTGTGGACTAGGTGATCACGGATCGTGAATGGTCCCACTTTTCCTTCCTTGTGTGTCAGTTTCAGTACAATATCATCCAGTTCGTTTCGTCCCAGGTCCAGAATTGCTGTCTTGAACACTTTTTTCCTTAGCACCTGCCCAACCTCGCTCACATGCTCGACAACACACGTACACCTCAAGCCGTTGACCTCCATTTCTAACACATGCGATATCCTTGCTCGCGGGCGAGTTTGAAATTGCTAGCACTTGGCAAAAGACTCGACCAATCAGATTACTCAGAGCTAGCCTTGCCTTGCGCATACCGCGTGTACCGGTAACTAGTTAACTAGTGCGGCCGGCTAGCCACGCCCAGATATCAGAGGACCGCGCGTACCGGTACCAAGATGGCAGGCTGCCCGTGGCCTTGGTCGTCGCGAGAGAAGGCCCGAGGGCCCAAATCTGTGAACATTTTCCTCGGGTTTTTCTTCATGGTCAACTTCTGCCTAGGGACGGGGTTCCTGGGTGTCCCATACTCGTTTTTCTACGCCGGGTACCTGGCCGCCATACCCACTCTGCTGCTTATCGCGTTCGTGAGCTGGAACGCTGCCACGTGGGAGGTGGAGGTCATGGCAAGAGCACAGGTATGTACTGATGTGTTGTTTGGGGGGGTTATTGGTCCGGCAGGAAGTACATACTTGAAGTGTACACGCATGCGCATTATTTTCAGCTGGAGTCAAATTTCGATGGAGAACCCACCAATCATTTTATAGAATGCTGACATTGTGACAAATATTTCCTCATAATCTGGTCGGCCAACATGGCATTCTTTCCCTCATGGACACTGATGGCAGGAATGCAGCTGTTGATGGCCGAACTATTCACCAGACCCAACTGGTGTTCTCACCCTTGCCCCGCCCCTTCCGCTGACGGGTACCGGGTCTGGGAACCAAGCTAAACTTCACCTACACCATATAGACCCGTTGCAACTGACATCATCGCTTTGAGAATACACCAACATGGCGGCTATTACATTTTTGGAGATAGCAGCTTCTATGGTGATCTTGCAATCATGCTACGTGTTATCAATGCATTTATAAGGTCTGTACTGATAGTATTGCCGGCACTAGCCGCAGAGGTAAGGATCAAGTGTTGCCTTTCCTGCAGGCAGTGGAGTATTTCACTAAAGCACGAAAACCTTCCGGTGCTGATGGCAGTGGTGAAGAAGACGTCAACAAATCAACACTCTCCGACCATGATGGCATTGTGCATCCCAAGTTTGAAATTGTTCTAGCACGTAAATTTGAGCCGAGTGAACTCTGCGAGATATTCTTCAACCGGTGGGGGAAGTACCTCTACCTACTGATCATGACAATATACTGTTTTCTCGCAGCCTGGTCTTTCAGCACCGTTGCCGGCTCTGCCTGGGCGACCAACATACCACTCAACTTCGGTACTCTCCACCAGTGCAATTCATCGGAGTTTCTGCACGTTCTTCTCCCGTCCGGATCGTGTCAGCACGCCTACCACTTTTCCTTGTTCCTGTTCGGAGTGATCGTCATTCCATTTTCCATGATTGACTTGAAAGAGCAAGCCATTGTCCAGATGGTGCTCGGGCTGATGAGGTTTGCAACGATTGCAATGATCATCGTCTACAGCATCGTCAACCTGATCGAGGGGGGTAATATTTGTACTTCCCAGAACATTGTGTGGGACAACCTCTCAAATTCGTCTCTTGTGAACAATACTAATACTATCTCTTGGTACAACTTGTCAAATTCATCTCCGACAGAGAACATCCCCTTCTCCAACTTGACTGCTCCCAGCTTCCTGCAGTTACGGGACATTGTGATCAAATTTGACTGGAGAGGATGGTTGGTGGCTATTCCGGTGTTCACGTACGCCTTCATCATCCATCAGGGCATCCCCTCCCTGACTCACCCGATCAAGCAGAAGCAGTACCTTCGCTGGTTCATGGTGTGCATGTTTGGGATCGCTGGGTTCTGCTACCTCAGTCTGGGAGTGGTTGCTCCGCTGTGGTTCCGGGCCCGAGTGCAGGAGACAGTGACTCTGAACTGGGTAAGCTCATGTTGTAGCGCCTTGTTCCAACAATACCCCTGCGAGCTAGTGAACAGACTAGGTTTGTTCAGGGGTATGTTAGGCCATAGTCTCGGTACCAGACCCTCACACGCGTGCGAGGGTCTGGTACCGGGACTAGTTAGGCCATTGCTAAATCCTTTTAGTTTGGGGTGAAACTCCCAAGTCTTGTGACAGTCAGGAGTTTCTCCCCGAAACTGAAAGGATTTAGCAATGGTTTATCATATTCCACCTCTTGAAAAAGCAAACAATCAAGGGGTTACGTAGTCTCATTCCCAGACCCTCATGAGGGTCTGGGAACGAGACAGGGGGTTACACATCCTCAGTCCTACGTCTGAGGATGTGTAACCCCTTGTCTGTTTGCTTATTGAGAGGTGGAATATGATAGGCCATCGCTAAATCCATCTTGTTTTCCGGAGATGCTTTCTTATTGTACTTGGTTTGCCTCAAGGTGGAAGGATGTGTAGATTTAATGTAGAGGAATAAGCTTTGGTGGTGTGGTGACCCTAATCTCTGACTGGCACTGCACTGACGGCTACATACACAATTCTTTCAATTGTGGATGCTGCTTGGGAGTGGGTTGGTGTAGCCTCGTACCCAGGCCCCGCCCCACCCGAGTGGGCAGAGCGGGGCCTGGGTACGAGGCTAGGGTTGGTGGGGTGTGCTGCGTCCCCCAGTTCACATTAATGTTGTTCTGCCATTGCAGGGGAATTTGGCGCAGGCGGGGAACCCACCGCAGCTGAGAGCGCTCTCCTACTACCTCATCCTCTTCCCTTCCCTGGACGTGTGCTCCGCCTACCCACTTCTCGTCCACGCCATCACCAACAACATCTACACGGTCTTCATGGGGCAGGACACCACCGAGAAACCAAAATATCGATTTGACCCGATTCTGCGATTGTTGTTGCGGTTCTTTGCAGCTATCATCCCAATAGTCGCTTCCCTCGGGATCTCCAACTTGGTCTATGTGCTGAAGTACGCCGGGTTGTTCGGGTTTGGGATCTGCTTCTTCTTCCCAACTGCGCTGCAATTGCAGTCGATCAGAGTGTGCAAAAAGGTATTCCGCGATGTCCATGTGGCACGAAAGTGCAACTTCAGTATCCCAGACTCCTCTGTAGATCATACGGAACGAGCACCACTTCTTTCCTTGCAAGATGGTGCCCCGCTCGACGAATCCTCCCTCTACCTCACTCCCTACTCCAACCGGATGCTCAGCCACCCTGTAGCTGTAGTGATATTGGGAACCATTGCCCTGCTGTTCTTCCTGCTGACCATTGCCAGTCTCTTTGTCCAACCAGACAAGATTATCTGTGTGGGGTAACCATGGCTTCACCACCCATGACTTAACCACCCATGTATTGTGTGTATTGTTCTGATGACTGTGGATGGTAATTTCGTTTTGACCTTTGACCTTACCAATAGGCAACCCTGACTTTTGATGTGGGGGCGAGGGTAGCCTCGTTCCCAGGCCTTCCACACTTCCAGCTTTTGATCGCTTCCAGTTTTGCATACTGGAAGCGATCAAAAGCTGGAGGTGTGGAAGGCCTGGGAACGGGGCTAGGCGAGGGAGCTGAACTTGATACTTGATTGTATGGCGTTGTTGTGGGCTACCAAGCAGTCGCATGCCTCTTCTCCTTTCGGGCGCTGAAGGGCGCCTTCGTGCTGTTCAGAGAGTACTTTGTCCTCTGGAACGTGGCTGTTGGAGCGTGGAGCGATCGACGGCAAATGAGCACCAAATACGGTTGCACGCCTACGTTTGCAAAACAGACATTTTTTTTCTGTAACGAGGGGCAATTAACCGCTTGCTTTACTGTACTGCAAGCGACGAAAAGCTGAGCGTGGGACTGGGAACGAGGCTAGCTGTTGGTAGTTGTACCCAGGTACTAAGTTAGCACTTCAAAGAGGCTGCTACCCACACAAAACCAAATGATCTACACAGGAAAACTACATGCTAAATATGACAAACATGACCTTAGGTGACCAACAGAGCTACTGCACCCAAATACAAGTGGGAAACATCACACACCCACACCATCCTCAATCTGTCACAATGTCTATATTGCCTACAAACAGAACTGTAGTACTGTACCCTAATACATGTGGGAACATCACACACCCACAGCATCCACATCACATACCCACAACATCCACATCAAATACCCACAATCAGTCATAATGTCACAATGGGGGGGTTAGGGTTAGGGTAGGATGGCTGCATCCCAGATTTGAAACGATGGCTGCATCCCAGATTTGAAACGTTAATTTTGCCAAGTGTCACCAGGCCCTCTTCCGCGTTCCACGTGAGCTTGGGTACGAGGCTACAAGCTAATGGTGTGACAGTTCGTTCCAATCATCACGTGAATACCATGATAGCTATATATAGGGAAGATCAGAAGGGCAGTGAAGATATCACGTATTACAGGAATTCCTGTGGCTCTAGCTTTCTGACACAGCATACTTGAGCAATAAATAACAACATTAAAGAGGCTTTGAAGACTACTAGCTGCAGTGAAGGATGCTAGTGTGACAATGCCAAGGAAGCTTCCAAATTCTCAACAGATTATTGAAAGTGACTTCGAGTGTACGCAGACTGGAAGATGACAATCAGAGAAAGACAAAAAGAACGCGAAATAAGAGAGTCTTGGCAGCAGGATTAGCTAGCGGCATAAAAGGTAGATAGAAGACAATTGGCTCTACGGCACATATCGGTTTGAACCCTCAAAATATCATCAGTATCAGATAGGTCTGAACGTTAGGTCTGCTTTACTCCTATACCAGGAGTAAAGCAATCTAATAATAGTAGTAGATGGAAGATCTTTCTCAAGTAGCTTGCTAAATAACTTGAGGTGACTGACTCGATCAAATGCCTTCGAGGCATCAAGGAAGCATCCAAACACATTAGACCCATTGAAACAGTACTAGCGACTGATGACATTTTTAATTAGGCCAGTGCACATGTCAGCTGACATGCCGGGTTTAAAGCCAAATTGAAGAGGCGAGGTGGAGAAGAGTCTCGATAGATGAGTAAAATGCACCACTCTAAGACCTTGCTCAACGTTGGAGCAAGAGCAATTGGTCTGTAATTGTCAGAGCAAGTCGGGTCTTTAATTCCCTGGCTTGGGAATCAGCTGGAGAATACAATCTCTTAAGACCTTGGGAATCGTTGATAGCCATGTCTGACAACAGCAGTGAAAAGTTGACTCAAAGGGGTAATTACTGAGAATATCTTTGGCAAATATAAA
This sequence comes from Axinella damicornis, assembly GCA_963931865.1. NCBI lineage: Eukaryota > Metazoa > Porifera > Demospongiae > Axinellida > Axinellidae > Axinella > Axinella damicornis. The sequence continues at coordinate 520,968 of OZ007517.1, read as the reverse complement.
AGCATCAGAGAATGGACTTGAACCATCTGATGTTCCTTTCTTAAGTTGAGCAAGTGCATTCAATACAACAGTAGAAGAAATTTCCGAGGTTAACAGATCAGAGTTTGAAATGGGATCAGTGAGATTGGCAAGGAAACTATTCCTAGCAGATTGGTCAGGATCAGAGTTTAGTAGCGAAGAGATCTTAGCGGAGAACATTTTGGAGATATCTTCATCAGTGGTGATACCATCAATTACGTTACAACCAGAGGATTTGCTGTTACGTACGAGTCTAGGTTCCAAAAATCATTGTTAGCTACATGAATTGCACCAAGCTTCAGCCAGTTTCTCACTCCTGATATGGTCAGCTTGTCTTTTGAGACGACAAACTTCATACTTATAGCAACTTTTAGTATTTTTCTTAATTGCTGATAGTACTCCAGAAGATGGACAGCCACACTCCTTCCATATTCTGTCCAAAAAATAGCCTTTTGTCTGAAAGATTTAGCTTTGTCATTCCAACCGGGAACTCTGCGAGCTTTGCGAGGCAGGATTTTGGGAAAACAGGCATGTGCTGCTAGATCGATCGCCACAAGCAATTGATTACAAAATTGGTCAATGATATCCTTGTTGCGAGAAAGTCATGGTACTGGCGTTGTGATCAGATATTCAGCGCTATCAACGGACTTACAACCAGTGGGAGATTTCAATTCAGAAAACGACGTTTCGACCGAGTTTTGTCGGTCTTCATCAGGCATTTTTACAAGAACAGCGCAGTGAGCTACTTATATGACGTCATTATCTACTGAAAAACGGAATTAAAAATAGAAACAAGGTACTGACAATGACAAAAAACTGGCACAATGGTGGGCTGCTATAGCATCTAATAGCATCTTCCGCAATTTCGACGTCACGGGATGTACGTTTCCAATCCATACGTAAGTATTCTATTATCTATGGTCTGACCAATCGAAATAGGCCTAAGGTGTGTCGAGAGTGTAGAGCAATTCAGAGTGAAGAACAATTTACAATTTCCTGTCCGACGATCGGCGTTTCAGCGGATGTGATACTTGTACCGCTGCTGCTAAAAACAGAAGCCTGCTTCGGGTCGAGTTTCGAGTATATTAGCACTCCTACCCTACAATTCTTACCTCCATTGGATCTCATTTCGCACAGTGGGACCGTTAAGTGTCCGAGTATCAGTCATCGCCTCTACTCGTACCGTGCGGCTGGCCAGCCACGCCCAGATATTGCAGAGATGGCAGGCTGCCCGTGGCCTTGGTCGTCGCGAGAGAAGGCCCGAGGGCCCAAATCTGTGAACATTTTCCTCGGGTTTTTCTTCATGGTCAACTTCTGCCTCGGGACGGGGTTCCTGGGTGTCCCATACTCGTTTTTCTACGCCGGGTACCTGGCCGCCATACCCACTCTGCTGCTTATCGCGTTCGTGAGCTGGAACGCTGCCACGTGGGAGGTGGAGGTCATGGCAAGAGCACAGGTATGTACTGATGTGCTGTTGGGGGGGGAGGGAGGGGAGAGAGAGAGAGAGAGAGAGAGTAGTTGATATTGGTCCGGCATAGTCCGGTTCCCAGACCCAACCCGCGAGGAAGGGTCTGACTTGCACTTCCGCATAGCCGAGCACTGCATTCCGGCGAAAGTGTTGATTAGGGAAAACCGCACGTTGACTAGTAGGTGTGACTGATGAATAAAATGGAAATGGCAATGGAAATATGGCATCGTATAACCCGAACGTTACAAGAATGGAAAGAGCTTATACATTGCAACTATTAAAATGTCCTCAAAAATCTATAATCAGTGTTCACTAGGGAAGTAATCATCTCTTGCGTCAGCTTTCTGTGAACACATGGGCAGTCCTCTCCAAAACAGCGGTGGCACAGGGTCTTCACCAGGCGCTTCATCTGCTGGATGCAGCGGGGGCTTCATCTGCTGGATGCAGCGGGGTCCCTCATCCAGCACCGTACATAATGTTATTCGTACATAATGTTATTCATCAGTCGCGAGTCTAGCGCCTGCGGCTTCTCACCTACTCACAGCAACTAATAATGCACACTGAATGAAATTCCTTGGCTATGCGGAAGCGCGGTTCATTTGCCCAGACCCTTACTTGTGGGTTGGGTCTGGGAACCAGACTAGTCCGGCAGGAAGTACATACTTTAAGTATAGTTCAAAGTTTATTCGAATAATCCCACATGGGGAACGCTATTACAGTACGACGTCGACGTACACAGTAACACATACAGAATACAAACCTAGGGACAAGCAATAACATGCATAAGCGCCTCTGACAGGTAGCATTTATGATTTGAATGCGCCATTACCCTGAAACCAAAAGTAATGAAACTATCACATCATACAAAATGGGGTTAGGAAGTAGAGTGTACTGCCGTTCTTGTGATTAAGGCCTGTGTGTCTAATTTCGTGCTGTCTTAAGACATATTGGTAATTATCACATCAATCAATAAGGTCTATGTTGATAGCACTAGCCGCAAAGGTAAGGCTGCAGTGATATAGAGTGTTGGTTTTCTTCATTTCCTGCAGGCAGTGGAGTATTTCACTAAAGCACGAAAATCTTCCGGTGCTGATGGCAGTGGTAAAGAAGACGTCAACAAACCAACTCTCTCCGACCCTGATGGCATTGTGCATCCCAAGTTTGAAATTGTTCTAGCACGTAAATTTGAGCCGAGTGAACTCTGCGAGATATTCTTCAACCGGTGGGGGAAGTACCTGTACCTATTGATCCTGATAATATACTCTTTTCTCGGAGCCTGGTCTTTCAGCACCGTTGCCGGCTCTGCCTGGGCGACCAACATACCACTCAACTTCGGTACTGTCCACCAGTGCAATTCATCAGAGTTTCTGCACGTTCTTCTCCCGTCCGGATCGTGTCAGCATGCCTACCACTTCTCCTTGTTCCTCTTCGGAGTGATCGTCATTCCATTTTCCATGATTGACTTGAAAGAGCAAGCCATTGTCCAGCTGGTGCTTGGGCTGATGAGGTTTGCAGCGATTGCAATGATCATTGTCTACAGCATCGTCAACCTGATCGAGGGGGGTAATATTTGTACTTCCCAGAACATTGTGTGGGACAACCTCTCAAATTCGTCTCTTGTGAACAATACTAATACTATCTCTTGGTACAACTTGTCAAATTCATCTCCGACAGAGAACATCCCCTTCTCCAACTTGACTGCTCCCAGCTTCCTGCAGTTAAGGGACATTGTGATCAAATTTGACTGGAGAGGATGGTTGGTGGCTATTCCGGTGTTCACGTACGCCTTCATCATCCATCTGGGCATCCCCTCCCTGACTCACCCAATCAAGCAGAAACAGTACCTTCGCTGGTTCATGGTGTGCATGTTTGGGATCGCTGGGTTCTGCTACCTCAGTCTGGGAGTGGTTGCGCCGCTGTGGTTCCGGGCTCGAGTGCAGGAGACAGTGACTCTGAACTGGGTAAGCTCGTGTTACAGCACCTTGCTCCAAGGCTTACCCCATGAAAAATCTAACCCCGGGCCTGCAAGCTAGTGAACAGACTAGGTTTGTTCAGGGGTATGTTAGGCCATAGTCTCGGTACCAGACCCTCACACGCATGCGAGGGTCTGGTACCGAGACTAATTAGGCCCTTGCTAAATCCTTTTAGTTTTGGGAGAAACTCCCGGCTGCTACTAGTCTTGTGACAGTCAGGAGTTTCTCCCCGAAACCTGGCGATGGTTTATCCTCTTGAAAAAGCAAACAATCAAGGGGTTACATAGTCTCGTTCCCAGACCCTCGCGAGGGTCTGGGAACGAGACTAGGGGTTACACATCCTCCGTCCTACGTCTGAGGATGTGTAACCACTAGTCTGTTTGCTTATTGAGAGGTGGAATATGATAGGCCATCGCTAAATCCTTTTTGTTTTCCGGAGAAAAAACTTTTTGCTTTGTTGTTGCACCATGTGTTGTGTGGTGACCCTAATCTCTGACAGAGCAAAAATGGCACTGCACTGGAATCTGCATGCGCAATTCGTGGATGCTGCTTGGGAGTGGGTTGGTGTAGCCTCGTACCCAGGCCCTGTCCCACTCGAGCGGGCAGGGCGGGGCCTAAGGCTAGGGTTGGTGGGGTGTGCTGCGTCCCCCAATTCACATTAATGTTGTTCTGCCATTGCAGGGGAATTTGGCGCAGGCGGGGAACCCACCGCAGCTGAGAGCGCTCTCCTACTACCTCATCCTCTTCCCTTCCCTGGACGTGTGCTCTGCCTACCCACTTCTCGTCCACACCATCACCAACAACATCTACACAGTCTTCATGGGGCAGGACACCACCAAAAAACCAAAGTATCGATTTGACCCGATTCTGCAATTGTTGTTGCGGTTCTTTGTAGCTATCATCCCAATAGTCGCTTCCCTCGGGATCTCCAACTTGGTCTATGTGCTGAAGTACGCTGGGTTGTTCGGGTTTGGCATCTGCTTCTTCTTCCCAACTGCACTGCAATTGCAGTCGATCAGAGTGTGCAAAAAGGTGTTCCGCGATGTCCACGTGGCACGAAAGAGCAACTTCAGTACCCCGGAATTCTCTGTAGATCATACGGAACGAACACCACTTCTTTCCTTGCAAGATGGTGCCCCGCTCGACGAATCCTCCCTCTACCTCACTCCCTACTCCAACCGGATGCTCAGCCACCCTGTAGCTGTAGTGATATTAGGAACCATTGCCCTGCTGTTCTTCCTGCTGACCATTGCCAGTCTCTTTGTCCAACCAGACAAGATTAGCTGTGTGGGGTAACCATCGCTCCACCACCCATGTAATGTTCTGATGTGGTTAATTCGTTTTGACCTTTGACCTTACCAATAGATAATGTGTACAAACTCTTAATGAACTCATTTGACGCAACACTTGGAACTCTATCGAATGGCCTCCCCACCCGTTATTACATCCTTGTCTATACTTTTTGCAGCTTTATTAAAAGTGTCTTCTGTTAACTGTGTAGATGCACTAATACATTAGCATTTTGCTATGTGTATCTTATGCCATTTTATATTATACCCAAAATGGGGCACTCTGACCTTTAGTATTGTAGAGCTAATAATTATGGCGTTTTGGGCTGTGGTGGGCTACCTAGTGGTCGCATGCCTCCTCCTCTTCTCCTTTCGGGCGCTGAAGGGCGCCTTCGTGCTGTTCAGAGAGTACTTTGTCCTCTGGAACGTGGCTGTTGGGGCGCGGAGCGATCGACGGCAAATGAGCACCAAAATACGGTTGCATGCCTACGTTTGCAAAACAGACCTCCTGGATGAAGTGTCGGTGAACGAACTGTATTCCTTCGCAAAGGGTATGGTTGATTCTGACTTCACAATTCACGATTTCCACAAGGTGCTTCTGTCGTACAAGTATGCTGTTCTGTGCCGGGAGCGAAAGGATGGGTCACTTCGGGGGATGATGTTGATGGGCATAGACCGGAAGGTGAAGGACGGACAGAATTACACGCTGGTTAGACTTGGTCTAAGTCTGTTCCTGAACTTTTACCAAGGAGGTCCATTGCTCTACTATGTGACTGCCTACCATGTTCTGAAAGAGCTGGTTCAACATCCCCTCACTCCAGTGTACATAGCCGGCAAAGCGTTCAGTTACAAAAGTTACATGGTAGTTGTAAACAACTTCCAAGCATACTACCCACACTATAAGTGTCCAACACCAGCTTTTGAGAAAAGTATCATTGATGAGTTTGGGAAGGGTATTGCAACCTCAAGCGAGATCTACGATATGGAGCGAGGTGTCCTCTGCAGAGAACGGTCTGTGATCAAGGAACACGTGGCTTCCATCTCAAAAGAAGAGAGAGAGAACCCTCACATCAAGTTCTTTGAACGGCAGAACCCGGGATGGACCAAAGGCCACCAGTTGTGCTTCATTGCCAAGGCAACCTGGCTTGACCTTGTCCGTGGGTTGCTCAAGGCGGCGAAGAGGGCCTATACTGCTCGAAAGGAAGGACTGGTGTCCCCAGGACGAAGGACAAAGAGTTCGAAGTATTCCCGGCAGTTTTCCTTCCAAAGTGAGAGTGCTGGAAGATTTGCAGTGAACTGTTCCGAGATGGACGCAGCTGGTAACTACGTCCACAATACTAATGAATGGCCAACCTTCTTCCAACAAGCATCCGTCGACTTCAGTGAGCGTATGAAGATCTGAAACTCAACTCTTGTCTGTGTGTTTGCATGCTTACTCGTGTTTGCAAGTTCTCATACCATTACGTAAGTGAAGGCGGGGCTGATTTATTACGTAATTACATATCAATCAATCAAATCTTTTTAGTCCCCTGCAATTGCAGCCAGCCTAGGTTAGGCTTATGAGACTACAAAAAAGAACACTTAGGGCATACACACAGGACATACAGAACACACATAAAAGTCAGCTTCAGGCTGTGAGCTTGGTAGCCAGTTGTGTGGATGTATATACACCATTAATGTCATCAAAGTTTATTTTAAGTTGTGGGGCGAAATTTACAATCCGAGCGGCTTGGGCTTCTTCCAGGTGATCTTGGCCAAGGTTTAGGTCTTTATGCCGCATATGGACCGTCCGTCACTCAGCCGCGTTGTGGACGAGGAGTGCTTGAAGGTCTTGGCTGCAAGCTGGCACCCTGATGTGAGAGACCCTTGCCAGTAAATGTTCAGGTTTGACTGGAGGTGGGTTGAGGAGGTCTTGGCTGCAAGCTGGCACCCTGATGTGAGGGACCCTTGCCAGTAAATGTTCAGGTTTGACTGGAGGTGAGTTCCTGCAGCTGCACTCCAGGATTTTCCCCACAGATATCACACTAAGTGAAGGGCCAGGGCGCGCCTACAGTGCTCCCAGCAAAGAGAGTACATTTTCGGAAATTTTGATTTTGGAAGTTACAACCAGTTTTTCACACTCAAATCACCATAAAACCACCTGAGAACCCCTTTGGACTGGATTTCCAAGAAGAAAAAAAATTCCATATAAATTCAATAGAAAAACTAGGGGTCAAAGGTCAGGTTTTTGATTAAATTACCAAAATTGAACAATTATTACACTCCTGGTATAGGAAAAATTGTGCCGCGTAATGAAATGTAAATAATTAATAAACGTTTGACTATTTCCGAATGGCCTACAAAGATTCTGACTACACCGTCGTGATCGCTATGATGCAGTGACACAAAATCAAAATAATTGTGCTGAAACTCACCTTGGTGGTGGAGATATGAGCGCTTTTGTCTCACCGTGGCCGCCATTACTCGAGCGCTCTCTTCGACTTCCGGTGGCAGTACCGTTCTTAGGAAAGGCACACGAAGATTCTGACCACACGCCCGTGATCGCTGTCGTTCACTGACGCTTGCATGCCAAAACTCACCGTGCTGGGGAAGTTGTGAGTGCTGTAATAATGTCTTGTCTTCCTTTTGGTCGCCATTGCTCGCGCGATCGACTGAGCGTGGGTGCCACGTGGCATGTGCGTTAATTGGAACGTACTGCGCTACGCAACCGGGGTTGCAACACGGCTACACGTACTTTATGAAAGGGTACTCGAGAGCACTCTAAATAATTATTTCTGATCATCCCTGTATATAGCTATCATGGTACTCACATGATGTGTGATAATTGTAATGAACTGACACACTTAGCTTGAGCTACCATTTAACCGCGGCTACGTACCAGGAGTGCGGTTGCCCCTCGAATTTACAAAAATTGAACAAAAAGGGCAACATCTCAGGATCTGTAAGGGGTTAGGATTTTAAACTTGGGCCAGACATACTATGGCATAAGCATGACCTCTCAGAAAAAAATCAGCTCTTAACTACCAGGTTTGTGTGAATGCTGACCCTAAAGTATAGGCCCCTCCGGAACTGCTCTAGCATCTCTGCTCTCTCAGGACAACAGAATTAAGGATTCAAGAGGGGCTTAAAACCTGCTCCACTTGGGTCACTACACGTGCATCAAGTTTCAGATCTTAACTCCTAGGTTTAGGGAAATGCTGACCCTAAAGTATTTTGCGAACTCAGTTGACATGTGGAGCCATAGCTCTGTTGGAATGTCATGTGACTTTATTTATTATTTTTTTGATTGGTCACAAAATGGTTATGGCACATTTCTATCAACTTATTTTGAACATAGATGATGTCTGTTTGAAGTTATACACAATTTTCTCAAAGAAACCAAAATGTACTCTCTTTGCTGGGAGCACTGTAGCGCCTAGGGAATTGTACTGATTTATTACGTAATTATTACGCAAGTGAAGGTGGGGCTGATTTTCTTATTATTGCGTAAGTGAAGGCGGGGCTGATTTTCTACACATTATGGTTGAGTAAACATCTTCCGATAGTGCTACTTCCAACATGTCAAAACACTTTAGTTCGGTTCTGAGGGTTACAGAGGCTGTGGAGGCTGAAGGAGGCAAGAGAAAAGTGACCGTGAATGAGGACCGCAAGACCGTCGCCCTCACCCAGCCCCACCCCCTTTCTTGTGAGCAGCAACCTATCGTCTTCTCCTTCGACCGCATCTACTCGGCCGAGGAAGACGACAATGCGCTCTACAAGCACTCCATCAAGGAGGTCGTAGAAAGCACGCTACTTGGGTACCACGGCACTGTCTTGTTTTTCGGCAGCCCGCGCGATGGTAGCAGTAATCCTCCCCGTACTGCGATCCCCAGCTATGCGATATCCAAGGCAGCAAGCCAGATGTTCCGTTGCCTGAAGAAATCGAAACGGTCGAAATCCCAGTCTGTTTCGAATCTGGTCGTCCTCTCCTCCTTCGTAATGATAATCGATGAGAACGTCCACGACTTGCTCCACGGTTTCTTGCCAGATGGAGGCTCAGAGCTTGTCCATGAGGTGGTTGAAATTCCTAAACTCTCGTTTGTCAACGGGACGGTGATCAGGGCCTCAATTCAGAAAGTCAACACCACTTCTGAAGCAGTAGCTCTGCTGAAATATGGATCGCAGATGGAAGGCAAGATCTTGCAAGCTTATGGGAGAACCGGTGATCAAATTTCTCCCCATCACAGCGTGTTCACTCTAACAGTGGAGTATGCACAGTTTGGCTCCATGAATTCCCCCATCAGTGGGAACCTATCCTTTGTCAACATTGGCACAGCTGGCCCACTTGTCCACAGGCAGAAGTTCACAACCGGAGATAAGGTAGACAAAAGCGTCATCTCTCTCTTTACGTTTGCAGATATAGTGAACTCCCTCACTCCCTCAAGCGATATGTTGCAAGGTAATAGTGGGTCTGTGTTTGATTTGGACAGTGACACCACCCTGCTACCCTGCGTACCAACTACCCTAACCTCAGAGCTTTATGACAAATCCACTCTGACTCAATTGCTCAAGGAGGCGCTCGGTGGCAACTGTAAAACTCTTTTAATTTGCCAAGTACCGGAAATGATCGCCAATTCCTGCTACAGCGAAGTGTATGAGAGTTTGAAGATCGCCTCAAGAGCCAGAGTTGTCCAGAACAATCCAAACAAGCGAGACCTAGCCGAGAAGGCACTCATGTCCGCATACATGAAGGAGCTCCAACTGAGGTATGGGGACGTGTGGATGTTCACAGACGAAGAAAAGAAAACAGAGAGCGTCACTACCAGCAAGGTAGCTGAGAAAGAGCACGATTCAGATTCAATTCTGAGTGATGACATTGATGCAACGTATGACCAGCTCATTGACATGACGGCTGGGGAGCAAAGGTGAGAGTTCAAAGGTCATCATCACATTGTACATGCTTGTGACTGCACGATCTTTTCATTTTAGGAAACGCAATGTTGAGATGGCAGCAACTGCTCTGGTAGCAGCTGCGCTGGCTGGCGGAGGGGAGGAGAGTGAGGAAGAGGTGGAGGATGAAGAGGAAGACAGCGAAGGTGGGTCATCATGGCATGGTCAGATAAAATGTCAACCTTGCAGTCACAGCTTCTTTAGTTGGACTAGCATCCATAATTGCTCTCTAATCTCAGAAGGTGCTGACAAACCCAAGAAGGTACATCGCCGCATAACACTCAAGAAAAAGAAAAGGAAGCAGGACTTGAAAGGGGGCACAGAGCTGAACGGTTCTTGTACAACTGCCTTGGAACCTTGGGAGGTTACAGTCGATGCCTTGGTGGGTATCCTGCAGGACCCTGACCGGGGGGTACCTCGTGCCCTCACCACCGCACTCAGAGATGTGAAAATCAGGAGAGGTAGCCGAATTTCTCATGCATTCTGTAGCCAAGTTACGAACTAGCCTCATATCCCCAAGATACGTAGAGCCATCAAGAATTTTTTCTCTCATACCAATAGCTATGTGAATTCGTTGATCCTGAGCTGTACACAAACGCAATCTGTACGCACATGTATTTGCACACATGCACACAGACAAAGGAGCTCTGTTCTCGGGTGCGGACATCGTGTGGTGGATGGTGGAGAATGTGGTGGGGGTGGAGGGAGAGGAGGACGCTGAGAAACTGGGACAGCTGCTGCTGGACAAAGGAGCCATTTTCCACTCCGAAGGCTCAAAGTAGGCAATTTTGATGTAAACTTACAACTCTGGTATATAGAGCATTTCGGTGACTCCATGGTCTTACCTTTCAGGGTGTTTGCAAGTGCTGAGACACTCTTCTACTATGCAAAGCGTGCCAAGCCAACCAGCAAGCCACTTTCACGTGAAGAGATCAAAGCCTTGCTTGCTCAGACCACGGCACCCACAGACACACCACAGCCACCAGAGAAGGGAGAGAGAGGATCGTCCAAGGAGGGGCAAGGTGCTGGGTCCACCGACAATCAGGTCACAGCAATGTCGGGGGCTGGCAGAGACACGAACAGTGGAGACGATGAACTTCACATCGAGCATTCTGAGAGGAAGAATAGTGCTGTACCAATTCCAATCAGCACAGGGTCGCCGATAGGAACTCTGTCGGATGATCAACCACTCAAAGTGACCAAATCTGCAGTAGAAAGTTTAACGAAGCCTGGTGCCCTTGCAGGAGGCAAGTCATTTCCACCGTCAGCATCCTCGGCTGGAGCAGACATTGAAATCAGTGACTTGGATGAAGGTATGAAGCAATTAGACTAGCCACTCCTTGGACAAACTGTCTCCTGCATGGTTAGAAGTTGAAGTTCACATAATATTTTTATGTGTATGAATTTAGGACTCACTGGTTGAGCATCCTCATTAACTGAGATGCCCTTATTAGGATGAGTGTCACTGTAATGCTTTATTTCACCGACTGCAGCATGTCCGAATGGACTTGAGGATCCAAACGTCAGTGATGAAGTGAGTCGAGGCAGCTAACCTCACTGCAATCTGCAAGACTAGTTAAAAATCATTTTGTGCATGCACAGGATCTGGAGGGTGAGCAGCTGCCCAGTGAACGAGCTGGGGAGCCCAACACGGCTCCAGTGGAGAGGATGCCCAGTATCCACACACTGGAGAGGTGAGGAATGTGCATACCTTGCTCATGATGGAACTCATGCATCTGGGGATGCAGCAGCTACAGAACTGAACTGATACCAACCATCTACCTGTCTCTCGCCCTCAGTGCTGAGGAATACCCACACCCCTTGCACATGGCGGTGGCCATTGGGAAGCACCCTGGGGTGATCAAGAACCTGGTCATGATGTTTGGGGTGGACAAGTGTGACGACTACAACAGAACACCGCTCATGTTTGCAGTGAAGGGGAACAAGGTACCGTCAACTCCATTCTGTGATCCCATGGGTATATAGATATGCACCCCCCCCCCCCCCCCCCCCCCCCCCCCCACACACACACACACACACACCACACCATATAGCGGGCTTCATGCACTACACTAATAGACTGTGGTGCAGACGTCAACCGACAAGACTCCAGTGGACTCACTGCCCTCCACGTGGCCTGTTACCATGGAAACAGAGTAATCACAAATGTGTTACTAAGCACAGCGGCCGTTGTTGACATCAGAGACAAAATGGTATGTAGACAAATCGTATGTACGGATGATTTGAAGAGCTGCTCACATTACTGTCTGTACACAGGGCCACAGTGCGTTACACTGGAGCACAGTACCTGCTAATCACAGCTGTTTACAACTTGTAGTGAGGTTTGTGTAACATATATGCATCAGTTTTAAGTGCTATCTTCTATATCTCATTCTTTCCTTTCTCCCTCATATACAGCCGAGCTTTGCCGGACCTGGTAGAGTGTGTTGACAGGAGTGGTCTCACAGCACTGCACTGGGCCATATACTACGACCACCCGCAGCACCTCAAACTGCTGCTGAAGAAGTGGGTTACATAGTAGGACAGACGTAATGCTGCTGCAGCGAGTATATGCTGTGTTGAAACGTGCTTGTAACAGAGGCGGGACCACCGGTCCAGATGGTCTGGCTTAAATTTTCTTGCCGATCAGATTATTCTGGAAAGAAAAAACAAACCAAAAAACAGCCTGTGTAATGTATAGCAGGAGCAACGTTATAGTCAGGCCACACCCACACCCACAGGCCTGGGATCAAGGCTATAGAGCAACACATGCTAACTTGGGTCGATCTTGATCACATGATGCTACCTCTTGTATAGGTACCAGAACCAGTTGCAGCTGGACAGTGAAGGACGCACCTTAATGACGTACGCCATTCAAAGACATGCAGCAAAGTGCATGGAGGTACAGCACTCTATATAAGGCAATTTCGTACAGCTCAGAACTTATTAAGCACTAGGACTCTTGCTTTATGCACTTCCGCTGCATGCAGGTACTGCTGACCATGTGCCCACCCCTCCTGGCTCTCCCGGACAGCCATGGCGGCACTCCCCTCCACTACACCAGCACAAAGAACTCTCCCGAGTATATCCAGTTGCTTCTGTTGCACAAGCTCCCCACTAAAGTCAAGGCCCTAGACGTCGACTGCAGAGATCAGTTTGATCGTACGCCACTTCACTGTGCTGTAGCCTGTAACCGGCCACAGAATGTAAAGGTATGCAAATTATCACTATACGGATTTGCTACATAATTTTAGAAAATTATTTATGTTCCAGATCTTGATTGGCAAGGGGGCACAGGTGAATGTGGTTGACAATGAGGGAAGATCGCCGGCAGATTATGCTAGAGGGCTGGCAGAAGGATCAGAGATGATTGCAATCCTAGAAGGTTCGTCGATCTCTTTGGAATTAATTCTTGTGATTTCATTTTTGTCTCCAATTCTTTTGCAGGAGATACTTTGAACTGTATTAACAGTAGTGAACCAAGCAAGTCAAAAGTCTGTCGCATCCTATAGTTGATAGATAGTGTTTCATGATCACTGTACCTAGATAGCATGCATCATAGATATGCATAATTTGCATGCACTATGCGCTACAATTTATTTACCCCGGCCCGCGGGCATCATTACCTTGGAAACGGTAGTTTGGTGGGCGTGTCCAAATCCGAGCGCTTTGCATTTGGCACATCTCTATAGCTAGCCCCCTGGCCCCAGCTGCTGCTGATGCAACCACTAACTAGCTCATAACGGTGTGAGATGGCTGAAGCAAAGGGAGAAAAATCCGTTCATCGGCAGCCATCGTTGCTCCCGAGAGACTCGAGCCTGTTTTCGACGGCTAGCTTCCACGATAACATGATGAAGAAGCGCGAGTTGAATCGCAGTTTCGTCGCACAGGCGCAGGAACCGGGCGGGGAACAAACTTCGCGCAGGAAGCCCAGGCTGGTGTATGAGAATACGTACCAACTAGAGCCCAACCGGAAGTTTGAAGCTAGCAAGGTGAAGACCATCATCGACGAGACGTTGGAATCTCACTTGAAGGAAGAAAAATATGATCCGAAATCCTGCAGGCAGCTAGTGAAGACCCTGACCGAGATCATCAAGGGGAAGGTAAAGGACCTGGTCTATGAGCGGTATAAGGTGGTCTGTCTGGTGACCATCGGGCAGTTGAGGGAGCAGGGGTTTCGCATGGGAAGCAGATGTGCCTGGGACGCCAAGCGGGACACATTTGCAACAAGCAACTTCAAAAACAAGTCTCTCTTCGCAGTAGCAACTGTATGGGGAGTATACTATGAGTGACAGTGGCAAGTTGTCAAATTTACTCCATATCGGTCGCCTCATCACATCTTGTACCCAAGCATGAGTGCAGTGCACGTTATAATACCTCCAGCAAGGACTTTTCATATCATCTGTACAGCTCAGCTAGACACATGACTTATAACCATCCAAATCACTTTGCGGAGGTGCTGTGTCTTTGGCTACTTAAACTCTCGTCGGTGCAGAGTATAGTATAAGCAGACATTACTCTGGCATACCAATGTACCAGGTAATTTGCATGCATACATATCGTATCAGCAAGGCAGCATTGTACACCTCAAGGGCATGTGTGCATGCTGGTACAATAGCCTCAGTGGTGTTGCGTTACAGCCAAAACTGATGGCTAACCAGCTGATACACTATGCGTTAAATGTACATAATTCAGTTCCCAAACTCCACACAAGTGCCCTTGCAGCCAACTCCAACCACGCACCGACAAGCTTTCACTAGTCAAGGCTCTATTAATATAGCTGTCAGAAATGGAGGCTCTAGGCCTACAAGGTGATCTGTTTTCTCAACCCATTCATGCAAAGGAGAAACTAAATGGCCCACCCTGCTCCAGGCAAGGCCAGGCCCAGACACATTCCGTTCTGTTGCACCTTTGGGTGCACCCACACCAGGCCATCTCATTGCTAGAAGTGACATGGCAAGATGACAGTTTGATGCCGTCTACATGTACAACCCTATAAAAAAATGCGTTATAGCTAGCGATACTATTTTCATGGTAGTAACTAATGGTGCATGGTTGTTACAGTAATTACCTCTCTGGGGTATCAGAATAGACACTTGGATGAAAGAAAGACGTTAGGGTCAACCCTTGATGGCAAAGGGCACTACTGCATGCATGCATGCATGCTAAGAGAATGACATAGCTAGAGGAGAAGTCAGTGCAATACTACATTTCACAGGACTCCCAGGGAGACCAGCCCCAGGCTGATGGGACTCACCTGTTAAAAATTAAAATTTATCCTATCCTATCCTATCCTATCCTACATTACATTCACCATAAGGAGTTCAACTGAGAATCAGGTTTCTGAATTATAATAAACTGTGTGGTAGTTGAGGACATATTTATGGGTGGTTTCTTGTGTGGAAGTATGCTGCTCTTGAGTGAGAGCCTCCTCCCTCGGCATACTGAAGTCTGTCTCTGAGTTTGATGACAATTCCCCCACCACAACCCCATCAAGGTCAAGACGACAGAGTTCCGGTCTGCTTCCAGTGGCCAACATGGAGAACATCAAGAACTCATCACCCAAACACAGCTAGAACACACTCACAGCTCAAGAGATTGCCATTTATGGTTATGTAATGTAATTGTATTATGCATACTGTCATCACTGTGCTAATATAGTACGTGTGTAGCATCCACATAGCTAGCCTCATTCCAATGCCCCACCCAGTTAGCCTCGTTCCAATGCCCCACCCAGTTAGCCTCGTTCCAATCCCCCACCCAGTTAGCCTCGTTCCAATGCCCTGCCCAGTTAGCCTCGTTCCAATGCCCCGCCCAGCTAGTCTATAGCCTCGTTCCAATCCCCCACCCAGCTAGTCTCACTCCCTGACAATTTTTAAACCCCAAGTAGTCTCTTGCACCGCTACAACAGACAATGTACAAAAACGGAGGCCAAGTTAAAGACTCAGATGATAACGTCAGCTGCAATGGGTCGAGTCGGCTAGGCTAGGCTAGGCTTTGAAACATAGCCAAGTAGTACAACACTAGTTGGCCATTGGTAGGGGCGTGTCCACATATTTAGAACACGTGAGATCAAATTGGCGGGAACCAGAAGTTAGGTCAAGGTGGCATGCGCATACACGCAACCGGAAACAGCTGGATGTCGTACTATCAGTTCAGAGATTCTTTTGGTGTTTTACCCAGCACTGTTGTAGTACAGTGTACAGCTGTGGCTGCAGTTTGTTGTACTCTGTGCCACCTCATTCATGGGTTTGGCTCTGGTGTGGTATACTGTTTCTACTACCAGACACTTCATTTGTTCTGTGGAAAACAACGACCATTTTGGACAACAGAAACTTGAATTTTGTTGTGAATGTAGGCCCTTTCAAATTTAGGGACTGGTGAGTGCATGACCATAGTCAAGAACACTAGTATAAGGTTAGCACTGACCTGTTAACCCAACAGGATAAGGTTAGCTGTAGATAGTCAGCTGCCCACCGAGAGTGGCTAGCTAAGTAATTGTAAGTTCAAACTGGGAAGTTTTAATTTTTTTTGGCGGGAAGTCGTGAGCGCATGCGCAACAAGTACATCCGGTTTAACCTTTAAATGCTGAATTTGTAGCAAGTTTTGGCGGGATGTCGGGATGGCACACTCGCTAAGCACTTGCTTTACAGCCTGGGGGTTGAGTGTTCGTCTCCCCAATAACCGAGTACGAGTCTGGGCCACTCCGTACACACCGGTTCCTGACTTCCCCGCCTAGCAGCTTGAGTACGCCGGTTCCCATCTGACCACCGAAGCTAAAGAAAGGTGTTCTGGTTGAAAGCAGGTAGCCTCCTGTGATTCCAGTCACCGGCGCCTATCCAGCGCTCCTGAGGCTTACACTTCGGTGTCCGACCTGTCATGGAGGGATGGGTTGTTGCTAGGTTGTTTCTTTTTCTTTTTTTCCTTTGCTTTTTTTTTTCTTCGTTCTTTTTTCTTTTTGGTTCAAGGTTTTTTTCTCCAGTTAGTTATTTTGTGGAAGCTGCTATAGCTATAGGCTTCATAGGTATACCCGGTATAGTCATAGAACTGGTCTAAAGGGGTGTCCCCCATTTGGGGGGGGCTGCTGAGTCCAACTTCTCACCACCCAGTCTGCAGCACCAGCTAAGCTTAGTCTGCAAGTGCTTCTAATGTAATGGCACCAGTTGATAGTATAGGGTGCGAGAAGACAAGTACCAGCTGCTAACCATGATTCTTCATGTTCTGTGGTTCAAATTTATGAATTTCCACATAAATGCTTGAGGCAATGTTGTTTTAGTAACTAGATAGAAGTTGCAGGTAGTAACTGCTTAAGCTTGTCCCCAGCTGCTGGTGACGTCACCAGCGGGAAAGAGCTTGAGGAAAAGAGCTCGAGGATGACGTGGATTACCTCATCAGGCAATAGCTGACACACTGTTGACAAAGCTGGAGTACCGTAGTAGATATTAAACATGACATTACCATTCAGTCCATTTCACACAGAGACATATACAAACACCTTCCGGGGAGAAAGTATGCGGCTACCTGTTGTCACTGATTGATCTTACATACACCCAAACCAGCTGGGTATGGATGCCAGTACCACCGTGGTCTACAACATGACGGTGAATGGTTCTTTCTCTCACTAGACTACTCCTTCAATCTCTTTGGATTCTGATCTGGGCCTCCTTCCTCTCTGTCCATCTGCTGTTTCTGCTTCACAAGTTCTTGCGCCCACTTTAAGTCCTTTTCCCTAATCTAAGAACAGTATATGGCAACAGTGACAAGTAGAACTGCATCAAGTAGAACTACTGCTACTCCTAACCTAGCCTCGTTCCCAGGATTTTTTGGATGAGGCCTGGGAACGAGGCTAACCTACCTCTCCATTTTGAGGGTCCAAATGAAGAGCCTTCTGGAAATTTCGGAGTGCCTTTTAGCAAAGAGTTATGGCGATTATTCAACTTATGATGAAAAGGTTCTAATTCACAGTACCAACCATATGCACTTCCCCCATTCCCAGCTGGGCCCGGCCCAGTGTCTGCCTCGCAATGGCCCAGGTGGGCTCTAGCTGAACAGCCGTCTCTGCAGCCCGCACCGCCGGATACACCTCCTCCAACTCCAACAGCACCTGCATTTAGCAGGGTCTGGGTCAGGATAGTCTTGTCTTCAGACTCTCCATGTATGCGTGTGGAGGGTCTGAGGTCAGGATGCAGTCAAAAATTGGCTCTAACTCAGTACAGCACTGATGGAGTGAACACCAAAAAAGGTACCTGAGACTTCATCTCATACAGTGTGGCTGATTCAGGGGTCAACTGCAGTGCCTCATCCCAGTACTTGAGGGCCTCCCAGTACCGCTCACTCTCTGCTAATACCTCTCCTTCCTTCTGAAGTCGCTTGCTTTTGGCACTTACGTCTTCCAGCACCAGGGCTTTTCTGCGCTTGGCTGCTGTCAGCCAATCTACACCCTCTTCAGTGAGGTCCTCCCCTTCAGGCAGTTCCCCTCCCTGGGCAAATTCAGTTGCTGCACTGGTCTGCAGGGTTCGCTTTCTCTTCCAGCCAAATGAAGTCATTCCACAGTTCCTGGGGGGGGGGAGTAGTCTCGGCACCAGACTGGGGGTGAGCAAATGTTCAGTCTGGGAGAACCAGCTAGGAGCAAAACAACTTACCAGCCAAGATACTAGTCTCGTTCCCATACTATGCGCATGGCCTGGGAACGACTTTCTAAATTCTATCGAAGTCACCCGAGCAGCTGAGCTACTGGTCGCCTGTACTGTCCTATGTGGTTCGTTCCCCGTCTTCATAATGGTGAGAGTCGCCTTTATCCATCCCGATCTGGGTATTGGCGGGGCGGAAAGGCTGATAGTGGACGCTGCCCTGGCGCTGAAGTCCAGGGGTCACGAGGTTGGGATGTTCACTGCACACCATGATCCAGGCCACTGCTTCTCGGAGACCAGGGACGGTACTCTGACGGTCTCATGCGCTGGGGACTGGCTGCCGAGACACTGCTGTCAGAAGGGGTACGCATTCTGGGCCTACCTGAGAATGATCTATATTGCCATCTACCTTGTCTTTTTCAGTGGACAAAAGTTTGACGTGATCGTATGTGACCAGATCTCAGCCTGTATCCCCGTCCTGAGGTGGAGTGGAGCAAAGGTTTTATTCTACTGCCACTTCCCCGACCAGCTTCTCACAAAACGACAGAACTGGCTGAAGAAAATCTACCGCTGGCCGATCGACCGACTGGAAGAGAGTACCACTGGCAAAGCAGACCAAGTCTTGGTCAACAGTAGATTCACTGCACACGTCTTCCATTCAACTTTCAAGTCACTTGCACACATCCACCCCATGGTGCTCTACCCTTCTCTCAACTTTTCCACTTTTGACCAGAATCCCTCTGATCTCGGAGACACTTTGCCTCCACAAGTCAAGCACATGTTCCTGTCCATCAACCGCTACGAAAGAAAGAAAAATCTCCGTCTAGCAATTGAAGCATTTTCCACCCTGGTAGAGAATATGGACTCATTGCAGTGTCCAAAAGTTCACCTCGTGATGGCGGGTGGATATGATGAGAGAGTTGTCGAGAATAAGGAGCACTACATGGAACTTCGTAGGATGGCCGAAGATCTTAAGATCAGTGACCAGGTCACTTTTCTGAGGTCCTTTACTGACCAGCAAAAGGTTGTCCTCCTCAGCCACTGCACTTCGCTGATCTACACGCCTTCCAACGAGCACTTTGGCATTTGTCCACTGGAGGCGATGTTTATGAGGAGGCCTGTAATTGCAGTGAACAGTGGCGGACCACTGGAGACAGTTGTGGATGGGAAGACGGGGTTTCTGTGTGACCCGACCGCGGATGCATTTGCCCGCCAGATGCTCCACTTTATCCAGAACCCCCGGGCCAGCAGGGTGATGGGAGAAGCCGGGCGAGACCATGTCATTGAGAACTTTTCCTTTGAAGCATTCACAGAAAAACTAAATGCTATTGTTTCAAAGCTCTGTGAAGCTTAGCAGTGTGAGTGTTTGCGCATGTGTTTAACATGTATGTGATTTATCACTATGTTGAATTCCAGTCCAAAGTGGAACGGGAACCGACCTATGAATGAATGTGCAGGAATTCAAAATTTTCTTACTGGGCATTCTTCGGACCCCGGGGCTGCACCGGCTCGTTTCAGCCACGTACAGTAGCTCAGAAGGTGAGGGCCCAGGGCTATATATAAGTGTAGCAGAAGCTAAAGTGCTTTTAAAGCAAAATTATGCGAGGACAATGAACTTCTATTGCCTTGAATAATTAATGAATCCTTAATTTATGACTGCATATAATTTCATGCACACGCACACCTAGGCATGCCCAAGAGGAAGAGTACCCGGGTGGCCGAGGTTGCCACCAAGAAGGCAAAGCTGGCAGAACCGTCTCTCAAATTTGACCTCCAGTGGCAACAGGCGAGACAATCAACATAACTTACAACATTCAACTTATTGTGTGTGATATGAATCTTTAATTCCCCCTCCCACTGTAATTCCCACAGGAGGGAGAGGACGAGAAGGGATTGCCGCAGCTGGTGATGCTGGACGGGCCTGGCGCACTTTGCTCCAGCAAGGCAGCTGGGTTTGATATTGATTGGACCATCATAAAGACCAAAAGTGGCCGAAAATTTCCGACTGGACCAAAAGATTGGGAGTTTCTCTATGACTGTGTGCCTGCTAAGCTTAAAGAGCTGCACGATGGCGGTACGAAAGTGGTATTTTTTACAAATCAAGCTGGAATTGAGAAGCAGAAGGTGACAGTTAAAGAGCTCAGTGCAAAATTTGAAGACATCATAAATGCTGTGGGGGTGCCGATCCAAGTGTTTGTGTGCACTGGTAACAGTCACTATCGTAAGCCAAGCGTTGAGATGTGGCGGTTCATGGAGGCTCACTGCAATGGAGGGGTCAAGATCAGCAGAGAAGCATCGCTGTATGTGGGCGACGCGGCAGGAAGGGCCAAGGGCTGGGCCCCGGGGAAATCCAAAGATTTCTCCTCAGCTGATCGGATGTTTGCTGCTAATATCGGGGTACAGTTTCATACGCCTGAGGGGTTCTTTCTGGGAGAGCCAGAGGCAGCGTTTGAGTGGCGATCGTTTGACCCAAGGGCGTACCTGAAGTCCATCTCCACGCTCAAGCCTCCTCAGCAGCTGCATTCTGATGTGAGTGGGCTTACTGATAGCCTCGTTCCCAGGCCCGAGACAGGGGGCCTGGGAACGAGGCTAGTTTACTGAATAGTTTGTGGCCAGAGGATTAGTTTGTATAAAGATCACTGTCCGCTCTGTGGTATCGTTTACTAGATTTCTGTATATATCCCTTAGGGAGAACCTGGCTGAATGTGTTACCTGACTAGTTATTTAGCTCAAACAGGAAAGAATATTGACTAAGGGAAAGTCCCACAAAACAGAAGTCCCAGACAGGATTAACTTCGTACCCAGACCTTCTCACGTACCCCAGCATTTGTTGTTTGCCGTATTAGTGTGGGGTAAAACTCATCACGTGCAGTGTCAGGTGGACGTGTGGAGGAGTGGCACATTCTTTCTGTACAGCTGCGGAGTGGCTCTTTGAACCAGAGAAATTCGTCCCACCATGACTGCCCTATGTCGATTCAGTCACTGCGAGGACCGTAGTTGCGATCGATAGCGCACTCATTTACCAACTCACTCCTACGCATCTTTTCCTCCTCCCCCCTCCCTCCCCTCCACACCTACACACACTCCTTCAGTCTCAAGAGTTGATGTTGATCGTAGGCCGACCAGCCTCAGGTAAATCTACACTCCAGGAGCGGTACTTTACCCCGCATGGTTACACCACTGTGAGCCGAGACACGCTGGGAACTCAGGAAAAATGCCTCAAAGCGACGGCCAGTGCGCTCAAAAGTGGCAAGAGTGTCGTCATTGACAACACAAACCCATCAAAGGAGGTCCGAAAGCCGTACGTTGACCTAGCCAAGGGAACCAAAGTACCCGTGAGATGTATCTACCTGGACATGCCTGCAGACCTCTCCTCGCATTTGAATTACTTTCGTCAGAACCAGAGTAAGGGGACAAAGCGGAGGGTCCCTGCCGTTGGGTACCGGGTGTTCGAGAAGAACTTTCAGCTGCCGGAAGCTAGTGAGGGGTTCACTGAGGTCAGGAGGATGGAGTTTGTGCCGCAGTTTGACTCCGATGCTGATCGAGAGCTGTTCCAGCATTGGACCTCAGCTGATTTGTAGCAGCTTATTGTGATCTATTCATAGTAACAAGATCTATTCATAGTAAGAAGATACAGATTGCTATTGAATTTATTTTTATATCGGTGGGAGCTGTTGTGGTGTTTGTACACTAGACTGGACTGATTGTATTGGTGTTGGCAAGGATACTTGCAAACAGGAACTTGTAGTACTCCAGTAAGGGGTACAATTAGCTGTGAAAAAGGAAGTGCCTGGGGTGATGCAATTCTCTCCACCATTTGAGTTAATTGTACTGTTGAGACAAGATCCGCAACAATCTATAGCCTCGTTCCCAGGCCTCCATGCCCAGCTTTTGTCACTTGCAGTACAAAAAGGGGGGACAAAAGCTGGGGTGAGACTACAATGTGTCCACAATCCACATGCAGCATATCAGAGCTAGGTGACGTAATATGCTAGCTCTCAGTTACAATTTTACATGCCACAATTAAGCATAACATGGTGGTGAGTGGTGGGTGTCTAGTCTGAAACAGTCACAATGTGGAAGAATTCTTCTAGAGTTTGGAGAATCAGACCGAGTGCAGAGGTGTGCTGTTTTCCTGTGATCCATGTGTTGAATTGACAGGTGTATATTCCTCAAGACTTGTCATACATGATGTGGCCGGTGCCCTCCTGGGACTGGTGCCGTGGGAGTCTGAGGCTGTGCTAGATTTCCGCGAGGTAATTACATTCTCTCCGGGGCTGTGATCTGATGAGCTTTGTGCAGGGACAGGAATTGGAATGGGCATGCTGGAATTGAAGGCTGTCTGGCCCTCTTCAGTTGCGCTGTTGAGCTGTGAGTGGGAGGGGATGCTTGGGGGGATGTACTCAGACTTCGCTGCAGGGGGAGGAAGAGGGAGAAGGAAGAGAGACACAGGTATATGAAACCATGGTGTGTGGGTTTGATGAGGAAGTTAACCAGTAACCACATCCTCACTTTGGGGTATGAGACAGTGCAGTGGGTGGGTGGAAAAAGGATTTCAAGTTGACCTCTTACCCACATCAAGACCACATGATGACATCATCACCATTGCCCAACAATGACATCATCACCATTGCCCAACAATGACATCATCATCTGTGCCCAATGACATCATCATCATTGCCCAATGAAGATGATGTCATAATGCACTCTTGCCCACATCCACATTCTTGTATGGTACATGACTGGCAGGTGAAAACTGGGCTTGGTGAGTTGGGATGTCTGTTGTGGTGTAGCCATTGGAAGACATGTTTGTACTGGCAGTTTCAAGTTTGGTATGAATAGCAAAAAAGGATATCCTTTGTAAGCAGAGAGCCAAAGTGTGGCGCATCACACCCACTCACAGACACACGCACACGTAAACATTCACAAACCTCATGCCTGTACACACGCAACACATACATGGAAAATCAATGAACCACAGCGTAACTGAGTGAGTGAAGCGAGCGAAACTACTTGTAGAGGTTAACTATGAAACAATTCCGTGGTGATCTTGACTTCAATTACGTACGTACTTCTTACTCGTGCAGACAAAGCTATTGCAATGTGCTGTGTAAAAAACATCAGCGTATGTGCAGGAGGTTTTCATTCCTAGCAATGATGAAATTATGGGTGTAAGAAAAATAATGAGCTTGTAGACACAATCAGTTGTGATGTGTTATGACAGTGAGACACACACACACACACTCACTCTTTCTCTCCCTGCTTCCACTGTCGTTCAGTATGGATCTCGAATAGTTGCTGAGACTCGGCATGGATGGTCCCAACACTGTGTCCGTCTGCAACTGAAAGTCCCCGGCGTGGTGTGTGGTGTAATGGGGGACGTTGTTCTTGGGACGCAAGAGAATGATGAAGAGTTTGGGCCCAAACAGACACACCAGGATGGCAAAAGCACTCATTATCACAGCCAGTGAGATTGCAGCGTTCTGAAACTCCTGCGTGGCTTGCGTGGCAAAGTACGTCGGGATGAAGGCCACCCAGATGACAAGGAGAGCGAATGTACAGAAAGAGACGTACTTTGCTTCATTGAAGTTCTCCGGGTACTTGAAGCTCAGTACTCCGAGGACAGTGGAGACGCCGATGAGGATCGTTTGGTAACCAATTGACAGAATGAGGAATACAAGAGGGTCTGCGACACAGGTGACCACAATGAGGGGGAAGTCCCTGTCATCGTCGGGGTTATTACGTCGAGTTCTATTCACAACAGGATTCTGATAAATCAGAGAGGCTGTGACGATCACAAGCTGGCCTAACACAATCAGAAACGTGAATAAGATCTGGTAGATCGGCTCAGTGAAACGTGGTCGTGATACGGTGGCCCCTCGTAAGAAGATGCGTGCCACTCGGATGATTTTGACCATGAGTGCTCCAATCATGAGTGAGAAGCAGAACCACAGACCCAGTCGCTGGATGGTGCATATGGGTTTCACTGGAGGTGAGATGAAGATGAATGCTATTATGAAGCTAAGGGATATGCCGACCAGGAGGAGCACCATCTGCTCGCGGCCCGAGGACTTGACAACTGGAGATCTCCAGTAGATCCCAAATATCACACACGTCACAGCAACCGATATTAACCCAAAGCTTGCAATTATCATGATCATGATGGACCAAGGATCGTTGAACTCAAGGTAGGACTCACTTAGTTGGACGCAGCTGTCGCTGCGCTCCAGAGGGTTGTTCCCCCACGTTTCCCCTGGACACACACTACAGTGGGTAGCAAAGGGGTTGTCAGAATAATTTTGTCCCACACAGGAATCACATATGCCGCAGCATGAATCCAGGACGAGTATGCGGTACTGGCCGGTAGTGCATCGCACACACTGGGATTCCGGGACTGCGGAGACTACCCCTCCTGTCTCGTTAATCCCAAACTGCCAAGCTATCTCAGCCATCAAATTCAATGCTTCCAAGTTTGTGTCATTTGCAATGGAGCTGTCCCAGGTTCCAATCCTCTGAAAACTGTACTCTCGAGTGCCATCCATATCATTGGCCTGGTAGTTCAGAATCTCATACCTTGCCTCCACATTGCCTTCATCGTCAAACAAAATCGTGTTCCCTGTGAGCACGTTTTGGAATTGGAGCTCGGAAATGTACTCCAGAAGAGCGGAACCATTTAGTGCTCTCCGCTGACCCCCGCAAGTTCGGTTGTGTCTGTACCAAGTTATAGGTGAGTCACAGTTCTCGTTCAGAAAGTTGTTGAGTGCGTGGGCATATGTATATACTGCGTCGAGAACTAGGGGTATGAAGTTTCCTTGCTGGTACCGAGGCAACCGTGTGACGTTCACATTTTCAACACATGTTTCATTAAGGGTGCAGTTGACAAACGCTGCATAAAACTCCGGGAACCAAGGGTTGCGAACGTTGGATTGGATGGTGAGGTTTGAGAAGTAATCATGAAAATCTTCCACGTGGTCTGTGAGTGGGGTAAAACCAAAGAGACCAGCTGCAGTTTCATTAAACTGGTGCACAACATTGATTGATCGTGCCCAGGCGTCACTAGCAATCCAGGTGAACCGCCGTGCAGCAGACGACAACGCAACTTTGCCAAGCAACTTCTCAGCATTGTCCTGAGAGGCAAAAAGGATGACAACGTTTGCTCGAGAGGCAATTAGCAGGTCTACAATTGCCTGGAAATTTTCATCAACAAAATCATCGTCAATTCCCTCATTTACGTCAACACATATCCCGTTTTGAACAGCAAGGTTCTGGAACTCAACTATCCCCGGTTCCCCGTAAGGATTTCTGGAGTAGATGGTTGAAACTAATGTCCAGTTGAACCTCAGTATGACGTCGATCATGGCCTTTGCCTGGAGGTTGTCAGGGGGGATGGTGCGGTAGAAATATTCATACCTGTCTCGGTTGCTTAGGATTGCAGAAGAGGAGGCATAGCTGACCTGCGGGGTACGGAACAGCCGCACCAAGCTTGCAATGGGCACACTCACTCGACTTGAAGCTGCTCCCACTATTCCAGAGGTGGGAGCGTTCAACACCACGTCTCCCGTCCCGTTAGTGTCTGTGGTGATGCCAGACTTACAACTCTCGATATCCAGCTGGCTTCCTGAGATTATGAGGTCTATGGATTCATCGAGCCCAATATTCTCGCTATTGCAAGTGTCCCTAATGTCATACCCGATCTGCAGCCCTGGCAGTAGCGTCGGGTCGGCGTTGATACGGTCCAGGGAGTACAGCATTGCTTCCATGCGCTCCAAGCCTCGCTCCAGTCGCACCCCACCGCATCGTCCTCCTCCGGAGCTCGGATCATCAGAATGGACGGGGAAGAGCCCGCCAAACACGAAGTCCTTGTTCTCCCGGTCTCTCACGCCCCTTATTCTCCCGTCGGCAGCGCGTAGCTCTTGGCCTAACTCGTCGTAATTTGCATGGGATGTTGCCAATAGCGCAGCGAGGCTTGGCGCAAGCAGATATATCAATTTCCAACTCACGAGAACAGCACAGTGATGCGCTACTGCGGTCATCTCAATTTTGTAGACCACGTCAATTGAAAACAGAGAAGGGTTGTATCGACCGACCCTACTTTCGTTTGAGGATCTCCGGTCAGAGCGAAATATGCTCAGAGTTAAGTTACGCAGGGAATGTTTAGCTTCTTTGAGCTACGCCCACCCGGAAATTTGCTCTGACTGCGCCGCGCGCGCCGCCAATGTTTTTTATTTTATTTGTGACGTAAGTTATTTTTAATTTGCAGCGAAGGGCTGAGCCGCGCGCGGTGCATGCTTGCAAAGCTAGCTAAACTGGAGATCGGGGAGGTGCTACCACCGACTTCTGCGAGAAAATGGCTAACCCAGGTAATGGTGTGTAACGTATCGCAGATCTGCTGCAGGCTATTGGGTAGTTCATAGTCACATGTTCGTGATTTGTGCACCATGACCGCTTCTCAGGACGACATGATCATGGAATGCTTGTTTAAGTTGTTAACATGTTTGGGGTGGTCACCCCTAGTACACTTGGTGTGCTGGAGGCGTGAACCCCTAGTTTCCGATCTACAGAGATAATTTGCATACCTTGTCCCTAGTGGTGTGAAATGAAATTACTTGTTGCTGAAGTACCTACACCCACCCATTCTATAGTCCCCATGTTTTAATTGCCCTACTTGTTGGTTATTGTATTTGGATGAGTGTACAATGATCTGTTGATCAACAGTAGGAGTGGGTACATCAATTACAGCAGCTGTATGCGTCCTGGTCCGCTTGAAGGCAGTGATCGGTTGCAAAGGCTTCGTTTGTCTCAAAGGCATCACCCATGGTCTAGCACATGCTTCTTTTATGCTGTTTTTTTTATTTTTACACTGACTGCTCGCAGTAGTGGAGTTGAAGATTAGTTGCTGGTTCCTCGCGTGCAGGAATACAAGGCGGCTGTGTTGTCTCATTCTTGCTTTAGTCTGACGCTCCCTCCCCTCCCAGTTCGTGTTGTGTCCTGCAGGCACTAACTCCTTCCTGTGCAGACCATGGGTGGAAGCCCTGGGAACACCTGCTAATGGTTGATTCCTACCCTTTTTGGAAGGTGTAAAAAAGGTGTTTAATATTTACCTCCATGCACTTTCGCTAGTCTCCCAAGGCAGGGGCGCATAATGACGTATAGAACGCTCACACCTGCACTCCACCTCCACCCTTCTTGCCCGTGTACACACCCCTCCACCCTCACATCTCCACTTTTCACACCTCACACACACAAACAGTGGGTGACGAGTGGCGTATCTCTCCTGCTGAATTCTCTCACTACTTCTCCTACTTCCACCGTATTTCCCCAAGAGGAGAATTTTTGGCAGGTGTGAGCTGAATTGCACATTTCAACTATGCACGAGTTTACACAGCAAACGATTTGCTCATTTCTTGTATTGGGTTGGCAGGGGCAGTTAGTAGTCAGTTGACATTGGCCGCCTTTAATGGCAGTCTCTTGTGAGGGAGTGCTGATAGACTGGGTACCGCTTGAGTGACGTCGTACTACAGTGTTTGATTAGAGCACACATAGTTTCTATAGTGGGTCACCCTCTTTCAACTCAGGGGCCCGTGCAAGAGACTTCCTTCTGCAGTCTGGGCTGCCCCCACAGGCACTGAGCAAGATATGGTAAGCTAGGCCTAGCCTCGTTCCCAGGCCGGCCTGGGAACAAGGCTATTGTAGGCCACAATCTGATGGTCACTAATATTGTGGTGCTACTGTTTCACAGCTAGCAGAAGGTTTGTTGCAATTACCAGGTCTTAGTCTGTTACTCTGCTTGTCTCCCCAGGAGACTATCGGACATGAACGAAGATGGCCAACTGGATGTGGCCGAGTTCTGTGTTGCCATGCACCTCATCCAACGGGTGCTGAAGGGTCTGCCCGTCCCTCTCCTCCTCCCGACTGCCCTCCTGGCCTGCATCCAGCTGGCTGTACATCCGCAGCTCCCAGTGGCCGACGATAAACACTTGAAGAAGTGTCGGAGCGCATTCAGCGCCTTCCATGCCAATATTGGGAAGGGGGTGCTCGGAGGTGAGTACAACGGGGATGTAACGTTTGATCATAATTGCCAGTAGCAAGGGGTTGTTCATTTAATAATGAATCTTGTACGTATTTTTACTCACCTTAAAGGGGGTTTTGTTGCTGGAATGGAATGGGAATGAGCCTGTAGAGAGACCAGACTATTGGCTGATGGTTTGCAACCCAATGCCAGATCACTTCTTGTGCAATGCACTCGGCTTAATGGTGTTTATGGGTGGGCTATCTTACTCCCCAAAACAAGGAACAATTTACTGTCATCTTCCGTAACAAAACAACCTGTTTTCAAAATTTAATATCAGTGTGGGTGAATGGACTAGGGTGGCCCATTCCCAGGCTGGGGGTCCGGAAGGAGACTGAGCAATGGGAAGGCGACTCCCTATGTGGTGCGGACAGCACTAAGGTCAAAGTTCAATCTCTATTCTGTTCAGGTGATGCTGCAAAGTATCTCTTTATGAAATCCAACCTCTCCAAGGGTCAGCTCTTCCATATATGGTAAGTACGTCTTTAGAATAACTAATATACCGTTTGATGAGTAGTTTGTGAGGTATGATTTTCAGTTTTGAGGGCACTGGTTGGCCCCATTCCTTGCCCAGGTGGTCTGGGAATGGGGCCAGCACATTGTTGGACAGCTGTTCAGGTCACCATGGTGATGAAGTACACAAACAGGAAATTGCCCTGCAGAGGCCAAGTGCACACCTGTAGTTTACTGAGAGTTTCCTGATTTATACAAGACATGTTCCCCAAACACACAATGCGGTACGGTCTGTTCCATGATGTCATGATTCTGCTCCACCTCATCACAGGAAGTTGTCGGACACGGACAGGGATGGTCACCTGACATTCCAGGAGTTCACCATTGCTATGCACCTGATTTACATTGCCAAGCTGGGGTACATACTGCCGGTCGAGCTGGACGCCACCACCATCCTCCCCCCCTCGGTAAGAAACACACTTGTGATTAGTCGTCTCAGTTGACGAGTCATTGAGCTGTGACAAGAGTGTCATTAGCTCTGGGATCCTCCTGGTATCCAAGCCTGAATACTAGTTGTTGGCCAGATTCTGGATAAAACTCATGGATGCTCCGTTTGGTGCTTTGTCTGCGTTTGTTGGGCCAAAGGATACGTTAGGGTTGGAATCTGGCCGGCAGCAACTGCTGTGCTGGTGTATGCTAATTAGACTTGTCCAGAATCTTTTGTCTGCATTTCGCCAGCTGTGCTTCTCCTAGGAGTCACTCGTAGACAGAGAGTGTGAACACTGTGTTACTGCAGCCAGTGTGTTTGTCCGCACACAAACATGTTGTGAAACAAGACCGTGCTGGGACGATACTGCAAAGTTAATGGGTTATCAAACTCTAACGCATACATAAACAGCATTTACAAAACAGCCTCACATGAATTAGTATCGTATGTTGTCATAATAGTTTTTCAAGTGATAGACACGACCCTATTTCAGATGCAAAGTGGCCTGCTGCACTCAATAATATCAATTGCAGTATCACGTTGAAACAACGTATTGACATGTAAGCTAGCCTTATCGATACGGGTATCGAGTGAGTACATGACAGCAATATTGGGATCTTTGGCTGCTCAATGCAACCTGGGTGAAACGTTGTCTGGCCAACCGTGTGGGCTGCCTGTCTGAAGGATGGGGGATCTTTGTTAGTGTAGCTACCTCTACTGAGTTTCATTGCCGCCAATGAATGTCATCTCTCTGATAATTTGTTGACCACCAATGAATTGAGTAGTTTTGTTTTTTTTAATCACAATAAGATTTTTATCAGGCACACAACCAACCTACCATACATGGTATAGCTAAGCACTGTATTAGTCTAGTGGGCTAGCCCCTCGAATTTTCCCCAACGCTGATTGACTCATGTGACCGCACGGGGAAAAGGAGAGTATTGAAGCTTTGGACCACTTTGCTTGGGCTCTACTCGAAATCGGGTAGAGCCAATCAGATTGTAGCTGTCACGTGGTGATCTTTCAGATCGCTCGGTACAAGCGTTGAGGGCTGTCTGAAGTCGCCTGCGTTTGCTGCTCTCCTGCACAATGACCAAACAGACAGAACTACAAGCAGCCAACGAGGTTAGCAGCCAGAATCGACTGACTGCAATCGCACTAATTGGATTATTATGACGTAAACGGACATGTCTGTTTACGTCATAATGGCTGATTGGCTCTACCAGATTTCGTGGATTACGTCATGCATTCTTCTAGACCTTCCTTCTCCGCGCACACATACTGAAAGCGATTCGTGTGGTGGAGAAAGCGAGGGGCTAGCTTGTTAAGCTGTATCACAGCCTCCCCTGGTGTGGGAATAGCTCGATACGCCCTTGACTGCGCTCATAGTGATGCTGTATCACAGCCTCCCCTGGTGTGGGACTAGCTCGATACGCCCTTGACTGCGCTCATAGTGATGCTGTATCACAGCCTCCCCTGGTGTGGGAATAGCTCGATACGCCCTTGACTGCGCTCATAGTGATGCTGTATCACAGCCTCCCCTGGTGTGGGAATAGCTCGATACGCCCTTGACTGCGCTCATAGTGATGCTGTATCACAGCCTCCCCTGGTGTGGGAATAGCTCGATACGCCCTTGACTGCGCTCATAGTGATGCTGTATCACAGCCTCCCCTGGTGTGGGACTAGCTCGATACGCCCTTGACTGCGCTCATAGTGATGCTGTATCACAGCCTCCCCTGGTGTGGGAATAGCTCGATACGCCCTTGACTGCGCTCATAGTGATGCTGTATCACAGCCTCCCCTGGTGTGGGAATAGCTCGATACGCCCTTGACTGTGCTCATAGTGATGCTGTATCACAGCCTCCCCTGGTGTGGGACTAGTGACGCTCCTGATCATGTCGCTGTGGGGTGGCCATACACTGTATGCCTGTCATCTTGTTAGTGACTGGCACTAGCTCAAGTGCAAACTAGATGGAACTGTTGGAATTTTGCCGCTTCTTTGGTTGACAACCGTTGGTATTTCTGACGTCAATAAATGAATTCTTACTCACATTGTCACACTGTTCACATTGTCACACTCCTCACACTGTCACACTCCTCACACCTCCACACACTGCACACGCTCCCTCACACCTCCACACCATCACACTCCCTCACACCTCCACACACTGCACACACTCCCTCACACTTCCACACAGTTCTACGATATAATCCCGGAGGTCCAAGCAGAGACAGAGCAGCTCCCAGAAACGGAGTCTGTCCGGGTGACCCTTGACCCCTTCTCCCCACCCTCAACCCCTCTCGAGAAGACCCCCAGCTCTGACGGGGAAGACCCTATCTCCAGCAAAGCCTTTGCTGGTGTGTCCCCTGAGAGATATCACAAGGAGAAGTTTGAACATTTTCTCGGTGACCCCTTCCGGACTTTAGACCCATTCGCTGAAAATGGTCCCCATAATCAGAACGGTACAGACAGTAGCAGCGAGGGGTCGGAGTTTGACCCGTTTGTTGAATCACTGCCCATTGGAAGTCACCTCTCAGGGAGCGGAGAAGAGTTTATAGAGGGCATGCCCCCAGCAAAGCCTCCCCGAGCACCCCCCACCATCGCCTCAGAGGTAGTCATGGAGCGCACAGAACCCATGCTGCAGCTTGCGAAACCAGTTGCCGTAGAGGCGGTGGACCTGCGGGAGTTGACTCGCCTTCCAGAGGGAAAGGAGGGCCGTATGCCAGGGGGAGGAGGGAGGAAGAGGGAGGAGGAGGAGTTGTCACAGGCAGAGATGTCAGCTGAGTTGGAGAACCTCTCCCAAGCTTCGAGGAAGTTCCTGGAGGTAGGCCATCATACCGACCTTCACCTTTTCCTGCTGTCTCATTCTGGAACAGTCCGGGAATGAGACCTTGATTGTACACTAGCGAATCTCTCAGTGGGACCAGGAGCGCATGAGCCGCCGAAGGCGGCGAAGGAGCGTGCAACTTCAGTGCCATGTAAATACAAATTAGTTACGTACTTCCGCGTTTGAAAATAGATTGGGTACGTCATAAGTTTTCTGGGGGCAGTTTTATTGGCGTGCAAGCCTTCAGGGGCGTCCTGACACTCGCTGGTGTCTGAGTGGTTATAAATAGTTAACTGCTAATCACAATAGGTTTGGGTCACCTCTAGTCTCGTGGGCTAGCCGCCTACTCACGCAGCTGTCCCTTAAAATAGAAAAAGTGGTTGTATTCTTGAAGGTGTTTCCACTTGAAATAGTTTACCTTCAGAAATGCTGTTGGTCCAAAGGTACCGGTTAGTATTAGCACTCAGTTTCTATTTCAGTCTCCTCATTGCCACTCTGACTGTTTCCTGCATAACATTACATGGAGCAACTCTTCCGTTATTGTAGGAGTCGCGAGGTCGTCTGGAAGAGCAGAAAGAACGTAACGTTCCTGGTGGGGCTTCCTATAGCTCGTTTGGCCTGCGGGAGTATAGGGCTGCTAGCATGAAGGGGCTCTCTACTGCCATTGAGGAGATGGAGAGAGGTGGGAACACACAGGACCAGCAGGTCATAGAGCCCACGGAACCAGAAAAACCGGTTGAACCTGTGCGGGAAGAAGTAGACATGGGTGGGGAAGTCCCGGATGACATAATGGCCCACTTTGATGATCTTGAGGCGGAGATTTTGACAGCTCTGGATGACGTGAACAATGACAGAGAGCCGGTGGAGACCACGGACCAGCCGACCGCACCAGTGGCGGGATGGAACGATCTCGTAGAACCCCCGGATTACATCAGGAAGGATGAGAGAGCTGAGTGGGTGGAGAGACCACCACCTCCTGCCCCAAAGCTCAAGCCCACCAGAGCTGTGCCTCCAGCAGTTCCTGTCAGACAAGTTGTGAGGGAGCCCCCACCTGTTAGGAGAAGACAGTCAAGGTAAGGGTGTGTTGTGCGCTAACCAAATCATGAATGCTGTTAATTGAATTATGAATACTTTTAGTAGTGCGGTCTCAATCTTGTACAAACAAAGCCCTAGAACTGTCACTAATGCACAGTGGATTAGCTGCGAGGAATGCAGAGTAATGCATTTCCTGCACTCTGCGCCCTCGGTCAGTGCACCAGCAGTGGCTAGCTGTTTGGGTGTGTAATCTGCATTGATAGAGCTCTGGCTACGGGCCACTGGGTTAGCCTAGCTCTGCTCTGACCCTCAGCAGCCAAGAAGAAGAGGATATGGAGGACCTTGATACCTACCTGGAGGGGGAGCTGGCCTCCATCAATGAGATGTTTGAGCAGTTCCAGACCAAGGACCAGAAGGCTGAGCAGAGGATACGCTCAGAGACGGAAGAGCTCCGGGTCATGGAGGTCAAGGCTCAGGAGGTGAGTGTGCCCGGCTGTGTGGAGGCAGGGTGACTTCTCTGTGCAAGTGTAGTGGTGTTTATATTAAAATATTACTCCTAGTGCTGGGAAGTTTCTGTCCATCTACCTGCTTGGTACCTGCATCAATACCTCTATAGGCAAGTGTACAATACGACTCACTAGCACTGCAATGGATCACTGGATGCAATCACTGAGCTCAGCAGGCCATGTTTGTGTCTGAAAAAGGCTGTGTCTTTCACCTGAAAATGTCAATTGTTGGTACTACGCAGGGGTATTTTATGATAGATTAGGTAGTGGGTGAGATTGTTATCAGACCAGTGCTGTACATAAGCAACAGGCTCACACAGAATGACGTGCAGCGAGTTAGTACTTACTCACTATAGCTAGACCAAGTCCTGAACAATACTTTATCCTTCGTGAGTCAGAGCTTGCTCACTACAACTAGACCATGACCTGAACCTTAGTGAGTTAATACTTCTCTGCAGCTAGACAAAGTCACACTCCTGGCTGTGCAACTCACCGGCAGAGAAAATTCACCTCATATTGTGCCTCAAGTCTTGCTCTCACCTCGTGGATACTTGAGCATGCAGACTCCGATTGCATCCCCCAGCTTGTTGCTAGCCTTGTTAGCACACACGTCATGTGACGTCATGTGACTTCACATTGCATCCCCCAGCTTGTTGCTAGCCTTGTCCCCAGGCTGTGCATTGGTGACTGGTACAGTTAGCACACACATCATGTGACGTCATGTGACTTCACATTGCATCCCCCAGCTTGTTGCTAGCCTTGTCCCCAGGCTGTGCATTGGTGACTGGTACAGTTAGCACACACATCATGTGACGTCATGTGACTTCACATTGCATCCCCCAGCTTGTTGCTAGCCTTGTCCCCAGGCTGTGCATTGGTGACTGGTACAGTTAGCACACACGTCATGTGACGTCATGTGACTTCACATTGCATCCCCCAGCTTGTTGCTAGCCTTGTCCCCAGGCTGTGCATTGGCGACTAGTACAGTTAGCACACACGTCATGTGACGTCATGTGACTTCACATTGCATCCCCCAGCTTGTTGCTAGCCTTGTCCCCAGGCTGTGCATTGGCGACTAGTACTGTTTGTCCCAGTTAACGCACACGTCATGTGACTTCACATACTGCCCACAACATCCAAACGCACATGTCATGTGACTTCACATACTGCCCACAACATCCAAACGCACATGTCATGTGACTTCACATACTGCCCACAACATCCAAACGCACACATCATGTGACTTCACATACTGTCCACAACATCCAAGTCGACCAGCAGGAAGACAAAGTGCTCACAATTTACTCCTTCTCGCCATGCTCTGTGCTACCTGAGCAGCAACTGGAGACAGTGTCCAGTTACAAGAACAATTTGTTTGGGTTTTGTGTTACAAGTGGCTAGTCTGTGCTCACTGCAAACTTGCAACCAGCTGCGCATGCTACAAGTGCAGCTGCGCATGCTAGTCTGTGTACAGTGGAGCCTGTCTATAGTGGTCACAGTTTAAAGCAGCTGCCTGTCTATTATGGTCAGGTCCCAGTTGTGCTAATCCAGTATGAAATGACCTGCTTAAAGCAGCCACCTGTCTATGGGGCCAAACATACACTGGTCACCATTGACAGGTCCCATGAGGCCACTGTACTACAAACTTGTGGGAGGTGGTGTGTGTGTAACAGTCTGTCGCTTCTTCTTATAGGACAATCGTTTGAAGCTGCCAAAGCTGACGTCCTTCGATGAGGTCACTGAGAGAAGAACAGCCGAGACGTACGTACCCACCAGTAATCTCCGTTCACTCCTCCTCCCTCTCCACTGAGCTCTTGCCTTAGCTCCAAGTGTCGCAATTAATCCCTCTCCACTGAGCTCTTGCCTTAGCTCCAAGTGTCGCATTAATCCCTCTCCACTGAGCTCCTGCCTTAGCTCCAAGTGTCGCCATTAATCCCTCTCCACTGAGCTCCTGCCTTAGCTCCAAGTGTCGCAATTAATCCCTCTCCACTGAGCTCTTGCCTTAGCTCCAAATCTTTAATCATCTGTTGGCAGTTACATTAAACTTTTGATGTGATTTAGCAGTATTTGGTGGAGAGGACCAAGAATGGGCAAGATGAACACTCCGTGGCTTGGCTCAGTCCCTAGTAAGATCTTAAATGAGGTGTGGGTTAATCCTCGTTCCCAGGCCTGAGAACGAGAGCCTGGGGGCCAGGCCCATGCCATTGTGTTGCCATGATACATCGATATATCATGATGTCATGATGTAGGCAGTCATGTCACAATGCAAATATTGATGTGAAGACACATGCTGAGTTCTGTCCTGTCATACACACTCACATGTACACACGCTAACACATGCACTCTACACTCACACGCACCACATCTGACACTCACATGTGCACACACTAACACATGCACTCTACACTCACACGCACCACATCTGACGTGAAGTCGCAACATTGAGGAAGAGTGGGGAAAAGAGATGCAACGTTTGGAGGAGGAGCGTCTGCAGGCAATGAGGGAGGAGGAGGAGGTCTCTGAGATGAGGACGGAGTCGGATGAAGCTCTCCAGACTCTCGAGGCAGAGTGGAAGTCTTTGTTGGAGCAGGAGAAACATCGTGTGGTGGACACGCAGCGTGAGAAAGAGTTGAGGCAGGAGAGGGAGGCGGAGGAGGCGGAGAGGAGGGAGAGGGAGAGGAGAGAGAGGGTGGAGAACCCACAGGAAGGTGGGAGTGCAGTCACAGATGAATCTTTTACCCTGTCCCTGAGGATATTAGTGAAGCCATTGTGTGGGATGTGTGTTCTCAAATAAGTATGTGAAACTTGGTTCAACATCCTCTGTGGTGGGAGTACCGGTGATCTCAGCTAGCACATGTGGTAGGCAGCATCCGGTACAGCAGCTGTGGAAGGGTCCATCCAGAAGAGTCTGCCATACGGTAGATAGATAGATAGATAGATAGATAGATAGATAGATAGATTTTAATTTGACCAGGAATGCTCCATCAGTTTACGCCGGTCTACCTGGGGGTCCTGCAGGAACACAAATCAAATATAATCCTGTTCAGAGATTCCTCTCCCCCCCCCCCCCCCCCCCCCCTGCCCATCCACAGAGCTGACCGTGGAGGAGTGGATTGGGTGGATGGAGGAGAAGAAGAAGCAGGGAATGACGCCAGCTCAGCAGGCCGAGTACGAGCGGAGGAAGCAGGCCTGGATCAAGCGCGACAAGGAGAGAGAGGAGAAGAGGAAGAGGGAAGAGCAGGAAAAGATTGAGAGAACTAGACAGCGGATGGCACAGGAGCAGAAGTGAGTCTAGCCTCGTTCCCACATGGTCTGGGAACGAGGCTAAAGTGAGTCCATCTTGCTAGCTAGCCTCGTTCCCAGGCCCGTGCGCCGCTTACGGTTGCAGGAAAGAATGCGAAGGGCTGATATGTTTCCTCGCGTGGGGCTTAATTGAACGTGGGCGATCTGGGGCTCAACAGCAGGAAGAGGTAAGGTAACCGGTAACTTAATTACCACACGTATCTGGGAACGAGGCTGACGTATTCAGGCTGGAAACAATTGTTAAATGCATCTCTTTGATTTTTGCATTCTCTTGTGTGCAGGATGTACAAGGTTCGCGAGCACGACATGCGCAAACACCGCGTGGGTGAGGAGGAGTTGAAGCACCTTCACCGGGCACAGCTGAGGAGAGAGGAGCAGGAGAAGAGAGAGAGGGAGGAGAAGGCCAGACGGAGGAAGGAGGAGGACACCCACAGAGAGATGGAGGGGGTGTGTATGGTGTATGTGTGTGTGTGTGTGTGTGTGGGGAGGGGGGGGGGGGGGGGGGGGGACCTTTCAGGCAACCAATTCTGGAATTCTTTTCAGAAACTGCTAGGCTATGGACGACCGAAACACTCCATAGCGTGTCCAATGGCTGTTCTCTGTGCAGACTCCGGAATAGCTCTTGTTCCCATGCTTTGATGCTGTCCAGTGAGCCACTTGTTGTCTCTCCTATGTGTAGGGTAAGTCAGTGGCCAAGTCAGCGCTGGCGGCTAGGTGGGAGGAGAGGATCAGGTCAAGGTGAGCGAGAATGATGGCAGGGTCTGGCGATAGCCTCGTTCCCAGGCCGTCTACACCTCCAGTTTTTGATCGCTTGCAGTAGGCGTGATCAACAGCTGGAGGTGTAGAACACCTGGGAACGAGGCTAGTCTGGTGAGACCTCACTTATGTGTGGGGTCTAGGCATCAGGCCGTCTCCCTCATGGGTGTGATCTGGTTATGAAACGATTTGATGCTTAGCCTACGACATACATATCACATTGACTCTGTGATAATTTTATGACCACTTGCTATGCTCTACCAGAACACAGGGTGCGAGAGACTACAGAAGTACTGTCGTCAGTGGCCCACCTGTCCCCTCGAATGTAAGAGCTCAATATTAACTGCACATATTGATGACAAGTAGACAGCCACTTTCAACCACCAAATTTAATAGCTAACATGTTTAGATCTCTCTAGAACAATCGTAACGTCTCACTCTTCCCTCCCCCCCTCCTCCCACACCGCACAGACATTGGAGAAGGAGGAACTGAGAATGCTAAAGCGAATGTCACTTGGGGCCAGGCTCAATGGAAATAGCAAAGAGGAGGAGGACATCAAGAGCCAATCCTTCCATTAGAACCCAAATTCTTTGTTTTTATTCTTTCTTTTGCTTTCTTACTTAGTACCATGGACATAATACATGATAGTGTCTACCATAACTACAGTACAAGTAACTATTTGTGTACAGCACTTTCTGTTGCGGTTTGGCTTGTATTGTACAGCTGTGTGGAGGTGAATTTGGCACCAGTTTTACAGATTCAGAGATATGCCAACTACTTAGCAAGTAAATGAGTGAAATGTGCTGCGGGAATGCGTGAGGCATGCTACTGTAGGAGTACAAGTGTGCACAGCAGCTCAGTATCTATGATTCTAGTTAATTGCTGTTGCTTCATCAATTTCTTTTGTCCTTAGCAGAAGGCTGTACCACTCAACATTGTGGTCCACGTGTTATGTATACGCGCGCCGTATTTTGCGTAATTAAATTTTTATGATCGCCGAAAGTCAAAGTGTCAAAATTATGGAGAGTGGAAGGCAGCTACTGACAAACTACCTTCGACATGTGGGTAGTCACAATCGAGTAAGTCCAGCAACCAAGAGAATTATGGGGGCACACCTCCTCCTGTGCTTGCTGTCCCTACCAGCTGATAGAATTCACAGCAACTTGGGCAGGAATAGTCTCGCGGGCCAGCCTCTCGCCACACGCAGTGGGTGTGGCCATAGGTTCCGTGTCTTATATCTATGGTGTGGCGAGAGGCTGGCCCGCGAGACTAGGCCAGAAATAGTCTCCTATCAGCAGTGTAGCCGGTTTACCCTAGAGTCCTGTCTAGGATGTATGGCACAACGAGCAAAGAAAGCATGATCATGCAGGAATGCATTAGGCGATGTGGGAAGCGAAGTCACCCACGTACTACACGGTTTTGATCAGCGATTCACCATAATTTATGTATCGTTCTGTTCTCATTGTACAGGTTCAGGAGGAGCGTGAGATGTGGCGGCAGAGACGGTTAGAGAGAGAGCAGTCACACTATGATAGAGTTGACAGACCACGGAGAAGTCCTCCACTAGTGAGGTTGGAGGAAGATACCTATGTACTTTAGCCTCATTCTATTTGCTTTACTGGTTTCCATTCATCTTGTAGGGGGCGTTTGGTGAGCGATACCCTCAGTCCCTCGCGGTCACCGAAGCGGGACACTTTCCCTCCCAGTTACTACTGGACAAGGCAGCTCATGAAGGAGGAGGAAAGTGATCCATTCAGGTGATCAGTGATTTTAAAATTTCCTAGGGATCCTTGTATTAGAAATCTTATTTTGTGTACCATTTGCTATAGGTGGGGTCACAGTGGTTATAAGGAGCTTCATCCTGAAGAATTTGAGTCAGGTGATGATGGTAGAGGTGTGAAGGAGAAACAAAGAAGCGGCAGAAAACAGAAGAACGACAAAAGACACAAGAAGAAACGGAAGAAGCGAGCCCGGCCTGATTACAGCAGCTCTGAGGATGAGGCCAGAAGTTGTAAGAGTCGTAAAGTGCAGGAGTTAAGGACAAAAGCGCGAAAGAGAGATTCCAGTGATAGTGACTCATTTATCAGCGAGGGCATCTCCACACAGTCTAGAAAAAAGTTGTCATCGTCAAGAAGAGCCAGGCGGGAGAGCAAGGGTAAAAGCAAGGCAAGAAAGGGCCGGTCCTCACAAGAGATTGACTCCAGTGTGTCATCTGACAGCTACTCTGATAGCCAGTCCAGTTACACTGACTACCACCACCCTAAAAGAAAGAGGAGGAAGAATGGATGATGGAGTCTTCTGCTCCGTCTCTGGGTATGTCGCTTCTAGCTACTAGGGTTGTTGCTGGCAGCAGCCTCGTTCCCAGGCCCCTGCCCAGCATTTTGTCGATTGCAGTGCAGAAAAGCGTGCTGCAAGTGATAGAAAGCTGAGAGGGGCCTGGGAGCGAGGCTAGCTACTCCTGCTTTAACTGTTTCATCCTGGCATTGAGGTGCGTGTCTACCAGTGCTCTTGACAACATTCAACTGTCTATATATGTTGATATGGACAATACAATCTGAAACTGAAGCAAGGGAATCGTGTACCTGTAGTGTGTAGCAATACAAACATAAACTGATTCAGTACATCATAAACTCGTCAAAGCCTTTGATCTCACTGTCACTACCCTCCTCTTTGATTGCCTTCAACCGAGAGAAAGCATCGGTCGGAGACAGTGCTGGTGGTTCGAATTCATCCAAGGAATAGTTAATGTGAGGGGGTGAGTCTTGATAACTAGAAGGCGTCTGGTAGGTGATGATTGGAGCACTAGCCTTTCGTTTAGGTCGAACGTTCGGAACTGGAAGTGCTCTGACTGCACGTACTCGTCTCTCCCGTCTGTCTAGTGAGCGCTCATTCGACTCCGTGGATTGCACAGAAGGACGTTGTTCAGTATTTGTAGTTCCTGTTGAGTGTCTGCGTTGGCCTTCCGGTAGCTTCCGTGGAGCCACCTGCAAGGTGCTGTACATTGGGAATATGTTACTCAGTGAGGGACGACTGGGTTTGTACGGTGCTGGGCCTGGGTCAAAGGTCGGGGGTGGTGTGGTATCCTGCGAGGAGCCACCATAACCTTCAGAAAACGCTTTTGGTTGCATGTCCCCCACGTTCCCCATGTTTAGGGGGGACATAATAGGAAGATTCAGCTGGTTCACAAAGGGAGAAAACCTTGGGATGGGGTCTCCTCTCACAGCTCTAAACTGCTCCTCCTGTGTCCGGGGTGTGTAGGGATGAGGGGATGCACTCGTTTTCCTCTTCTTCACTCTACGGTCCGACCGTCTCCGCCAGGGACGTAGGACAGCCTGTTTGGCATTGCTCCACCATTTCTTACGATATCTCCCCTCAGGTGTTGGGGGAGCACTTCTCCAAGGGGGATATGGCATTGAGGCCATGCCTAACTGAACCTCCTGCAAACAAGACAAACGTGTTCTGAAATGGCTATATAGAGTCTACAAATTAGTCTGGCCACGCGAGACCTGATTATGGAGGACTTGTTTGTGTGTCAGTAAACGGAACCGTTTGCCATAAACTATAATCAGTGGACCTAGCAATTTATGCTTGAACTTACCTATACGAGCGATCAAAGAAATGCCCAGTTGCCCATCTCATAAGTACAGCTACGGATGAGTATAAAATCGCGGTGAATTCACCAACGCACAAAGTAGTCGAGGGCAACGCCCACTATCTAGCTGAGGCAGATCCGCCCATTTTTCTAACTGCACTTGTCATCACGTGATCTTACTGTACGCGCATGTCTTCTCATGTTTGACCTGAAACCCTTTGGTCTGGGAAACCAGTGTGTATCATGACGCACCGCTATGTTTCAAAGGATCCAGAGAACATTGAGGTAAGGCTGCGTTTCCTCAAATTGTATGGCTGTAGCGTAACTTGTATGATAGGGTGCTATAATTTAAATGTTGACCTTTACCCGGCTGGAGTGCCCCCCCGGCCCCCATAATTTGGGATGTGAAATGCCCCCTCCACTTCCCCTATTTGTATGATGTTCAGCCACTCCCCTTATTTGCATATATAGTGTATAAGGGACGTGGATTGCCACTCCCTTTATTTCGGACGTGGACTACCATGCCCCCACGCAAATTCCCAGTGTCCTCCTACCCCAATACCGAGCACCCAGAGCGCATCAGCAAAGGAGGTATGACCACTCTCGAGACAGTACAAGCAGATGAGAATAGGCTATTGTCCGCTACAGTGCAAAGTTATTTGCCGGATAGGATTTAAGCGACTTGTGTGGAACACGAATAAGCACTTGGACCTATTCAGTCGAAGACTGGTCCGTCTCTGTTTATTTGGAGTACTCTCGCTTGAAGCAGCGTACCACTTCTTACTCTCCATGTTTTGCTTCCCTTGCTAGCTCTCTGACGACTCACATGATTGTTCATCATAATTATCCTTATACGGAAACGGCTGTTGTTATAATATAGCCACCATGTTTGCATTTTGCTGTCTAAACAGTGGTATGCAAAGTCACATTCTCCCTATAAGGCTTGCCAGCTTCTCCAGCTCAATGTGCCCCTGTTGTGTCTGAATCCTGGAACATGATTGGACCTTGTGCTGTACACTTGTACCGGTACAGCACAGCTGGACAAACTGAAGCCTTCCCTTTCGGGAAGGAGTCTGTTCTGTGAGAGCTGCAGAGACTCCTCGCGTGTTTACCTCCATCCTTGTCTGCCCGCCACCACAGGACCTGCTGTTCCTGAATCCCCGGGTGCAGCACCACGCCAGCCTGGTCTCCACGGCAACCACCAAGAAGTCCCGAACACACTGGAGACGCAACAAGGACAAATCTTGTTCTGTAAGTGTTCACAAACTCCACAATGTTTCATATCAGCCTACTGTCCAATATGATTTATCAGAGCTGCTTGGTTTTGCAACAGCGCCAACCGTTGTGATTGAGGAACAATAGTTTGGGTTTGGACAAGAGCGCATGATGACATCATTGGCAAAAAAAAACAATGATGTCATCATGCGCTCTTAGTTTGCGTTAGGCCTAGACTATAGGGTGAGGGGTCAAGCTACCCATTAATTTCACCAACTTGTAACAGTGGTGGACAAAAACTATTCCCCAATATTGTACTTGGCGCCCTCAACCCGCACATGCACACACACCTGCCCCTAGAGCTGTGACCCTCAACCCGCACATGCACACACACCTGCCCCTAGAGCTGTGACCCTCAACCCGCACATGCACACACACCTGCCCCTAGAGCTGTGACCCTCAACCCGCACATGCACACACACCTGCCCCTAGAGCTGTGACCCTCAACCCGCACATGCACACACACCTGCCCCTAGAGCTGTGACCCTCAACCCGCACATGCACACACACCTGCCCCTAGAGCTGTGACCCTCAACCCGCACATGCACGCACACCTGCCCCTAGAGCTGTGACCCTCAACCCGCACATGCACACACACCTGCCCCTAGAGCTGTGACCCTCAACCCGCACATGCACACACACCTGCCCCTAGAGCTGTGACCCTCAACCCGCACATGCACGCACACCTGCCCCTAGAGCTGTGACCCTCAACCCGCACATGCACACACACCT
Source organism: Axinella damicornis (assembly GCA_963931865.1). Classification (NCBI taxonomy): domain Eukaryota; kingdom Metazoa; phylum Porifera; class Demospongiae; order Axinellida; family Axinellidae; genus Axinella; species Axinella damicornis. Next base: position 477,624 of record OZ007517.1, on the reverse strand, counting down.
GCCTCTAGAGCTGTGCCAGCAAGGAGCGGAACTTTGATGACATCAAGCATACAACCCTGAGCGAGAGGGCTGCGCTGAGGGAGGCGGCACGGTGCCTCAAGTGCGCTGATGCTCCCTGCCAGAAGAGCTGCCCCACACAACTTGACATTAAGTCTTTCATCACCAGCATAGCCAACAAGGTTTGTCTGTCTCTGTTTGCGTACCTAATACAATACTTCTGCTTTTATGCATAGTTTAACTTTACACAGTATACCGTGCTGCTGGTGTTTATTGAAATGCACTGTGTTTAATGGTGAATGCCCCCCCACACACGCACTCACACTCACATCCACACACCCACACTCACACCCATACACACACACACCACCCCACACGCACAGAACTACTATGGCGCTTCCAAGGCTATTTTCTCGGACAACCCTCTTGGGCTCACGTGTGGGATGGTGTGCCCGACCTCTGACCTCTGTGTGGGTGGGTGCAACCTTTATGCCTCGGAGGAGGGGCCCATCAACATCGGAGGACTGCAGCAGTTCGCCACGGAGGTAGGTGGCAGTATACTGAGTGTTTTACTGAGTTATACAAGATTCTAGTGGAGCTACAGTTCCATTGTCACTGGGTTGGTGGGTAGCTGTCACATGACAGTCACGTGACAGAGTAAGATCAACTCTTGTCTGTTCTGCAGGTGTTTAAGAACATGAAGATTCCTCAAATACGAGACCCTAGTCTGCCCCCTTTGGACAAGCTTCCCGAGAGCTACCATGCCAAGGTAGGGTCCTCCAGCACTCTCCTTGTCGTCCTCCCCTCCTCCTCTTCCTCCCCCTCCTCCTCCTCCTCCTCCCCCTCCCCCTCCTCCTCCCTTCCTCCTCCCTTCCTCCTCCTCCTCCTCCCTTCCTCCTCCCCCTCCTCCTCATTCTCCTCCTCCCCCTCCCTCCCTCCTCCTCCTCCTCCCTTGCCCCCTCCTCCTCCTCCCTCCTCTTAAACTCTTTTCCTTGGTGATAGGTTGCCTTGCTAGGATGTGGTCCAGCGTCCATCAGTTGTGCAACGTTTCTGGCACGCCTCGGCTATCAAAACCTCACAATCTTTGAGAAATATGACTTCATTGGAGGACTCAGGTCAGTAGTTGATGAGGTCAGTATCTGATGTGGTCAGTATCTGATGAGGTCAGTGTCTGGTTGGCATGGCAATGGTGGTTGTTAAGTGGACTGGTGGTTACACACCTGTGTTACCAAGCACTACTGGTGGTGCTGGGTAATACTATCCATGCCCAGGTGTATCAAAACAATGTCCTAAGATGTACCTCTTTCAAGTATCGAAAGTCTGTTCAAAAATTTTGTATTGTTCTTGAGGACAAAATTACATGACCACAGTTCGGAGTAACAAGAGAAGTGCTGATACGTTTGTAATATCAGTAATGTTGAGTTCTCAGATTGACTTGGTTTTCTGTTGCCAATACGTCTAGTACACAGCATCAGGGGTTCATGAGCCACCAGCCAAAGGTGATCATTATGGTGTAAATTAGGCCAAAGGTTTGAGCTAAGTACTATGCTACAGGTATCTTGGGCTAGGAATGAGATACGACCTAGCTATGGATGTAGCTGGCCATCCCGGATGTAGCTAGCCACCCCGGATGTAGCTAGCCATCCCGGATGTAGCTAGCCATCCCGGATGTAGCTAGCCATCCCGGATGTAGCTAGCCATCCCGGATGTAGCTAGCCATCCCGGATGTAGCTAGCCATCCCGGATGTAGCTAGCCATCCCGGATGTAGCTAGCCATCCCGGATGTAGCTAGCCATCCCGGATGTAGCTAGCCATCCCGGATGTAGCTAGCCATCCCGGATGTAGCTAGCCATCCCGGATGTAGCTAGCCATCCCGGATGTAGCTGGGCATCCTGGATGCACCATTGTGATCAGCATGAATGGAGTTTTCAATGATGTCTGTTTTGCAGTCGGTTGAATATTGACCCAAAATCATGAAAAACCATAGCCACGGAAATGTCAGGAATCCATTTATACCAGTTATGGCACACTTTGACGTGTTGTTGTCAAGGACGTCCTCGGGGCATGCATAGCCTCGCTCCCAGGCCTTCTACACCTCCAGTTTGTGATCGTTGCAATAATATTGTAAGCGACCAAAACTAGTCGAGGCTATGCAGACTAGTATGGTCGGTATCTTGGGCTAGGAGTGAGATACGAAGCTGGGATTGGCACCATTGTGATCAGCATGAATGGAGCATTCCAATGATGTCTATTTTGCTGTAGGTTGAATTTTGACCCAAAATCATCATGAAAATCCATGGATTATAGCCTTTGGTCGAGTGCGATTTTTGGCAAAAATGTGACCGACAATAAAAACCATTTCCAGGACATCATTTGAAAGCTCTGTTCATGCTGATCACAATGGTACAATTCCCAGCTTCTTATCTCCTTCCTAGCCCAAGCTACCTCGCATAAGATAGTACTTAGCTCAAAAAAATTAAATGTCTGAGATATGCCCCAACATAGACCAAAGATTGTCTGGTGTCAGATGTTATTGTGTGTTTGGCTTCCTGCAGTTCATCTGAGATTCCTCAGTACCGGCTTCCCTATGATGTTGTGTCGTTTGAAGTGGACTTGATGAAAGACCTGGGAGTGAAGGTATGTGACAGTCATATGACAACCTTGTGATGTACGACATGATCAGACATCACAGTGTCACATGACAGTCATATGACAACCTTGTGATGTATTGTATTGTTCCTAAACCATACCTTCTACAGAAAGTACACATTGATGAATCATAATTATGACATCAGAGCAAGTCGCATGACTCTCTCTCTCTCTCCAGGTAGAGCTTGGCCGAGGTATAGGAGGGGAGGGGGGATTCACAGTGAAGGGGTTACTAGCGGAAGGGTACGAGGCCATCTTCATTGGGATTGGCCTGCCTGAGCCGAAGGTGGTGCCCATGTTTGAAGGACTGACGAATGAGAATGGGTTCTACACTTCCAAGGACTTCCTGCCAGTAGTTGCCATGGCCAGCAAACCAGGTGACAAAGTGCTCCCTCCCTACCTCCCTCTCTCCCTCCTCCCTCCCTCCTCCCTCCCTCCTCTTTCCTTCTTCCCTTCCTCCTCCCTCCTCCCTCCCTCCTTCCCTTTCACTCCTCCATCCCTCCCCTCCTCCTCACTTCCTCCTTCCTCCTCTCTCTCCCCCTCCTCTCCCCCTCTCTCTAACCTCTACTCTCAGAATGAGCAAAGAACAGACAGACAAATTATTGTATCCTGTAGGCATGTGCTCTTGCAAGCAGACTGCTCTTCCTGAGATGCGAGGCACAGCGATCGTTCTTGGTGCTGGAGACACGGCCTTTGACTGTGCCACATCTGCCCTCCGCTGTGGTGCCAGGAAGGTGTTCGTTGTCTTCAGAAAGGGCTTCACCAACATCAGAGCTGTCCCTGAGGAGGTCAGTATTCTTCTCCGTCTGTGTCAGTATATTATACAACTGCATACATCTGTGTATACCTCTAGTATACCTCTGCATATATAGATGTCAGTATACTTCTACATACCTATGTCAGTATACCTCAGTATACCTCAGTATACCTCAGTATACCTCAGTATACCTCAGTATACCTCAGTATACCTCAGTATACCTCAGTATACCTTAGTATACTTCTTCATATATGTCTGCATACTTCTGTATATACCTCAGTATACCTCTGCATGCCTGAACAGATGGAGCTGGCTCGTGAGGAGATGTGCGAGTTCCTGCCGTTCATGTCTCCCAGGAAGGTCATTCTGAGGGGAGGCAAAATCACAGCTGTCGAGTTCTGCAGAACAGAACAGGTGTGTTTCAAGACCGAGTGTGGTGGAATAGCACGCTGGATGATGGGTAACTTTGAACTTTGACCTCTAGACCGAGGATGGGGAGTGGCTGGTGGATGAGGAGCAGACAGTGCGACTGAAGGCCAACTACGTTATCTCTGCATTTGGTTCACAGCTCTCAGACACAGACGGTTAGTCCAGCCATCCATCTTTGTGTTCTGTTGGAATAAGATTTCCCTCCCACCTTCCCTTCTCCCCTCCCCCTTCTCCCCCCTTCCCCTCTTCCTTCCCCCCTCCCCCTCCCCCTTCTCCCCCCCTCCCCCTCTTCCTTCCCCCCTCCCCCTCCCCCTTCTCCCCACTCCCCCTCCACCCTTCCCCCTCCTCCTCTTCCTTCCCCCCTCCCCCTCCACCCTTCCCCCTCCCCCTCCACCCTTCCCCCTCCTCCTCCACATTTCCCCTTCCTCCTTTCCCCTTTCCTAGTTGTGAAGGCGATGGCACCACTGCGGTTCACCAGTTGGGGCTTCCCGGAGGTGAACTCGGAGACGATGTGCACCAGTGAGCCCAACGTGTTCTGTGGTGGAGACTTGGGGGGGCAGGCTGCGACCACTGTGGAGTCTGTCAATGACGGGAAACAGGCTGCCTGGTACATGCACGAGTACTTGCAGGTGTGTCAGACATTGGCACCGTGATTGCACTTGATCCTTGATTGCAAGTCGCTCCACCTCCTCCTCCTCCCACACACACACACACACACACACACACACACACAGTCCCTCCATGGCATCTGCATTGAAGTCCCTTCTGAACTGCCTAAGCCAAAGCTGCCTAACTTCTACACCGCAGTGGACCTCGTGGACCTGAGCATGGAGATTGTTGGGCTCCGGTTTGAGAACCCGTTCGGCCCTCGCCTCTGCCACTCCCACCACCAGCTCTGCCATGATCAGGAGGGCCTTCGAGACTGGGTGGAGCTTTGCCGTCACTAAAACGTACGCCCTTGACAAGGTACAAGATCCACCAACTAGATCTAAAGCAGTCTTTCTCTGACCTCATCCTGCCTATCCTGATTTGGTTTCTCTCAATCTCTGAATCCACTGCCCCTGCACTCATTTCATCTCACTTGTTGTGACTAATATTTCATTCCCCTTGTCCTAATTCCATTCCAGGACATAATCACCAACGTGTCTCCCCGTATTGTCCGGGGAACCACTTCTGGGCACATCTTTGGTCCCGGGCAGGGCTCCTTCCTGAACATCGAGTTGATCAGTGAGAAAACAGCTGCCTACTGGCTGCAGAGTGTCAGGGAACTCAAGAGAGACTTTCCAAATAAGGTGTGTACCACTTTGAGACCACACTTTACAAGGACTGAAGAGATGTGCACTCTGCCATCCACCCCTACCCTCCTCCTCCCTCTCTCCCTCCCTCCCTCCCTCACTCCCTCCCTCCCTTCCTCCCCCCTCCCTCCCTCCCTCCCTCCCTCCCTCCCTCCCTCCCTCCCTCCCTCCCTCCCTCCCTCCCTCCCTCCCTCCCTCCCTTCCTCCCACCCTCCCTCCCCTCCCTCCCTCCCTCCCTCCCTCCCTCCCTCCCTCCCTCCCTCCCTCCCTCCCTCCCTCCCTTCCTCCCCCTCCCCCCCTCCCTCCCTCCCTCCCTCCCTCCCCAGATTGTGATAGCAAGTGTGATGTGTGGCTACTCAGAGGAGGACTGGAAGGAACTCTGCCAGCTCTCTGAGGAGGCTGGAGCCGATGCTCTGGAACTGAACCTCTCTTGCCCGCATGGAATGGGAGAGAGGGGTATGGGGTTGGCATGTGGACAGGTACGTAGATGTGCCAACTACATTAACTGCTTCTCTGCCAAGCCCGTGTTAGTCTCGTTCCCAGACCTGTCATCCAGCACGTAGATCGCTTCCATTATACTATACTGGGGTTGGGACCGACACTGAGCCTGTGTCACAAGATCGTGTTGTTGCCTAACTCAATTCCATCCCAGGAGCCGGAC
>OZ007517.1:443406-471636 GCA_963931865.1 Axinella damicornis | reverse complement strand
CCCCTGTCCAACCCCCACCCCCCATTAGTTAAAGCTTAATGATCAATAGGAATAGTTATAACTGAAACCAGCACCCGCCAACTCTGAGGTATACACCTTCAAATTGCTCCTAGGCCTGACAGGTCCTGACACCATGACTACGTATTCCAACTCTGGTATTTCATGTCATGTATCACCAGCACAAATTCCAACTAGTGCTCCGAGACTAGCCTCGTTCCCAGGCTGGGCGATGATGGCCTGGGAACGAGGCTTAATGTCCTTATTGTTGATTGGTACACAGATTTCTGAGGCTACCCAATTATATGTCACTGCTGACTTTCACCATGTCAGGTTGATATCCCAGAGCCGATTGATGTGGTGATCTCGGAGCCGATGGGATACATGCTGTTCAACGAGCGCATGCTGGAGAGCTTCATACATGCAAGAAAATGGCTGAGGCCCGGAGGTGCACACCTGAGACGCCTCACACCTGAGACCCCAGGCCATTCTCACCACCTCACACCTGAGACCCCAGGCCATTCTCACCACCTCACACCTGAGACCCCAGGCCTTTCTCACCCACCACCTCACACTTGAGATCTCAGGCCATTTCACTCTTTTGACTAAAGTCCTGTGTGTATAGAAATGGGGAGTGGTTTGTGGATGAGCCTAGCTTGACGTGGGAGTGAGGTTGGGATGGTCTGGGAATGAGCCTAATATGGACTGTAGTGAGTGCACTCGACTGCATGTGAACCGAGTGAGCTATTGACATTAGTTGGAGTGAGTTGCTGACGTCTGAGTTCATCTATGTTTTATAGGAAAGATGTTTCCAACCAATGGCATCCTTTACGTGGCCCCCTTCAATGACGACGCACTCTACATGAAGCAGTACAACAAGGCACTCTTCTGGTGAGTAGTAATCTCTCTGTATATCCTTACATACTATAGTAATCCACTACTACTGTCTTGTACAATGTATTCTTGTAAATTACAGTAATCTAGCCTTGCATACTGTGAGCCTTAAATTGCATACTGCTGTAATCTGTAACATAGCAACAATCTACATTGTATGCATACTACAGTAATCTAACCTTGCATATACTGCTGTAGTAGCATAGCACTTAATTACTACAGGAACCTATAGCCTTGCAATAGTACTGTAAGCCAAATTGAATTTGCATACTACAGTAATCTAACCTTGTATAGTGCTAGCCTCGTTTCCAGGCATTCTCACCCCAGCGTTTGTCGCTTGCAGTACTGCAAGTGACAAACGTGAGGAGAAGGCCTGGGACTGAGGCTCGTATAGTGCTTCCCCTCTCTTGATGGTATTCTGTGAACAGCATAGGATACCACAATCATACTGACTTCCTGTTGTGCTCACTTCCTGTTGTGCTCACAGGGCATCAACTAGTTTCCATGGTGTTGACATCTCAGCACTGAGAGCAGCTGCTCAGGAGGAGTACTTCAAGCAGCCCATTAAAGTTAGCCTACATACCAGTTCATACAAGTTCTAGTGCTGGGCAACACATGTGTTGTCATGTGTTGTATTGAGATATCGTTGTGACAGCTGGTGTATTGTCCATTAACAGTTACACAGTAGACGTTCACACAGCATGTTGAATTAGATGAATTCAATAATGATTCGCTACATACATTACACTACTGGTAGGGAAAAAATGTGCTGTGTATGACCACTTACAAATAGCCTACAAAGATTCTGACCACCATCGTGATCACTGACACAAACGCGTAACTTTTGCTGCTGAAGCTTACCTTGGTGGTGGAGTTACAAGCACTTTTGTCTTCCCTTCGGCCGCCATTGCTTCTTCAACTTTTGTTGCCAGTACAACTCTTACAAAAGGCCCTCAAAGATTCTGACCACACAGTCGTGATCGCTGTGTTCACTGATGCTTATGTGCCAAAGCTCACCTCGCTGGTGAAGTTGTGAGCGATGTAACAATTTTTTGTCTCCCTTTGGCTGCCATATTGCTATATATTGCACTGAGCATGGTCATCGCATGGTTAGTTTGAAGGTGCTGTAAGCTACTCGCCTATACTTAGCCTGTGCTACCTGCGAGTTGCACTGGCTATCAGTAGTGCAGTTTCCACTCGAATATTGCAATATTCCATCCCTAATCATCTGCGTGTTTGATGAAAGATATTTTGCTCCCGTCATCTTCTTCCTCAGGATACATTTGATGCTCGGATCCTGATGGCGCGTCCGGTTGCCCACACGACAGACTTCACGAAAGCTGAGGAATCAGACTTGTACAAGTACGTTGTGCTATGCTGCAGCTCCTGGTTGCATGCTAAAACATGACATAGCTTAAGTTTGGATTTCTTGACTATGGAGGCTATACCATTTGCTGACGGCCTGTTTTCTCTTAGGATCACGATTCCCGTGACCTTTGAACTCTTGACCACTGGGGTGGTGCACGGACTTGCCTTTTGGTTTGACGTTGCATTTATCGGATCAGAGTGAGTTGGTTGTGTCTCACAGTGTAATGCATGTGTTGATGGATGTCTGTGTGTCTGTATGTAGGAATACTGTTTGGCTATCCACGGCTCCTTTTCAGCCACTAACCCACTGGTACCAGGTAACCCCTCCCCTTGAATGTTGCCTGCCTTTTACAATGTATGCTTGATTGCCTCCCTCTGTTCCCTTCTCTCTCCCTGCAGATTCGTTGTCTACTCTCCACACCCGTATTTGTGCGGGCAGGTCAGGAAGTAACAGGAGTTGTGCAACTCACAGCAAATGAGAGGTGTGTCCCATGTTGCACCTGTCCCATGACATTCACTTCCTGTCACATTAGATCCACTTCCTGTTTCTCATCTCCAGACAAAGCTATGATGTCCACGTGGACCTCTCTCTCACAGGCACAAGTGTTCACGTCACAAGCTCCTATGATCTCAAGAATCCAATCTTCCACTCCATGGGTGCACCCGTCCGTCTTGGACCTGACCAAACTTCTCCCAGCGTGGGTGCCCCACCCATCCCTCCTGGATCCGACCAAGCCAACCCCACGGAGACATACTGGGATTCACAAACCCAGCAAGCCAAGCCAGCACACCAGCGGACCTAGACTGAATACCATCCGTGGTTGATTTTGTACCTAGCACGAGGTAGCGCATTGCACATGTAGGGCTGTTTATAGTGTTTATTTATTGTGCATTGTTCGTTACACCATTACGTAGTTTTGTAGATGAGATTCAAACTAATCTAGCTCCCTCAGACAATGTATGGCTGCAGCTTGAAGTAAATTTGTATATGTGGTGTTGCATCAGAGCCCACTGCATAGCCTTGTTCCCAGGCCTTCCACACCTGCATACTGGAAGGAAGGCCTGATGAACGTAGATTATATTACCAAGCCTCGTTAATTGGTTTATGGGCGTGGTCAGAACCTTAGGGTATGTGTATTAGGCGGCGGGTGCGCGTTTGTTTCCTCCGCGCCGCGCCGCCACTCGAGCCTCCAACATTTTAAAGTTAGTTAACTATTGACGCACGTGACTAACTTTCGGCGGCAGCATGGCGTCCGAGCGCGAGAGGGATTGGGGCACTCCAGGTCCGGGTAGTGCCAGACAACTGCGTGTGCCCGCGGTGCAGTTGCGCGTGGTTGGTGAGAGCCTGGAAATCCTGCAGGAGTTTAGCAGTAAGCTGGAGCTGACCTCCACGGTGGAAGGAAGAGCTTGTCGCGTGTGCTTCCGAGACGGTAAGTATGGTGTATCGTCGTACACGCATGGGATTTAATATATATGTATGTCGTCCCCTTGTATCGTACCTAAGAGCTGGCCCAGGTGCTGGAGTTTAGCCCAGTTCTAGCCCTTACTATGCAACAGAGAGTTTCTTCCCGTCCCTTCTAGTGCAGTGGTGGGGAGAGGGAGGGACTGTAACGTAACTCCACACTAGTGCGGATCTAGCCTCGTACCCAGGCCCTCACGCGGAACGCGGAAGAGGGCCTGGTGACAATTCCCGTATGTGCTGAGCTCAGCAGTCTTGATTTCGGGTAGGCGAATCACATTTGTCCATTGCCAATTACTGGGTAGTAATTACATTCTTCACCCCGTGAAAAGTGTAGCCGTTTGATAAAACCGCTGTTCTAGCCTTCAAGACTCACCTCTGGTCGCTCCTTGGCAAGGACTTACTACTTAGCCATCACCAACTGCTACCTTCCGCATGATTTCGAATGCATCCAAGTAAGAAATGTAATCGATTACGCAGTTATGCTGACTGCACATACGGGCCATGTGTCACCAGGCCCTCTTCCGCGTTCCGCAGACTTGAATGTGAGTGGTCGGTCATTACTCCAAATTGTGTTTTCATCTTGCACCATAATGGAAAGCAGAACAAACGAGTAACTTTGATGGATGATGAAATCAAATATTTCCTGCCCTGGTTGGCCAATGTGGCACTGTTTCCCTCGAGCTCATCAACACTGATGGCAGCAATACAGCTGCGGATCCGTGCTGGGGTCTAGTTATTCACCGGACCCCCCCCCCCCCCCCCCCCCCCCCCCCCCCCCCCTCCCCTTCTCTTGCTTGCCCTCTCCTAGAACCAAACTAATCATTTCAGGGTTCACTCCTGAAATTTGAATGGTAGCTTTGCTACAATTTTGTATCCTTCAGAGGGGACATTATTAATCCATTGATCCCTGGGGAACAGTCGCAACTGTGCTGGCAGTCAAGCACTGCATTCACATTGCAACATTGGACTAGCTGCTCCCAAATAACTTGAGTTTTGGTTGAGTGTGGTCATGTTTTCCACTTGAGTTTTGGTTGAGTGTGGTCATGTTTTCCACTAATTAGCTAAATGCCTATAGACGGAATCTATTCACTATTCTCTGTATTTTATTCCTATCCAATTGTCTACATTTCCCTAGTGTCTCATAACCTCACATGATTGAGTTAGCGTACATCTCGTGACACATTAGCACAATGAGACTGCACTGCATGGTTCAGCAGAAACGTTCTGATCCGTATGGAAATCATATTGAATTCAAACTTAACTTCACCGTATACACTTGAAACGTTATGATCTTATCTTTGATCATGATGATGTGATGTGCAAACCTGTTTCATTAGTTTGGGCTCCACTGATTACTAGTGAAGTACTGGAAATTAGAAGTAAGGTTTTGCTGAAGTGACGGCAGTCTACAGTTTTCACACACGTCCCGTCCCTCCCCCCCTCTACACACACACACACACACGGTATGCATACAGAAAAGGAGACAGTATTTGAGGTGAAGGTGCGTGATGTCTCGCACATCTACCAGGCAGGTGCGCACCTCCTGTTCCTCCGTGTCCCACAAGGCTCTGCTGTCATCACCACGGAAACACACAATGGTGAGAGTGATAGAGGGTTTGCCTTGGAAGCCTCTCCACCCTTGGAACCCCCCCCCCCCCCCCCCCCCCCCCCCCCCACACACACACACACACACACATACGCTCACACACAGCCACCAGTCAGCTCCTCAACCACCTGTACTCTCATGTGAGTCCAGAGCAGAAGAAGCCCAAGAAGCAGTCGGTGTTCAGCCTGAGGACAGAGGAGGCCTCAGCAAAACAGTACTTCCAGTTCTATGGCTACCTCTCTCAGCAGCAGAACATGCTACAGGTACGCTCACATGTACTATGTGTTTGGCTAGCCTCGTTCCCAGGCCCGAGACGGTAGTGTTTGGCGTGCATCATGGCCCGGGTGATCCCTAGCCTCGTTCCCAGGCTGCATGGGAACACGGTAAGAGTGATTCCATGAGTGACTTGTATCGTATATATGGTTTAGCACCAGTGATCCCACAAGTGATTAGCGAAATGGATGACTGCCTGAGCATGACTTTGTTTGAGACCTGTTGGAGACCTATGACTGTGTGTGGTCTTGTGTCTGGTTGCGCTCCATTGCTTTTGATGGATCCTAACTGCCCAAGGGAGGGGGAGGAAGGGGAGGAGGGAGGGAGGGGGGTGACTATGTGTGTTCTTGCTCCACTGCTGTCGATGGACCATAACTGCCCAAGGGAGGGGATGGAGGGCTTGTCTGGGGAGGTGCTGCTGCTTGAGTGAGTTGTCTCCCCCCCCCCCCCCCCCCCCCCCCCCCCCCCCCTTTCTCCCCAGGACTATGTCAGGACTTCCACCTACCAGAAAGCCATGCTGCAGAATGTGGCTGACTTTCACGACAAGGTGAGTGTACTGCTCCACTGTTTAGTACCTACACGGCCTGATCGATCTGATTGGCTGCACTCATACACAGATCTGATTGGCTGAACTCATACTCAGATCTGATTGGCTGCACTTATACTCAGTTCTGATTGGCTGTACTCATACTCAGATCTTATTGGCTGAACTCATACTCAGATCTGATTGGTTGTACTTCATACTCAGATCTGATTGGTTCTTCATACTGAGATCTGATTGGCTGACTGTATGGTCTGATCTGATTCGCCACACCTCTCTTCAGGTGGTACTGGATGTGGGAGCAGGGACAGGCATTCTCTCGTTCTTTGCTGCACAGGCAGGAGCTCGGAAGGTGTACGCCATCGAGGCAAGCAGCATGGCCGTCCACTGTCTGGAACTGATCAAAGCGAACAGACTCGGAGACAAGATCACCGTCATTGCTGGGAAAGTGGAGGAAGTAAGCCTCACCCCCTCCCCTGTCCCACACCTCCCCCCTCCCCTCCCCCTCCCCCTGTCCAACACCTCCACCCCCTCCCTCCCCCTCCCACCCACACAATGTTATCCATCCTGCCATTGACAAGGTCTGGGAACTAGGGTAGGCATGCAGCTATAGCAGACAATATGCTAGGTATCTTGGGCTAGGAATGAGATATGAAGCTGGGATTTGCACCATTGTGATCAGCATGAATGGAGCATTCCAATTATGTCCATTTTGCTGTAGGTTGAATTTTGACCCAAGATCATGAAAAACCATGGATTATAGCCTTTGGTCGAGTGCGATTTTTGGCAAAAATGTGACCGACATAAAAATTCATTTCTAGGACATCATTTGAACGCTCTCTTCTTGCTGATCACGATGGTGCAATCCCCAGCTTCATATCTCATTCACGTACCAAGATACAGTGCAACTTTCCTTGGATGTTAAGACTCCTATGCTACAGTACTTTATTATGCCTTTGGTCGCTACATGTAAGTATCTTGGGCTAGGAAGGAGATACGAAGCTGGGATTTGCACCATTGTGATCAGCATGAATGGAGCATTCCAATTATGTCCATTTTGCTGTCGGTTGAATTTTGACCCAGAGTCATGGATTATTACTTTGATTGGCCCATTTTTGGCAGTAACTGCACGTCAGTCACCGTCACCCTTATAATTTTCATATCAGGTTGATATCCCAGAGCCGATTGATGTGGTGATCTCGGAGCCGATGGGATACATGCTGTTCAACGAGCGCATGCTGGAGAGCTTCATACATGCAAGAAAATGGCTGAGGCCCGGAGGTACACACCTGAGACGCCTCACACCTGAGACGCCTCACACCTGAGACCCCAGGCCTTTCTCACCCACCACCTCACACTTGAGACCTCAGGCCATGCTCTCTTTTGACTTGCGTCCTGTGTGTATAGAAATGGGGAGTGGTTTGTGAATGAGCCTAGCTTGACGTGGGAGTGAGGTTGGGATGGTCTGGGAATGGGCCTAGCATGACCTGGGAGTGAAGGTGTGACTGTGTGGCCTAGTGGTTAAAGCACTCGACTGTGGTGTGAGAGGCCATGGCACAGGTTCGAGTCCCACCAGTTGCACCTACGTACGTAGGAAGGGTAGGTTTTCTGGTTTCCCTTCCCAGGAGAGGCTCTAAAAAAAAGTTAGGATGGTCTGGGAATTAGGCTAGGAGTTGGAGTGATTTCCTGACATCTGTGTCTGTAGGGAAGATGTTTCCAACCCACGGCATCCTGTACGTGGCTCCCTTCAATGACGACGCACTCTACATGGAGCATTATAACAAGGCACTCTTCTGGTATGAATAAGCTCTCTGTATAAGCTAGTACTCTACAGTAATCTGTAATCTACATTGTATTCCAGTAATCTAGCCTTGCATACTACTGTAATCTACAGCATACTAGCCTTGAGTAGTACTGCAAGCCACGTATACTATTCTATGAACGGCATACTCTTGGTGTACAGTGAAGTATTGACCAGTACTGACTTCCTGTTGCACACCCAGGTCATTGACGTGTTTCCATGGCATCGACATCTCTGTGCTGAGAGCAGCTGCTCAGGAGGAGTACTTCAAGCAGCCTGTTCTGGTGAGGCTGCCAACTCACTCCACAGCCTCGTACACCCAGTCCCAGAATTTGTCATGTATCTTTGTGGAAAAATCAGAAGGAAAGCCAGATTTCTCAAATGAGACGGTGCCACTGTGACATCACTGGAAGCTGTGATACATCTGTGTTCTCCTGGAATAGGCTGGCGTGAGAGTCACATCTCCTGGTTCCCCAGCTCATGTGCCGACCATGATGCGAACGACTAGTGTTCCTCCCAGCTCATGTGCCGACCATGATGCGAACGACTAGTGTTCCTCCCAGCTCATGTGCCGACCATGATGCGAACGACTAGTGTTCCTCCCAGCTCATGTGCCGACCATGATGCGGACGACTAGTGTTCCTCCCAGCTCATGTGCCGACCATGATGCGAACGACTAGTGTTCCTCCCAGCTCATGTGCCGACCATGATGCGAACGACTAGTGTTCCTCCCAGCTCATGTGCCGACCATGATGCGAACGACTAGTGTTCCTCCCAGCTCATGTGCCGACCATGATGCGAACGACTAGTGTTCCTCCCAGCTCATGTGCCGACCATGATGCGAACGACTAGTGTTCCTCCCAGCTCATGTGCCGACCATGATGCGAACGACTAGTGTTCCTCCCAGCTCATGTGCCGACCATGATGCGGACGACTAGTGTTCCTCCCAGCTCATGTGCCGACCATGATGCGAACGACTAGTGTTCCTCCCAGCTCATGTGCCGACCATGATGCGAACGACTAGTGTTCCTCCCAGCTCATGTGCCGACCATGATGCGAACGACTAGTGTTCCTCCCAGCTCATGTGCCGACCATGATGCGAACGACTAGTGTTCCTCCCAGCTCATGTGCCGACCATGATGCGGACGACTAGTGTTCCTCCCAGCTCATGTGCCGACCATGATGCGAACGACTAGTGTTCCTCCCAGCTCATGTGCCGACCATGATGCGAACGACTAGTGTTCCTCCCAGCTCATGTGCCGACCATGATGCGGACGACTAGTGTTCCAAGCATTATTACCAAATCTGGTAAATTGTATGTCGCGGTGGTACAGTCTCACGTGTGAAGTCCTCCATGGCTTCCTTCCAATTTTTCTCCACAGCTATGGGACAATGTCTGTCACAGAAAGCCTGTAGTCCGAGGTGTTATGCTCCCGTCATCTTCCTCAGGATACGTTTGATGTTCGGATCCTGATGGCGCGTCCGGTTGGTCACACGACAGACTTCACGAAAGCTGATGAAACAGACTTGCACAAGTTTGTTGAAGTTCCTTATTGCAGTCCTCAGTATACTGGTTGCAGTTCTCAGTATACTGGTTGCAGTTCTCAGTATACTGGTTGCAGTTCTCAGTATACTGGTTGCTAACTTGACGTATGCTGTAGTTCTTGACCACCAAAGCTGACAGCCTGTGTTTCTCTTAGGATCACGATTCCTGTGAACTTTGACCTCTGGACCAGTGGGATGGTGCACGGACTTGCCTTTTGGTTTGACGTTGCGTTTATTGGATCAGAGTGAGTTGGTTGTGTCGCGCAGTGTAATGCATGTGTGTGTCTGTTGATGGATGTCCGTGTGTCTGTATGTAGGAATACTGTTTGGCTATCCACGGCTCCTTTTCAGCCACTAACCCACTGGTACCAGGTAACTCCTCCCCTTGAATGTTGCCTGCCTTTTACAATGTCTGCTTGATTGCCTCCCTCTGTTCCCCTTCCCTCTTCTTGCAGATTCGTTGTCTACTCTCCACTCCTGTATTTGTGCGGGCAGGTCAGGAAATAACAGGAGTTGTGCAACTCACAGCAAATGAGAGGTGTGTCCTGTCACATGACATTCCTTCCTGTTACATCACATTCACTTCCTGTCACATGACCTTCACTTCCTGTTACCTGACCTTCACTTCCTGTCATATGACCCTGCCATGTGACCTTCACTTCTATTTCTCATCTCCAGACAAAGCTACGATGTCCACCTGGACCTCTCCCTCACAGGCACAAGTGTTCATGTCAGTGGTTCCTATGATCTCAAGAATCCAAACTTTCGCTACGTGGGTGTCCCTCCCACCCCTCCTGGAACCCACCAAACCAATCCCACGGAGACCTACTGGGATTCACAAACCCAGCAAGCCATGGTAGCAAACCAGCAGAGCGCCGTCCCGCTTGTTCTTAGTCCTGTTGTCCATCATAGCGTCAACCAAGCAATGGTGGGTGGGCACCCTGGCCCGAACAGAGTCATGTCCGTCATGAATGGCGACCTCCACAGCCCTCCCCCAACGCACACCAACATCCCAAACCCCTATCCTCAAGTCTATCCATCCATGGATGCACACACCCACCAGATGCAGACGACGGCACACACCCACCAGATGCAGACGACGGTGCATGGCCTGGCAAATGCTGCTGGGATGATAAACATTGGGAGTGAGCCCCTCCCCACTAACCACGATGCCAGACCCAACCCTATCCTCCTTACGAATGCACAGGGACCGCTGGGCTCCAATGAGCGGGTGTTAAAATTTCACCACCAGTCAATTGGCATGCAGAACCCCCCGACAAACATTCACACTCCGTTGTCATGCAGAACGCCCCGACAAACATCCTAGCTATGCTTGTAAGACGCACGATTTGTATACAGCTTGACTATCACTCCTTGATGCCAGGAGCCCTTTTTGTTTTGTTTTTTGTTTAGACGCTGCCTGTACACTATTGATACCAGTATTCACACACAATCTTGAGACGAAGACCAAACATTCAGTTTCATTGTTGATCAGGAATTCTGAATCAGGATGACCCACTGCGTACATGCATCCAGCGCTTTCCTTTCATGCTGAAGATTACAGTGTGTTGTGTGTCTCTGCAAAACAGCAATAGAGTGATTTATTTATTGCTGTGATGTGCAAAACGTTTGGTGTCCAAGGTGGTCTTCCCTTCAAATGAGAATGTGACGGGAAGTGAATGTCACGTGATGGGAAGTGAATGTCATGTGACGGGAAGTGAATGTCATGTGACGGGAAGTGAATGTCATGTGACGGGAAGTGAATGTTGTGACGGGAAGTGAATGTCGTGACGGGAAGTGAATGTCATGTGATGGGAAGTGAATGTCGTGATGGGAAGTGAATGTCATGTGATGGGAAGTGAATGTCGTGATGGAAGTGAATGTCGTGACAGGAGTGAATGTCGTGACAGGCAGTGAAGGTCGTGAGACGATACATGTCAAGCTAGACAATCCTTATTGCTGGTGGCCATATGCATGACCTAGATCTCCGGAGAGAGCCTGGGTATGAGGCTACCTTGCAGGTGGAACCATATTACCATAGATCATTAATTGCCCTACCACGATTGATTTCAACTTGGTATCCCTACTTTGAGCCATATACTTGTAACAATGTGAGGATTGATGGTGAACAGTATGCTTGGCAATGAATGCTATCTTGTTTTGTGTGGGGAGGTGGTTGGGTACGGTGCTGACATCTGCTTCAGCTCTGCTCTCATTGCACTAGGGGCCTTGGCACCTCCCGGCCTGTCTCGCATCAGCCTTCCACCTGTGGATCGGCGCATGGGAATGAGGCCTGTGTGTGGAGGGCGGCACAAGGGACAGCTGTAAAACAATGATGTAATAATCTCCCATCACCTCTACTGGGAATCTCTAGCTCCTCGATCTCTATTAAACTCTAGTTCCTCCATAGGGTGCTGATATCTGTTTCAGCGTCTACACGCATTCCAATCTTGTCCGTGGAGGTATGCTGCAACAAGTTTCACCTCTACCAGTAATCTGTAGTAGACACTAGTAATCTGTAGTAGATTCTAATAATCTGTAGTAATCTCTAGTAGACTAGTAATCTCTAGTAGACTCTAGTAATCTGAGGACTCTAGTAATCTCTAGCAGACTCTATTAATCTCCATAGAGTGCTGACATAATATACCTTGTCCGTGGAGGTATGCTGCAACAAGTTTCTTGGTCTCTGCGGAGGTGTTGGGCTGACTGACCTCTGCAGTGAGAAGAGACAAGATTGCGCAGGCCAATGATCCAGCTCAACACGGTGTAGTCAAACTGCTCACTCCAAGGTAACATGACAGTCACATAACACACCTGCTTTTGCCCTCTGTTCCTCTAGCTCCTCCTTGGCCTCACTCACTCTGTCCAGAACGGTCGAGACCATCTCATTGAATTGCCTGATCTCCTCCTTAAGGCCGTCCCCCTTCCCCCTCACCTCCTCCACAAGTTCCCGCTGCCGTGCCTCGAGGTCAAGGTCCAGCTTGGTCCGAAGGTACTGTGGGACTGGTGTGAGAGGACCAAAATGGTAAACAGACTTGTTATTGCTATGTGATCATCTAGCAGTGTTCCACCGAGCTCCGACAAAGAGGCGAGGGGAAAACCAAACATATGACCACATCAAAGAAGTTATCACCACATCCAACGAAATTATCCAGGAATGGGGGGAGCACCTTGGTGGGGGTAGCCTTGTTCCCAGACCACGTGGCCTGGGAACGAGGCTATGGTGAGCATGCACAGCAATGCACTGGACTGAATCAGGTACTGACACGAATTTACGTACCAACTTCATGGTGCATGATGGGTACACGCCCCTCGGTGGACCTCTGTGAAGGATCAAAAGTTATAGGTTCAAAGTTCAAGGTGCAGTTGGTACACACAATATACGGTGCATGTGAAGTTCTGAAGATCTTCCAATGTAGCTGCAAAACGGGAGGAGGTTACTCTTGATGGAAAGCAGAAAGGAGCGCATGAAACGATGGGATCACATAACGGTTATTTCTAAGGCCATGTACCAAATCTGTTTGGGAGGCCTTCTGACTCGAGCAAAATCCTATTTTTTATGGTAGCTAACCTCCAGTTCGGAGGTTAGCTGCAAAATGGAGATTGGTAGCTGCAAAATGGGAAGAGGTTACTCTTGGTGGAAAGCAGCAAGGAGCACATGAAATGATGGGATCACATAATGGCTCTTATAAGCCTCTGTACCGTATCTGTTTGGGAGGTCTTCTGGCTCGAGCAAAATCAATATGGCCTATTTTTGACGGTAGCTAACCTCTAGTTCGGAGTCTTTGTCGCTGGAGACCTGCAGAGGTAACAGGACACGTGTGTGTAGGGGAGGGATCTTGTCACTGCTCAGCTGCTTCATCAGAGTACTTGTGTGGGCCGACACAGAGGCAAAGCTGTCCAGAACACTCGGCCTGGCGTGGGTGCAGGAGGGGGGACATTTTATGGGGCCTCTGGGTAAACACGATGTCACATCAAATATCAAGGGGTAGTCACATACGTGTCACCCACAGGTAGTCTAGAAGCGTTCGCAACTGGGATCAAAACGGAATCAAGCGATTGACGTTCATTTTAAGAACGGATCAAGGCCAATTCAGATCAACGGATCAAGCAGTTTTCTCAGATACTAAGGAGGCGTGGCTACATTATGTCCTTTGACCCCTTATAAATAAATCAAGCGATTAAGAGTATCAGAAAGGACTGATCACTAGGACGATTTTCACCGATCAAGATTCTTGATCTTGGTTGCAAATGCTTCTATGGATGATATATATACATAAGTGACTAGATGTAATCATGTGATCATGTGGGGTAGTAGCTACGTAGGTGCTCAACCTCACCACTATAGTCTGGTTCCCATGCACACCCAACCCGCAAGTTGGGTCTGGGAACAAGGCTACCTCACCACTTGAGTTGGGGGTCATGCTCTATCTTGCCCACGAAGGAGGTAAGAGCGCTCTTCACTCCCTGCACCTTGCCCTGGATTGCTGTCAGGGCCAAGTCCAGCTCCTTGTCGCTCTGGGACGAACACACAGTTTGTAGTGTAAAGATGCTGCGCTGACGTTGCAAGCCATCATGCAGAAGCACTTCAATACGCAACATGAGTATGTATACTGCACTCACCTGTTGCTCAGCCGAGCTCATCCTAGCTAGCTCGAGCTCCCCCTAGAACTAGTTAACTGTAGCTCGCCTTTACTTCTCCAATAAACGCACAGCTATCTATACATCCGTATACTTATCTCGTGTATCTCTAGTATACAGACCATTGCTATGGAAACTGCTATGCTGAAACAGAGAGCAAGCTAGCTATAGCCACGGTAAGTTCAGTTGACAGGGATGATACGTAGAACCTGTTCAGTGTGGATTGATGGAGATGCACGCATTGATTTCCACAGAAGGTTGCTGCAGCATAAGCAGAGATAAACTGACCGTGCCTCGTGCAGGTATGGCGGAGAAGAAGTTCAGAGGTGCACCATTTGGTACTCAGACTGCGAGGTAGGCTCAACCACCCCCCTCCCTGAGCTCCTATCTCCCTGAGCTCCTATCTCCCTGAGTTCCTACCTCCCCGAGCTCCTGCCTCCCTAATCTCCTCCTCTCCCTTCCCCAAGGTTTGATGTGTCCGGTGTGCATCCACAGAGCAAGATGCCGGGCACATACACAGAAGTGCCGTACTGTCGGAAGGCCACATCAAAGGAGGTTGGGTGATGATCAATCAGTCTGGTCGCTAGCCTACGTGTGTGGCAATATGGGGGGCCAAATCGGTCAAAAAGCCATTGACATGTGACACTCTTTTTTTGCCCTTATATATCGGATGTCGGATATACATATCGGATGTCTGATTTACATATCGGATGTTGGATTTACATGTCGGATGTCTGATTTACATATCGGATGTCTGATTTACATATCGGATGTATCAGACATCCGATATGTAAATCAGGCATCCAATATCAGACATCCGATATGTAAATCAGACATCCGATATATAAATCAGACGGGTAAAAAAGAGTGTCACATGTCAATGGCTTTTTGACCAATTTGGCCCCCCATATGACAAAGACATACACGTGCATGATCGGCCGGGCGGAGAGGGGCTTACACATGCACACAGATCCTCCCGCCCACTCACATGCATACTTCTCCTTCACACACACACACACACACACACACACACACACACAGAACCAGCTGCTGGGTCCCGGTACATACAGCACTGAGACAGGGGACTTCACTCCGAGGGCCATAGAGCAGAAGCGAGGAGGCCCCAACTGGGAGCGGGCGCACGAGGTAGCCAGATTGGCAGCCATCCCACACATGCTCTACCGGCAGCAGTGGGAGCACAAGAGGCTACTGGTGGGTCATGCCTCGTTCCCAGCCCCCCTGGAGGGGCCTGGGAACAAGGCTACTGGTGGGTCATGCCTTGTTCCCAGCCCCCCTGCCCCCTGGAGGGGCCTGGGAACAAGGCTACTGGTGGACACTGCATGCAATCAGGATTCAGCCGTGCTAGAATTGACCAATAAGCGTAATGTGCATGTGCGTGTGTAGAGACCACTTCCGTTCTATCTCCACATTCTCCTCCACACACAAACTCAATAACGCAACACTCTAAGTGTATATCCTTCAACTGTCTTAGCCTCGTTCCCAGGCGCTTCTCCCCAGTTACCAAGTGTCTGGGAACGAGGCTACCACTGTACATGTCTGTGGATTAACAATGTAGGCATGCTTGAAACAAAGGACGTGACAATGCACTATTGTCTACCCTTTCCGTTTCACTTACGCACGCACACACACACACATACACACACTCACATACACACACACACACATATGTACACATGCACACACACACACCCGCACACACACACACACACACACACACACACACACACATATACACACACACACACACCCGCACACACACACACACACACACACACACACACACACACACACACACACATGCAGAATGAGTGCCTGGGTCCTGGGAAGTACAGCACGAAGGACTTTGTCCAGGAGATGAATTCCAAGCCCTCCAGCAGTCGAGGGGTCTGCCAGTCCCGGGACTCCCGCCTCGACAAGGAGAACAAGGTGAGCAGGAAGCAGTTGCTGTCCTGGAGATCAACAAAGACTGCTGAGGTCTAGCTATCTCTGAAGGAAAATGGCTTGGTACAGCCCGATGTTGACATGTGCAGTGGAGCCTGTCTATGAAGGGTTCATTGGGTCCTTGGAAACTGTCTTTACAGGGAGACCTTTAGGGAAGTCAATTAGAGTGGGTTCCTGTTTGTCCTTTGCACCAGGAGCCCTGTTTAGACAGAGTGTACGTTCTCTTCTCCGCTGTATTCACTGGGTTCTGTGTAAACTGTCTCCCCTCCAGTTTCGCAGTAGCCTCCCGGGCCCGGGGAACTATGGCAAGGGGGGCATCCCCTGGGCGGCCATGGAGGACAAGACTCTCCAGTCCCCTGGCACCGTGGGGATGCTGGCAGCAGGAGGGTCTCTCCTCCGCACCCTCCCCACCATCGGCAGTGACCTCACACCGGGACAGTACCAGCACACCAGTGCCATAGAGGACCTCCTGGACAAGATCATAAGCAAGAGGGGGCCGTATGACCTCTTCACAGGGGAACGCTACAAGGCACCCAAATCCCTGGTACGTAGCCTCATTCCCAGGCTCCCCCCTGCATGTGCACGTGGGAACGAGGCTATAGCTTCGCTCAGCCACCTGTGGTTCAAAGGATGAGTTTGTCATGCAGTGGTGCCTAGATAAACAATGATTGAGTGCATTGGATTCTGAAACTAATGTTCTGCACTGGCCTATACCATTCCCTCACATGATCTGGGTCGAGGAATTAATAGCAGGCTCGATCCCCCCTGTGCAGCAACAAACCTTACCCTAACCCTTCCTTACTCTTTGTTGCTCCACAGGGGGAGCCTGGGAACGATGCTCGAGTCTGCCCAAACTCTGTAACACAGTTGTGAAATCTAGGTCTGTAGTGATGGCCATTTTCTCTCTCTCTCCAGCTCCAGACCCGACACTTGGCTCCTGGGAAATATCACCTGAACAGCTTCACCGAGGAATGGAACGGTGAGTGAAATACGTGCACTATGGGTAGCACTACAGGGCAGTGGATATCATCATGCTTGTTCCTGCAGACCGCCACCAGAGGAAGCAGGGGAAGTTCTCCACTGTCCTCCAGCACCCCACTGTGCCCACGGAGAGGATATACTGCAGTACCCTCAGCCAGTGCCCCAGGAGAATGGTACGTTATTGGACAACAACTAGCCATGTACATCTGAATTAGTATGTCCACACCCATTTGAGAGAAGCCCCCCCCCCACACACACACACACATGTACTAATGTGTAGCAAGACCCAGGTCCTGGGAGGTACGAACTACGTCACCAGCGCAGTAAGAGTGCCCCCAGCCACTTCCCCTTCAACTCCTCAGCCAAGACAAAGACCCTCTTCAATGGCAGCACTGTGAGCAGCTGCATAGTACCGTCATGTAGTGTCAATATTGAGGAATACTGTCTTTGTTCATTTTCCCCAGAACCCGGTGGGGGCGGGGCAGTATGACATCACGCGGTGGCAGAGGCACCAGCACGCCAACAGTAACGCCAGTGTGTTTGTGTCAGGGACACCCCGCCTCCCTACAAGGGTGGACACCCCCAGGGAACTGTTGTTGAACGAGCGCATCCACCCAAAGGGGATGCCCCTGCACCAACGAGTTGTCCTCATCCCAGTGGAGGCCCCCTGCTAGCAGGTGGACCTCACGGCAAGGAGACTGCTGGTTCAGTTCACTGATGCTCCGTGTTGTAATGCTAGCATGTTCATGTGCAGTGCTAGACACAGTTCAGATCACTACTTTGCTTGCTCCTACATCTAGAACGTCAGACCCTAGCCTCGTTCCCAGGCTTCCTCTAGCCTTGTTCCCAGGCTTCCTCTACGCCATTATGTGCTCCTGCTAATATCCTAGCCTCATTCCCAGGCCACATGCTAAGGGAACTCTGCATGGCCTGGGAACGAGGCTACTAATATCCTTTACAGAGGTGGGAGTACCCAGCAGTAGTCGTGGCCGAGTGGTTAAGGCGATGGACTAGAAATCCATTGGGGTCTCCCCGCGCAGGTTCAAATCCTGCCGACTACGTTTTTCTTTTTCTTCTCCCTCACTTTAAACATTGCACTGTCCACGCCTTCACACCCTATCCGTTCCCTATAGCTGATGACATTACTAACATGGCTAAAACAGCTACACTATTCATTTTATAATTAGTTGACCTTGAACGATCTCTGCCAGCTGTGCTGATTGCCATGACGTTGTGGTGTTGTCCCCAAGGCGTACACTCACCAATGCAGGTCTTGTATACAACACCCAGTTTAGTGAAATGCTGGCAACAAAGTGACTATCTCAGTGGTTCTAGCATGTTCAAACTCCCTCAGCAAATCTGACAAACTTCGGCGGCTCATGCGCTCCTGTGAACACCCACTCAAGCCAGTACAACTATATATAACAGTTGTGATAGAAAATGGAATCTCTTTACTGCATAATATAATACAAAGTGGCAGTATTACAGTGCTGCATGTACACATGATTAATTTACAAACTTAGAGTTTTAGCATGCAAGATGATAGTCGTGTTGATCCTCTGCTATAAACAAACAACAGTGTGCACAATACTACCATGGTAACAGTTACACCATGGTGGTTATATATGAGGAGAACTATTACCACGGTAACGGCCACATGTGTAACAGTAGGGGTTATATACAAGGACTACTGTTACTGAGAATTGGAGTGGGTTCTAATGAACTCATACATGCAGTCATAGATGAAGGCGTAATCTTGCATGGACTCGACCATGCCCGGTCTTTGTAGCTGGATCTTCTGCACGGCCTGGAACACGTCGACCATCCTCTCGAGCCTCAACCGCTCCACGCAGTAGCACAGCGAGCAGAAGATTCCCGAAGGACCGAGGCTCTTTCTGTGAAGGGAGCGGGGAGGGGATCGAATGGAGGGAGGAGGGGAGAGTGTAGTGATATCCTGCGAGGTAAGTCCATCAGCCTCCAGGTTTGGAGTGCATTAGCATCATGCTGCATACCACCTGTGCGCTAAAAGTCTGACCGTGCACACACACACACCTCTGTGAAACAACACCTGCTATACAGGCTACAGTGTCTGCTATGCAGGCTACAGTGTCTGCTATTACTATACAATGTCTTCAACTGCCACACAGTGTATTAGCCTCTCCCTTTGCCCCCATAACTGCCACACAGTGTATTAGCCTCTCCCTTTGCCCCCATAACTGCCACACAGTGTATTAGCCTCTCCCTTTGCCCCCATAACTCACGTGTCATGTACAAGCAGTCGCTGGTTCTTCTCAAGGCCTTCAACTCCCTCGAGCACGTCGCACAGGAAGCTGACAAACGCAGGCACTGCCGGAAGGAACTCCGTTGTCCAGCCCATGAACTGGTACTGCTGCACATGGTGTTTTACCCCATCCTGCTGGGGGGAGGGAGAAATGGCAGGCACGTTAGTCGATCACTGTGCTGGAGACGTGCGGCTACAGCACAGGATGAGGAGGTAGGGGCAGGACATGCACTGCTACCTTGTCGTTGGTGAGGAGGATCTTTCGTCTGTTGTACAGGTTCTCAGCGCTGTCTTCCTCCACCTCAACAATGAGGTTACCATACTGGTGCAGGCTACTGAAGTTGGGCCAGTATTGGCAATACTGTGTGTGTGTGTGTGTGTGTGTGAGTGTGTGTTTGTGTGTGTGTGCATGTGTGTGTGTGTGTGAGGAGGGCCTAAACACATGATAGTCTGGCTACCTCATTTGAAAAGCTCACCTCCTCATCCTGAGGAGTCAGCATAACAATGTACGTACACCCCTCGTCCCAGACCATCTGCCAAAACTTGGCCATGCTCTCCTCCGTGGGGCCATCACACACTACGATCAGTTGTTGCTGGAGATAGCTGTCCACAAAGTGTGCACGGAAGTCGGATTTCTCATCTGGAAAGAGAACACAAGGAAACATGGGATGGGAACGAGAACACATGGGATGGGACCATGGGATGGGAACGAGAACATGTGGATGAGAAAATGGAATGGGAACGGACTGTGGATGGGAATGGAAACTAGAGCACATGGGAATGGGAATGGGAACACAGAGGAACAGGGAATGACATCACAGGGTGTTCTGACCACCCAATGAGCTGTCCACAACAAGCACCCACTGAAATTATTTGCTTTGTCTCCCTTCAGCTTTACTCTCTGCACAAAGGAGCTCTTCTTGACCATCGTCCTAACGTTGGTCAGCCTGTCATACTCCTCCACCAGCATCGACTTCCCGGTGTCCACGCTGACCTCTTGCAGCTGCTGGTAGCTCGTGGGGAAGTCAGACAGGAGGAAAGAGGTGTCCCCGTGCGCAACGGCCTCCAGGATGGCATAGTGGATGAATGTGTATTGTTGCTGTGGTGAGGGGGGAATGGTGAGAGGGGTGAAAGGTCATTATTTCGGATACAAGTGCTCAAGAGGTTCTGTAGTTGGATCGACACTCCTTGGCTCTGGTTGAAGCCAGGATTGGCTCACCTCTGTCTGCACCATGTAGTTGCGCTGCTCCCTCATCCTGCTGATGAAACTGCGGATGTTGACAATCCCCTCTTTCTTGATCTGGTGGAGGCAGTAGTCGATGGCCAGTACTGTACCTGACCGACCCACACCAGCACTATGGAGGCAGATAGTAAACTACAGTATACTACAGCTAACAGTACATGTCACATCAGTATACCATAGTAAACTACAGCAAATCGCAATAAACAGAGGACAACAGTCTACTACTGTATCAAGAGTAAATATACACACTCAGTATATCAAACATACTACAGTATACTACAGTATACCACAGTATATCACGGTAGTATACCACAGTAAACCATAGTACCCTGTCCAACCTGCAGTGCACTATGATGGGTCCCACATCCTTAGGATTGGAGGCCCTCACTGCTTTCAGGAAGTTCAGAAGTGGAGCTGCTAGCTTGGGGGTGCCATAGTCCGGCCACTTTGTATAGTGGAACTGTAGCACCGTGCGGCGCTCTCCTGTGCTCAGCTGGGAGAGAGGAGGGGAGAGGGAGGTCACTCACTCTGCATAGGAAGTGTCAGGCCATGTGACTCACTGATTCCACCACAAAGTTCCTGATGGTGTAGTCAGGAAGCACAACGCTGTGTTCCAGTGTGACCTGGATACTCCCATGCACGTCCGAGCTGCTGCCATTGGGCCAGTACTGGGAGCACTTGACCTGTGATCATGTGAGTATCACGTGGTGGTTACATGCCTGCAATGATGGGTCATATGACTACAATGCTGGGTCACATGACTTCAACATTGGGTCACATGACTGCAACACTGAGGCGGTAATGCTGGGTCACATGCCTACAATGCTGGGTCACAGTACTGCAATGCTGGATCACATGACTACAATGCTGGGTCACATGACTACAATGCTAGGTCACATGACTACAATGCTGAGTCACATGGTTTCAGAGCTAGAGTATACAACTCCATACCTTGCCAGTTTCCACCAGGTTGGTCAACATGACAATGGTGGCCGAGTTCTGCTCCCAGACCATCCTCCAGAAGTCATCCACCGTCTGCTCCAAGGGGCCCTGCGTAGTGATGTACTCCTTGGCATTGTGGTAGCCCTGTGACAGAGGAGAGATCAACATCAGGTTCACTCTGTTGGGACAACTAACAATACACATGTAGTCTTGAGTCAACACGTTTGTTCTAGTCGGTCTACAGACTCAGCGCAGTGTGTTACAAGTACGTGACTCACAGCGATGTAGTTGGCATTGATGTAGTCGGAACACTCCACTCCTTCGATAGGGGTCAGCTTGACACGAGTGTGGTCAACTGCAGAGCAAAGGTTTGGTGAACGGTCATAGGTCAGTGCGGGAGGAGGAGGAGGAGGAGGAGGAGGAGGAGGATGGGGAGGAGGAGGGGGCGAGGGAGGAGGAGGAGGAGGAGGAAAGGGAGTGGAGAGGGGGAAGAGGAAGAGGAGGGGGAGGAGTGGGAGGAAGAAGAGGAGGGGGAGGAGGAGGAGGGGGTGAGAGAGGAGGAAGAGGAGGAGGAGGAGGTGGAGGAGGAAAGGGAGTGGAGGGGTGGGAGGAGGAAGAGGAGGGAGGAGCTTACATGCAGTGATGTTACTGTATCTGTTTTTGTCATCATTGAACGTGTGATTGCTGGCCTCCGAGGGATGCCAAGGGGACTTGTTGGTGATCCACTGCAATCAATCCATCAACCAATCAATGAACTGGTTAATCAATCACTCAGGCTCACAACCAGACTCACATCAAACTCTTCCTGGAACAGCAGCTGACGGTTGGCATCAAACTTCTCCACGTGGGCCAGAAACTGATGGACGTGGAATGATCCACTAGGAACAAACTCCTTTGGTTTCTCGTCCAGAGACCGTAGCTCCAGACCCCCATTCATCTTCCGCACAAGGTCCGGGGTACCTACAGCCATCTCGGTGTTGTCCGGCGAGGAAGAGTACTGGTCCTCGCTGCTATCGATGGAGGGAGTGGTGGTGATCTTCCATTTCCTCTGGCGGGACGACCTCACCACCACCACCACAACAACCATGAGCACTACGACGGCAATGAGGACGAGGAAGACGACGACAAGCCCCACTGCAATGCCTGTCACAGCCTCCGATGCAATGGAACCAGGGTCTGTCGGGGGGAACGGAACTGTGCGGGAGGAGGGAGGGAAGAGGGGGGAGGCAAGGTTGAGGGAGGAGGTGGGAGGGAGGAGGGAGGAGGGGGAGAGGGAGGAGGTAGGAGGGAGGAGGGGGGAGGCAAGGTAGGACGGAGGAGGGGGAGAGGGATGAGAGGAGAAACTGGATGAGACAGCCACAACAGACTGGTATGTGGAGATGAGGCATTGCACTAACCTGTGGAGATCACAGGGACATAGCCACTGGAGGAGAACACGACGTACTGCCGCTCCCCACCACCGGACACCTGCCTCCTACCCACCGTCCCACTGGCCTCGGTGCGCTGCCAGCGAGGGAACGCTCTCAGGAAGCAAGAATAGGCAAACCCCTGCTGTAGAGCACCATTCAAATAACCACTCTCATCACGAGTCTTGCTCTCACCAATCGTGAAGAGCAGCACAAAGTCTTCAGCAGCAATTTCAGCTGCAATGTAAGTGTACGACCTCATGCTGGTGCCACCAACCGCCTCTTCATACGAGTCAAAGTCAAAGCCGTACGGGTACTCAGCGTCGGGAGGGTTGGCGGGGACACGCTTCGAGGAGGTACTCAAACGCAAGACGATCACTTGGTAGTGACTGCGTGTGAGAGTGAGAGGGGGAGAGGAGAGGGGAAGGAGAGGAGAAGGAGGAGGGGGATAAACCATGTACTGTCATTGTAAATATTAAATGCCGAAGGAAGGATAATACTTACCTGATCTGCTCATGGTTGGCGGGGAGGGTGAAGCGCACGGTGATGGTCGTCCGAGTGGGAGGCTTGTCTGGTGCCTCCATTGGTGCAGAGAGATCAGCAGGGCCTGCAGAAGGAGGGGAAATGAAATGAACCAACATCACTGCGGCCAGAAGATCACTACCTTCTGGCAGTGTTTCCCCGAAAGGAGGGTACCAGGTTTTTGAGGAGAGAGCCTGGGAACAAGGCTAGGTACCAGGTGCTCCCCCAGGGGGTGCCTGGGCTCGAAGCTAGTGCCCCACCCTCCTTTCCTGTCAGAATACTTTGGTGTGTTGGTTCTTCCCCTCCCTTCAGCTTTGGGGGACGCACTGAGGTGAGGAGCAGAACTTACGAGCAGGGAATGTGTAGTTCTCAACCGGGTTGCTGATTGTCCGATGATTAAAGGATTGTCCCCTTATATCGGCAAGGCTGCTTGTCACGTCACAGCTGTAACGTGTGTTTGGAGTCAGCCCAGACACACTGGCCATCCGCACAGGTTCGCTTGCTTGGAACGTGTTGTTAACTCCACCGCTGTAAGATGTGCAGCGGACATCAAAGGTGGTAAACTGGAAGCAGTCAGTAGCCGGGGACAACCAGGAGACCTGGAGACTGTCTGGCACTTGGGGGGTGGCAGTGAGGTTGGTCACAACCGGGAAACTGCCTGTGTGTGGTGAGGAGTGGGAGTGGGAGGGAGGGAGGAGGGAGGGGGGGAGGGGGAGGGGGAGGAGGGGGAGGGGGAGGAGGGGGAGGGCAAGGGAGACGGAGAGGGGGAGGGAGAGGAGGAGGGGGGAGGAGGGGGATAGGAAGGAAGGCAAGGGAGAGGAGGAGGGGGAGGAGGGGGAGGAGGGGGAGGGGGAGGAGGGTGAGGGGGAGGGCAAGGGAGAGGGAGAGGGGGAGGGAGAGGAGGAGGGGGGAGGAGGGGGATAGGAAGGAAGGCAAGGGAGAGGAGGAGGAGGGGGGGGGGGGGGGGGAGGAAGGGGTTAACATTGACATGACCGCTCTGGTCGCAGCATGTGTGTAACATACCTTCTCTGTACACTGTGAAGTGGTTGGTGGGGTCAGAGCTCACATCTCCTTCACCAAACAGGTTGCTCCAGCTGCGTGCCCTCAGTTGGTAACTCACATTGAATGTCCCTTGCGTTCCCCCAGGAAGGCACAGGAGAGCAGAGGTGTTCGCTGCAAGCACCCTCACAGACTCATCCCATGTGCTGTCACCGCTCCGGAGGTGCTCAATTATGACGATATCGGCAGAGGCGGCATCAGAGTCCACCGGTGAGGGAGCCGGGACTACCCATGATGCAAGCACAGAGCACTCTGACAGGAACGTGGCAGTGAGATTAGTGGGAGGGCTAGGTGGGGCTGTGTGTGTGTGTGTGTGGGGGGGGGGGGGGGGGGGGGGGGGATGTGTATGTTTATTCATGAGTATAAGTTAGTGTGCATGCGTACGTACATGTATGTGTAGGTAGGTATTGTGTGTGTGTGTGCACAAAACATGTTTGGGGGGGGGGGGGGGGGGGGGGGGGGGGGGGGGGGGGGGGGGGGGGGGGGGGGGGGGGGGATATCCACGTGTAGGGAGGTGGACATCACACATCACACTATTACACCTATGTGTCACACAATCTCATCCGCATATATGTCACGGTACTGCACTTCTTTACACGGAGGTTGATCGTGACATCCACCGGTGAACTCAGTGCCTCGTGACTGACGAACGCCTGGTACTGCCCGGTATCCACCAACGTCAGACTCCTGATCGTGAGCCTCACAATGTTTCCGCTGGCTGTGACAGACTGTGTGTACTTGGAACTGCTCGTGTTGATGACTCCATTGTTGAATCTCCAGGAAATGTTAGCAGCCTGCACTGGAGGTTTCGCCTCCTGAATGGTGAAGTTGAGAATGACAATGGAGTTGACCGCACCGTAGAAGAAGGAGCCCGAATGAACTAGGACGGGGGGAGCTGAGTGTGTGTGTGAGGGAGGAGTGTGCGTGTGTGAGTGTGCATGTGTGAGGGTGTGTGTGCGTGTGAGGGAGTGTGTGTGTGTGAGGGAGTGTGTGTGTGTGAGGGAGTGTGTGTGTGTGAGGGAGTGTGTGTGTGTGAGGGAGTGTGTGGGTGTG
Organism: Axinella damicornis; assembly: GCA_963931865.1. Lineage (NCBI taxonomy): Eukaryota > Metazoa > Porifera > Demospongiae > Axinellida > Axinellidae > Axinella > Axinella damicornis. The sequence continues at coordinate 446,059 of OZ007517.1, read as the reverse complement.
TGTGGGCAGGAGTGAGTGAGTGATTAGTTATCTACTAATTTAGACAAGCCGATTCTATCTCGCAGCCATGGAGAAATTTTTCTCCACGGCTGTGAGATATAAACTCTGTGCAGAACGAGGCCAGCTGCTATAGGGGCATCCATTAAGCATAAGACTCTCAGGACAGGGTATACACAGACTAGCCTTAAGCAACCAGTACTTAGCTTGTACCCCCAATAAAGTATTATCCTACAGTGAAAGATACCACCCATCGGGTGGGTCCTGTTAGAGATACCACCCATCAGGTGGGTCCTGTTAGAGATACCACCCATCGGGTGGGTCCTGTTAGAGATACCACCCATCGGGTGGGTCCTGTTAGAGATACCACCCATTGGGTGGGTCCTGTTAGTACGGTGAAAGATACAGGGTCCTACCGTGAAAGATACCAACCATGGGTGGGTCCTGCCTATACGGTGAAAGATACAGGGTCCTACCGTGAAAGATACCAATCATGGGTGCGTCGTGCCTATACGGTGAAAGATACAGGGTCCTACTGTGAAAGATACCAATCATGGGTGCGTCGTGCCTATACGGTGAAAGATACAGGGTCCTACCGTGAAAGATACCAACCATGGGTGGGTCCTGCTAGTACGGTGACAGCCTCACCACTCTGAGTACACGGAACCATGACTTTGTCAACAATCAGTCAGGAAGCAAGGTTTGCCAACACACAGCCATGTAAGCTGACCGCCATTAATCACACATGCAAACACACACTAACCACAATTTGGAAACACTAGCTCTTCAGCTGTTGATCACATGCAAGGGAAGGCAGGACATAGTGAAGGCCTAGAGGAAGGCTAGCCTCGTTTCCAGGCCGCGTGGCCTGGGAACGAGGCTAAGGAGGAAGGCTAGCACAGGCCTTCACCATCTCCAATCTTTGAAAAAACATGGAGTGGGAGTAGGAAGGCCTGGTGTAGTCAAATGTCAACGTGACTATAGAAGCACCTCGCTCACAGCACCTCACCTGTGACCACAATGGTGAAATTGGCCCGTCCTGTCCCAATCGTGTTGGTCACCTCCAGTGTGTACATTCCCTCATCTGAGACAGCCACGTGAGCTATCTGAACTGTAAAGGTGGGACTCCCAGATTCATTCATGTAGGTCACTGTGATCCTTTCATCTGTGACAATCTGCGAGACTCTCGTCACTTGGTGGGTGGTGAGGAGAGGGTTGGCACCGACGAGGCGGGCAGTCAATAGAACGTCTTCTCCCGTCACCCACGTTGTCAGGTTCTCACTGACCCGGGAGAGAATAGGGGCATCTGTGAGGGTGTGAGGTGTGTGAGGTGCGTGAGGTATGTGAGGGTGTGAGGGTGTGAGGTATGTGAGGGTGTGAGGTGTGTGAGGTGTGTGAGGTGTGTGAGGTGCGTGGTGTGTGAGGTGCGTGAGGTGTGTGAGGTGTGTGAGGGTGTGAGGTGTGTGAGGGTGTGAGGTCGTGAGGTGTGAGGTGCGTGAGGTGTGTGAGGGTGTGAGGTGTGTGAGGGTGTGAGGTGTGTGAGGGTGTGAGGTGTGTGAGGGTGTGAGGCGTGTGTGATTATGTGTATTAAGTGTCACATGTTCCAATGTAAGGATGCATGAAAGTAGCCTTGATCATTCTGAGGACAATCCTGGGAACGAAGCTATAGGCTCTCCTGGGAACGAGGCCGGGTTGTCTGGGGAACGAGGCTAGGCTGTCCTGGGAATGAGGGTAAGCTGTCCTAGGAACGAGGCTAGGCTGTCCTGGGAATAAACTGGGCATCTAGACATCACACTGAACATACATTGGACATCCAGTTGGATGCTCTCGGAGTCTGGGGCTGCTGGGTTAACGGCCATGCACTGGTACGTTCCCTGGTCTTCTGGCAGCAGGGAAGCGATTGTCAATCTTGATAACTGCATTTCATCAGCAATTATGATTCGTCCGCCTGATGCAACAGGGTTGCTATTGTGAGTCCAGGTAAATGTGGGGGCGGGGGTTCCATCAGTGTCGTTACATGTAATGCTGACAGAGGCTCCAGCTACGACTACTAGTGGCACGTCTGTGGCGGGATCAATTGTCAAGGAAGGCGGTGCTGTGTGGTGGAGGGAAGAGTGGGGGGGGGGGGGGGGGGGGGGAAAGAGGGGGAGAGGGGAGGAGTGAGGGAGAGGGAGAGAGCAGGGGGGAGAGAAGGGGGAGGAGGAGGAGGAGGAGGAAGAAAAGGAACATAAGAATGGAGTACTCTTGACAATGAACACTAAACTACACCCCACATCATTCTCTACATAGCACACCAACCCTACTCACACATACGCACACACCTCCCCATTACAGCCACCACAACCCAATTAAGGTTAACAAAGAGTTGTCTCCAAACACCTGCCATTCACCACAAAGCTGACACAAAAGCAGTACACAGCAGCCACCGCCCACAGCGATGGTGCCAGGACAACCACACTGCGAGCAGGTGGTGCTCCTGGTAAGCGCTTGTGTTGTTAGGGACAAGCACACACACTCCTACAACTGGTCTAGCAGGTGAGCGAAGTGCCTGTGCTCTTAGGGACAAGCACACTTTCTTACAACCGATCTAGCAGAGAGGAGGTGACCCGGAGGTGAGTGGTGGCAACATAACTAACTCCACAGCTGGACAAGAGCG